>CM031948.1:2335000-2657500 GCA_018749465.1 Paracanthobrama guichenoti | reverse complement strand
AATAAGCCTAAAATAAAATGTGAAAATAGAATAAGCATACAATAAAATAAATAATAAAATAAAATAAAATTCAGGAAACATGTCTTAGTCTCCCCAACAGACACTGACAATACACATCATTTCTAAGCAGCTTAGAAAATTGAATAGACAATATTAAAATAAAGAAGACTAAAGAAGAGAAAAACAGTCTTATAGCACCCATAATGAGCAAGCCAAACACAACAGCAACATTTATATTGGTAGATTCAAGCTAAAGATTTCAAACCAAACCTTTTACCAAAATAAAATGTCACAATATTTATAAGCAACATTGTTATGTTTTGTGCTACATAAATTTGTAGTGTGGTGTAATGATATTTAGCTGATCGAATTGTATATAATCCTCCTCAATATCTCAAATTCTCAGATTTGCCAAGATATGAAAGTCTGCGATCAAAAGTCAGAGATCATTCCAAGATTAAATGATCCGAGCTGCTCGCCACATTCATGTCATAGCTCTATACTCAAACCATTGACTCATTTGTATCAGTTTTTATTTCTCCAAATCAATTTTATGACATACATTTTGAAACAAAGTTGAATTAAGCCATCAAAGAGCAACACAAAGTTTTCTGGAGTAATTCCATCTTTTCAGTACAGCCACAAAGTGCACAAGCCTCTGTACATGTCACATTTTACAGCTCCGCTCAGGTTTTTCATATTTCTTCAGCAGGCTTCCCCTCCTCCACTTTCTGTTTTCTTTCTCAAGCGCTCGGGCCTTTGAGCCTATAAATGTCACGTCCTCTCAGTTTCCCACACCATTCATCTGGGCTGGTTAGTCATCAGTCTGTTAAATCTGATTTAAGCAGTTCACCTGCGCTGGCCAGGGGGCGTTTGTTTCCCGAGATGAGTGAGAGCTTGATGAGGCGAGGAGGGATCGCTCGGGGTCAGACCTGTGCACACTCGCCCCGCGGAGGGCTTGAGGAGAGGAGGAGAGGGGATGAACGAGCTTTCAGATGTCAGAGCTGCTGTCTGTGACATCATGCAGATAAAACACACACATTTCCTCCAGTTTTAAGTGAATTAAGACATTATTTATTAAAATAAAAAATATATATTTATTTATTTAAGGTTGTTACACAGCAACAGCATCAAATTCAAACTAATGAGGTTTAGAAAGAAAATAAACATATTCCTGCACTGGGTGTTGACTCTGACACACGTCAGGGAACAAAAATAAGGAAAAAAATTATAATTAAAAAAATGGACGGCAGCAAATTCAATTTCAGGACCTCCCAAGATTCATGCTTGAAAATATTACCTAATGTAAATTAAAATGTGAATTTTATCACAGAAAGTCAGCCTAAAGTATGGCATTACAATAAAATAAAACCAAATCAAATAATCAAATGAGGTTTAGAAGAAAAGTAAACATATTACTGCATCGGGTGTTAAACCTGACATATTTCAAAATAATAATAATAAAATGGCAGAAAATTCAATTTCAGGACCTCCTGAATTCATGCGTGAAGAAAATATCACTAATAAAGTCAGCCTAAAATAAAATAAATAAAGTTTAAAAAGTATTAAAAATAATAATAATAATAATAATCCCAACCAGTGATTGTTATAATAAAATAAGATTTAAATAAAATAAAATAAAATAAATAATCCGAATCAGCTGGGTTGTCAGAAAGTGTAAATAATAATAATAATAATAATAATAATAATAATAATAATGATAATAAATAATCCCAACCAGTGACTGCTGGGTTGTCAGAAAGTGTAAAAAAATAATAAATAAATAAAAAAAGAGTAATAATAAAATAATAAAAAACAATGTAACCAGTGGCCGCTGGGTTGTCAGAGAGTGTCATATATTGTCTGTTGTTTGTGGGCTACTGTGGGCTTCACAGCGGTTAGTCCTGCCAGTCAAACATCGTCACAGCAGTCCAACACACTGAGATATTTCAGAACTTTAATGGTCCGTATGTGTGAAGTGATCTGCAAATCATGAATGTCGTGCTAGCACACACCTCATTATTCACTCCCTCTCTCTCACACACACACACGCTCTGAAGATCTTTCCATGTCCGACGCTCCTCCTCAGTGGTCCGTCAGTATGGCGTGTGAAGTACAGAGAAAAATATCACACTTTATTGAGTCAATGAGGCTGTGCTGCACAATTAATCAGATAATAAGGACAATGCCGTTAACTAGCTGTGAGAGTGCTGATTATAGCATTGGAATTGTTGTTTGTTGTTTGCAGCATCATAACCAATCACAGACATGTGTGTTGTACTAGCCAATAACAACAACCAGTCATAATGAGTGAGTCTGATCCGTGATGCAGTGACATGACTTTTTTTTGTCCAATTAATTAAATGAGTTAATGCCAACACAATTCTTGATGAGTTTGCCACAACTTAATTCCATTGCATTCAATCAAAGTCCCTTTAAGACAAGTCATTGCACTCGTTTTTCTTTCATTATGTCCAGTTTGACAGAAGCGTTAAACATTTGTTGATCCTAACTGTGCAGGATTTTCTTGAGGTCTGAGGCCCGTGAGGAAGCACAAGAGATGAGCTGAACTCCAGCAGACAGATCCTCTGGCAGACTGCGGTGAAGATGATGAAGGTGAATTCATCTGTGCTCCTGTCCTCCCTGTGTGCTAAAAAGCCTCTTTAGTCGCTCGCCTTTCCCGCTGGATCTTCTCCTGGAGCTCCTCATTCATCAGCCAAACCTGCAAGACAAGCCAAGATTTCTTTCCAATATTTGTTACACTTTTATTGAATCCTTGCCGGTTTTCTACCTGCTCTAGTCTACCATTGAACCTTATTGTGCTACAGACATAAATGATGCCTCAAATCAAACTTGTCAATTAAGACGTCACATTTATTTATATACAGTGCTTTATACAACACAGATTGTTTCAAGCAACAACAACAACAAAAAAGTTTGGCTAACGTTATGAAAATGTTATTACTGAACGTTATTTTTAAAAAATGTTTTTAAAATGTGTTTCCATAGCTATGAGGGAACATTAACAGGGAACATTCCATTTAATCACTGTGCAAACATTATGGGAATGTTAAAAAAGGTACAAAAGCTGTCACTGGGGCGGTACCTTTTCAAAAGGTTCATCTTTGTACCTAAAGAGTGCATATTGGTACCTTAAAGGAACAAACGTGTACCTTTTGAAAAGGCACCGCCCCAGTGACAGCTTTTGTACCTTTTTTTTCTGAGAGTGAATATGTTAGACCAAAAACATGATCAAAAACTTTAAAAGAACATTCTGTTAATGTAATTGAAAGAACTTTGCCAGGACGTTCAAAAGTCTGAGAACGTACCCTTTTAGATGGGTCAAAGGATTAGTTCACTTCAAAATGAAAATTTCCTGATAACTTCCTCAGCCCCTTCTCATCCAAGATGCTCATGTCTTCCTTTCTTCAGTCGAAAAGAAGTTAAGTTTTTTGAGGAAAACATTCCAGGACTTTCTCCACACAATGGACTTCAATGGGAACCAACGGTTGAATGATCCCAGACGAGGAATAGGGTCTTATCTAGCCAAACCATCTGTCATTTTCAAGAATAAAAATAAAAATAAAATGATATACTTTTTAACCTCAAATGCTCGACTTTGGTGTTGTGATTTTTCACGACGTATCACGTCATCACGGCGAAAGGACTCACTCATGCCGAACGTGGAAGTACCGACCCAGTGTTAAAACGAACGTGCAAAGACCAAATCAAACGCCCTTTACAAAAATAAAGGTAAAACAACGATGTCGGTGTCTCATGAGAACATGAGATGGAGTTTTTCGGCACTGGATCGGCACTTCCACCTACATCACGATGCGTGACCTTTCTGACTTGATGATGTGATACGTCGTGAAGAATCACAACACTGAAGTCGAGCATTTGAGGTTAAAAAGTATATAAATATTAAATATTAAATGACTGATGGTTTGTCTAGATAAGACCCCATTCCTCATCTGGGATCATGCAGATCCTCTGAATCCTTATTAATAGTCTAGATATTAATATTAATTTTACAGATATTAATGGTCTTATTATATTAATAGTCTTATTATATCAACTTAATAGTCTTATTAATTAAAGGTGTGCTTGGAAATAAAACATGGAAGAAAAAAATTGTAACAATAAACGTTCCAAAGGGGTGTTTTCACAGCGATGCCATAGAAGATCCATTTTTGGTTCCCCAAAGAACCTTTCATTGAACATACTGTAAACCCTAATAAGTTGGCAAAACAAAAAAACAAAAAAATGTAGGCAATCATAAAAAATTTTAAGTTATGAAATGTAACGTTTAGGTAAGCAGAACTTACAGATTTTTATTTTGTACTCATACATTTGAATTGTTCTTAACTTAGCTAATACTTGCTCTAGTAAGATAATTCATACATGTAAATTAAAATTATCCAAGTAACAGAAACTCTTCTAAACTAACATAACAAAACATTGAAAACTTAAAATGTATCAGTTTTTCAGAACTCAAAAGAAAAAGAAAGTTCTAAATACTCATAAAAACTCATTTGATTGAACTCATTTGTTTAATCTGAGTTGGCTCTACTCAAACCAGTTCATTATTTTGAGTGTTAGGGTTTACAGTGCATTTAAGAACCTTTTTTGCTCTACAAAGTTTCCATGGATGTTAAACGGTTCTTCTAGTGCATCTAGTGATAAGGTTGTGAATTGCAATCACCCACCGCTTACCTATCCCTTTTGAAGCACATAGAGAAGCTACGGTGGCCAACACAGGACAAAAATGTTGTCGTCGGAGAGAGCAGAGAGTGACTAGCGCTCTGTAGAGAAGTTTGTCCGTTTAGGGCTACTGTAGAAACATGGCAGCACAAAATGGGGACTTCACTGTAAGGGGACCCGCGGTGTGTGTAGATAGAAAAGGTACTCCACTGAAAACATAGTTATGTATATTATATTGCATTTCTGTCAATAGATCCTCGAGACTACACACTGCACAAGACTATGTTTGATCTCCTTTGCGGTATTATAATTTCCTCCTTGTGTTTTTAACTATGAATTTGCACTGTCCATGGAGCGGACCTGTTTACATTTCACTGCCGGTTGTATATTCTGTATATAACTGTGTATGTGACAAATAAAACTCTTGAATCTTGAATCTCTTGAATCTTGCACCTTTAAAGAACCTTTATATTGTAGACATTGAAGGAAGAACCTGAATATGGAGAGCTGAAGGTGGGCTCTTTTGACTTGGGCCAGTAAGGAGCCACCCTTTGCCTCTTCCTCTCGTTCTCTTCGCCAGCACACATTCTCCGTTTACTCGAACACACAGTAACCATAAACTACAGCCAAACACAAGAAACACACAGCAAGCAAACACGTTATACTGCAGCAAGCGCACAGCACAGCCCGACACCTCACTAAATCAAACATCTGTCTTTACCAATTACCCTCAACTCTCTCCATGTGCCCCGATGGAGCGACGCCAACATATGGGGTTTCATGCCCACCATCACGACTCTCCAGCCCTTCAACAGAGAAGATGTCATGGTGGAACAATGAAGAGGTTTGCGGAACTAGACAGCGTGCAAAATTACTATTTTGAAAGGTTTGATGGCCTTCATTTCGGTGAGCGTATTTGCCATCCATCTCTCTCTCCAAACAGGCTTTGCAGTTCATTTGCTTTGGCAGACGTCTCAGGTTTGTGGTTTATATTCAGGCTCTCAGGGCATCACGGCTGTGCCATGCTTGCAACAGGAACGCTTCTGAGAGGAAGATGCAATCTGCATCTAATCAAGCTCAAAGCTGAAAACTCACTAAACTTTGCTATGTTAGTGCAAAGACATGCATTTATTCATTAAGTACCCATACTAAACAAAGTGCATTCGTGATGGCACTGCACTGTGAGTATTTATGTCCTTATATCCTTAATGATGATACATTATTTACATTTGTTTGTGAGGCAGATGCTTTTATCCAATGCTTTCTGTGTACATGAGGTGTATTATAGCACAAAACTACTACTGATCATCTACTGATGATTTTGGCTACTGCATCACAAAAAAACACATTTTGTCTTGTTTTTCTTTGCAAAAGCAAAATGACATAAGATTAATCAAATTTTCCACAGAGATCTAACAGCATTTAGTGGTGTGCATGGGGCAAGAAAATCAAACCAAACAAGGACAAACAAGTTTATATACTCATGATTAAGAAGCTTCTGAGATGAAGCTGCAACTTAAAGCGAGTTCAAAATATGTTCTTAAAGGGATAGTTCACCCAAAAATGAAAGCTCTGTCATTATTTACTCACCCTCATGTTGTTTCAAACCTGCATGAGTTTCTGCTGAACACAAAAGAAGATATTTTAAAGAATGTACCAGACAGTTGACGGCACTCATTGACTTCCATAATATTTTGGAAGTCAGTGGGTGCCATCAACTGTCTATCTTCTTTAGTTTTCAACAGAAGAAAGAATCTCATTATTAGACTGCCCTTATGCAGAAAACAGCACATTTAGTCCGGCTCTATTGTCAGTTTCTACTGGTCAATGCAGCAGCAGTTCATCAAATGAAGATCAAACTATGGAGAAGAGCACCACACAAAAGCTGTCAAGTGCGCTTTCAGCATTTCAGACCATTCGTGTGTCTGGATTTCGACATCCTCCGCTCAAAACCAGCCTGCAAGGTGGGAAACTGTGTCACGTTAATTGCACGCAGCACTAATTTTGTGAGCGTGTTTGGGCTGTTTCCTGATTTGCAGTCAATGGGGTGCTAAAACAACACTGCATGTGCAAACAAACAACACTATTAGTTTATTTCCCTCCAAAACCCACAAATCTTATTAAATACTGATCCTTTAAATATTTCAAATGATAACATAAAGCAGCATTCGCAACACAATTAAATGTTTCTGTATCATTTTTTTATTTATGATAATATCATTTATATGTGTTAATTGGTTGAGAAAGTTCACTTTTTTAGGACAAATTAAATATTTCAGCTGAAAAGATTATATACTTTTCTATTTCACAGAATTAGAACAAAAGTGGCATTACAATAAAATAAAACAAAATTAAATCAAATAAACTAATGAGTTTTATGTAATTATGTAACTAATGAGGTTTAGAGTAAAAAGAAATAAATAAAAGTAAACTGCATTGGGTGTTAACCCAGACACATTTCAAAACAATGGCAGAAAACTCATGAAGAAACTATCACTAATAAAATATAATAAATCAAATCAAATAAAAATCCAAGAGTAAGCGGTTGAGAAAGTTAAATATTTATTACAAATGAAATATTTCAGTTGAAATTATTATATACTTTTCTATTTCACAGAATTAGAACAAAAGAGTGTTTGCAACACTAGAATATGATACATTTCCAGTTGTAACAATATTAAGCAAGGAGTATGAATTCATCCTTCAGGATCAAAAGCCTATTGGATATGATACTATTGCTTAATATATTAAACAATTTAGGCGGAGAAAGTTCATTTGAAAGATTTCAATTTCTTTTATTCTTTGCAATAATGTGCATTTTATTAAGAAAGTAAATGAGATCAATGTTGCTTTCACATTCCCTTTAAATGCCTGTGAGCTTCATCATGGCAGCGAGCCTGATTTCAGTGTTGCATGAAGAGCATTTGCCAGCAGACCATCATCCTCACGGCCTGTGATGTGCATTCACTAGCCGAGCTCCAGGGGTTTTATTTTTCATCCGAAGGGAAGGGGGGATAAAGGTTCCCTGCTGATTTCACTCCACCCTCCGCTTGTCTCAACCCAAGTTTGAGCTGCCACGTTCTGTCAGTTGGCACCGAGGCTCCTTCCCTCACATTCATCGATTAATGACCTCACTTATTCAAAAACAAACAATGGCAACTTCCCCTTGGTACTCCAGTCAAAACACGCCAGGCCGGCCGTGTCCGCAGCACCCCGGCCAAATCAGCACCAGATGTCCCTGCACTGTTTTTTTTTTTCTCTTCCACCATCCCTCTTTCCTGTCTGGAATTCCACATTCCGAGAGGACGGGAATCTGCCGGGTTCTCAGAGATTTGGTCTGATCTTTAAAACCGGTTACATAGTGAGAGTGTGAAATGAGACTTGCATTTCGGACATGTGTTGCTTTATTTACACATGCATGCATTCACAAACATTTAAGCATGCAATAACACATATGCAAACATTTAAACATGCAATTTCATGTATATACAAACATTTAAGCATGCATGCAAACTGATGCATTTCAAATATACCATTCAATACAGTGCATACACACACATACTAGCACAAAAAGCACCCGTAGGAGGATGCATTAAACATTTAGAGCCTCAATGCATCAGTGCCATGCATCTCTTTGAAGCTGACCATGTCTCAATAAGGGCTGACAGTATGCATCAGCTCCTGCCAAAGAGACAGCAAATCGGCCCATTAGCCCACCCAAAGCCGTCCAACACCCTGCCTGTCGACACACACCATTCACACCGCTCCTTCAGCCAGGAGGGAAGACTAATTTACTTTTCCACTTCACTGCAATAGGAAAACAACAGCCCTGCAGTGCCTAAACAAAAGAGCCACTTGAGAGGTGATAGCAGCACCTCTGGAAGCTTCCCCGCTCTCAGATAAAGCCTATTTAGCAAGAGAGTAAACACACACACGCACTGTCTCTCGCTCTCTGTATGACAGAGTGTAAATAGCTCCCAGTGTTGTTTTTAGGGCTCTGCGCCGGACCCGCTTAGAGAGTGAATCAGAGCATTTGAAGTCTGAGACTCGATTTATGGCTGTCTCCATCTCTCCTTACCCCTTTCACTGACATATAAAGAGGCCGGAGATGTCTTTGAGGAGCTGCGGATAGGTTCTGATGTGCTGTCGGGTTAATAAAGCTGCCTGTAATGTACACTTTCAGGACCTTTTAACACTTATACACTTTTTTGCTTACATGCATGATTTTTAGCACTTTATCTTTGCCAGAGAATCATTTGTTTGCGGTTCATGCTGTCATTCAAACCAGCCTCTATCCTATAGCTCATTTCTATGGCTTTTTGGGGTTTTTTTACAGCAGAGTTTAGGTAAAAGAATTTAAAATAATACATAAATGATTGTGTTAAATAAAACTTATGGCATTAAACAAAAGTAATGAATCAATTTATGTTTTATATTATATTACACATTTAGAAATCATCATATTCCAGAGTCATAGAATACTGAATTAATCTGAATTCACTGAGAATAATCTGTTAGCATAAACAAAATTCAAAGCTGAATAATAAATATACTATGATAGTACCATAAATTCTGAAATACCTTGGTTTTGGACACAAAAGTGATACTATATGGATACAAAGATGGTAATATATACTGATGAGGCATAACATTATGAAGTGAATAACACTGCTCATCTCTTCATAACGGCTCCTGTTAGTGGGTGGGATATATTAGGCAGCAAGTGAACATTTTGTCCTCAAAGTTGATGTGTTAGAAGCAGGAAAAATGGGCAAGCGTAAGGATTTGAGCGAGTTTGACAAGGGCCAAATTGTGATGGCTAGACGACTGGGTCAGAGCATCTCCAGAACTGCAGCTCTTGTGGGGTGTTCCCGGTCTGCAGTGGTCAGGATCTATCAAAAGTGCTCCAAGGAAGGAACAGTGGTGAACCAGCCACAGGGTCATGGGCGGCCAAGGCTCATTGATGCACGTGGGGAGCGAAGGCTGGCCCGTGTGGTCCGATCAAACAGACGAGCTACTGGAGCTCAAACTGCTCAAGAAGTTAATGCTGGTTCTGATAGAAAGGTGTCAGAATACAGGTGTCAGGGTGCCACAGCACACCTTCAGGGGTCTAGTGGAGTCCATGCCTCGACGGGTCAGGGGGACCAACACAATATTAGGAAGGTGGTCATAATCTTATGCCTGATCGATGTATGGTATTCTTCAAGTTACTTTGTAAATACCTTTTAAATAAATAAATAAATAAATAAATAAATAAATAAATATAATAATAATAATAATAATAATAATTATTATTATTATTATTATTATTATTATATCATTATATATGAATCTGGTATATTTGGTGAGTCCGGATAAATGGGGCTACGTTTTGGCTTAATGTCAAAGTCTCTACATTCAAAATTCATGTGAATGTTAGATTTATGATGCTATACAACACAACATTAAAAACGTCATAATATTAGTCACAATTAAAATGTAACTACCCAAAGAAAATCATTTTTAAGCTTGCAGGGTGTGACTGTTGAATGTCCATGCAGTTGAATTCGCACTTCATTACAGCTAATGGTACCATATACAGTATCACATTGACATGAAATCTAATGAATGAATGATATTGCATTGCTCCCTGTATTAAATACTCATCCAGACCACAGTGTGCGGGACCACAGACGAGTCCCGGATGGCCACAATGGCAGGGGTTTGAGGGGGAATCCTGTGAGAAGGAAAAGCTCTCATTGCTTGGGATCTGCTTGTGTAAACAATCGGGTTAATGAAGCTCACCGCTCCTAATCCCTCCTCCCCCTCCTTGACCCACCCACCCCTGGCTCGGCTTAATCCCACCACACAACCCCAGCCTGTCAATCACACAGCCCCGGGGCAGGGGCCTAGCGAGTGTGTGTGTGTGTGTGTGTGTGTGTGTGTGGATCAAGGTGAATTTCAGAGCCTGAATCATACTCAAGCCCAGTTGAGGGCAAAGAGGAGCACAAGTTTAATCAGCTCCACATGAATGTGTTTCCAGCCGAGTGAGGCACTTCAGCAGCATTAGAAACACTTACATCATGACCCACTGCTCTGGGTTTTAAAATCAAGGCATTTATGGGCCTTATTACGAGCACATGTGAGTATGGCACATGCCACACATGATGATGTGCATTAAGAGAGATGTATCACAATGTGTGCTAATGGATAATATAGTATATTCCTTTGGGGTGAACTGTTTTCGATTAAATTCATCCTAAAGGTGTTTGCATTCACTGTTTGAAAAGAGGTGCAGAAATTCTTTTGCTGTAACCTCAGTGCTTGTAACCTCAAGCAAGCCTGTTGTTATATAAATATACATTATGTACCCTGTGCCTCTAGTTACCTCGGGGCTGTGAAATGGGTGTTAACCAGCAACACCATCTCTTCCTAAGGAAGTGTTTACAAATCTGTTCCCTACTTAAAACTTTCAAACAATCCTTGAGAGAAAACAGAGTTATGAGCTTTAGGAGCGAACACAAATCTGAAGTGTCTGAGGACATTATTTCTGTCCCCAGAGAAGCATTTATTATAAGCAGAGCAGAACGAGGTGGATCCATTACACCATCATCATTTTAACCTGAAGGCTGGTTGCCCACTGGTTTCATTATACACCAAAGCATACATGTTCTTTGACCTGAGTAAACATGAATGAAAAAAAAAAAAATAATAATTTCTGGTCGGACAGTCTACTTGCTCTTAAAAATAAAAGTTACTTACAAACCACTTAAAGGGTTAGTTCACTCAAAAATACTCACCCTCATGTCGTTCCAAACCCATAAGACTTTTGTTCATCTTTGGAACACAAATGAAGATCTTTTTGATGAAATCTGAGAGCTTTCTGTCCCTCCACTGACAGCTACTCAACTACCACTTTTACACTTCAAAAAGTTCATAAAGAGATTGTAAAACTGATCCATATTATTTGAGCGGTTTAGTCAAAATTTTCTGAAGAGCCTCAATCGCTTTATGAGGAACAGATTGAATTCAGGCTTTTATTAACATATAAACATTGATCAGCGAACATAAACAGAAGCTCAACTGTACTCGCTTGACACATGACTAGCTCAAACACGAGAATGAACCTCATTGGTTCTTGAGGAGCTTAAACGGGCTGCGTAACACGAGAATGAACCTCATTGGTTCTTGAGAAGCTCAAACGTGCTGCGTAACACAAGAATGAACCTCATTGGTTCTTGCTGAAGCTCAAACGTGCTGCGTAACACGAGAATGAACCTCATTGGTTCTTGCTGAAGCTCAAACGTGCTGTGTAACACGAGAATGAACCTCATTGGTTCTTGCTGAAGCTCAAACGTGCTGCGTAACACGAGAATGAACCTCATTGGTTCTTGCTGAAGCTCAAACGTGCTGCGTAACATGAGAATGAACCTCATTGGTTCTTGCTGAAGCTCAAGCGTGCTGCGTAACACGAATGAACCTCGTTGGTTCTTGCTGAAGCTCAAGCGTGCTGCGTAACACGAGAATGAACCTCATTGGTTCTTGCTGAAGCTCAAACGTGCTGCGCGTAACACGAGAATGAACCTCATTGGTTCTTGCTGAAGCTCAAACGTGCTGTGTAACATGAGAATGAACCTCATTGGTTCTTGCTGAAGCGTGATCGTAACACGAGAATGAACCTCGTTGGTTCTTGCTGAAGCTCAAACGTGCTGCGTAACACGAGAATGAACCTCGTTGGTTCTTGCTGAAGCTCAAACGTGCTGCGTAACACAAGAATGAACCTCAGTGGTTCTGGAGAAGCTCAAACGTGCTGCGTAACACGAGAATGAACCTCATTGGTTCTTGCTGCGTGAAGCGTCACGAGAATGAACCTCATTGGTTCTTGCTGAAGCTCAAACGTGCTGCGTAACACGAGAATGAACCTCATTGGTTCTTGCTGAAGCTCAAATGTGCTGCGTAACACGAGAATGAACCTCATTGGTTCGAGAATGAACCTCATTGGTTCTTGAGAAGCTCAAACGTGCTGCGTAACACAAGAATTAACTTTATTGGTTCTAAAATTCAATCTGTTCCTCATAAAGCAATTGATTCTCTTCAGAAAGTTTGGACTAAACTGCTCAATTCATATGGATTAGTTTTTATGATCTCTTTAACTTTTTGAAGCGTCAAAGTGGTAGTTGAGTAGCTGTCAATGGAGGGACAGAAAGCTCTCAGATTTCATCAAAAAGATCTTCATTCGTGTTACAAAGATGAACGAAAGTCTTACGGGTTTGGAATGACATGAGGATGAGTAAATGACAGAATTTTCATCTTTGGGTGACTAATCCTTTTTAAAGGTTTCTTATCCATAAAAGTAGTCCATATAACTTCAATAAAGATTTAAAATTCAATCTCCTCATACATAAAACTATCAGATGATCAGATGATGTGGAATATAATGCAGGAGACCTTTATGGTGTTGTTTTGTGCTTTGTTGACAGTTGTGGTCGGTATGAACTGCAATTAAATCGAAGAGAGCTGCAGAAATTATTATTATTATTGCAAATGGAATTTTTTTTTGTTTGTTAGAATTTTTTATTCTATCATCATCATGACTCACATTATCAGGTGTTTCTTTCAAGCACATTTCTGTCTTCTTTCCATGTTCTCACACTTCTCTCTTATCTTGTACTCGTTGTGTTGTCTTCCTTTCTCTTTTCCTGTCAAGGACATTTATTTGGGAGGAGGGTGCAGGCACTTTATTATAGCCAGACTATTGTGATGAAGCTGATTTATGAGTTCGATGACTCTCTCCTTCTGCTTTCATTCTGTTCTGTCCATCATCATTCATCAGAGGAGTGTGAAGCCTCTGGCGTTCAGACAGACACCTTGAAGGATTGAGAGTTGAGTTTAAACACCAAAACCTTCTGAAACGCTACAGCTACACTCATTCACCTTCAGCAATGTTCACCAACAACGACATGTTTTTCTTTCCTCCTCCCTTCTACATTGTCAATATATGAAGAACTTGTCAATTAACCTCCGTCCCGTGTCTTGGATGAAGATCTATGATGTTCAATTAACAAATGAACTGCAATGTAAAATCTATTTATAACCATAAGTGTGAGGTATAATGTATGACTAAGTAATTGATCAATTTAAATGAATTACTTTTCCCTTGAAAAAGTAAAGTAGGGGATTAAACTTATTATTTCTGTGATTTAACTACTTTTGATTGCATTAAATATAGACTTAAATATAGAATTCTATATAAAACAATGGTGGATTTAAATGTTAAAATGTATGTTTATAATGTAACCTTCACCCTTTAAATACTTTGGTCAGTTCAAGAATAATTTAAACAATTTTATATTTTTTATTATATTATTAAGCAGAGCAGTTTTGTGTCTATCGTTGTATTGTTCAACTGGTCGAGGTTGATCTGGGATTTAGAAAGTAATTAGTAAAAAGTAATCTAATTACATTGTTGAAGATTGGTTAGTAGCTAGCAATTCATTACTTTTTTTACATACTGTATTCATTATAGCAATTACAATAACTGGGTAATAACTAGGTACTATATTATGTACAGCAGAAATGAGTATGTAATTCCCTTATATTAACCAGCACTTTCTTAGGTAAGTATATTGTAAGTACACGTAAGTGCACGTACTGTAAAATAAAGTTCAACCCAAAAAAGTATTGTGTTGAAAGAATGAGATCAGAAATTTTGTTTTACCCCTAAGCGAAGAATGAAAAACAACTTAGCCATGAATATATCAGGGCCTTTAGTGATTAGGAGGAAACTGCGGCTATACCGAGCTCAACGGCTCTGGTCGATTTTGTCTTTTTTTTAAAAGGGGAGGAGCTGTTCGAGATGCCCCGCCCTGGAAATTATGTCAACACATTGAATAATTCTGCCCGTTTCAAGGCACTTCAGGGGGCCTTTAAAAGCTGAATAAAGCTCCTAGATCACTTATAACTTTCCACAGCTCATGTTTTCATGGATTAACTTTTATAAGAGACTCAACTATAGTGAATTACCTGCACGTTTGTACATATGAGAGAGAGAATAGATGGAGGTGAGCAGTGAAGGAGGAGAGTTATGATGATACAGGAGAAATAACAGCCCTGAATCAAGAGCCAGAAAAGCAGCCGTGGTCTGGCACTCACCGTGATGGAGCGATAGAGCTTTTCCGTGTCATGCAGGAATCCTGTGCCCAGATTGTGGAGCGTCAAGCCGCTGACTTCAGTGGGCATGGTGTCAAAAACAACATGGCAACTTTACCCTGAGCCGTGCGTTTGGCAGAACCGGGATCCGTTCATCCCATCAGCCCCTGTGTCAGGGTGGTGACATGGGCCGTCTGGCAGACTCTCACAAGGCTGGAGCTCCTAACCAGAGGCTTTATGGAAGACCCTGCCGGTTATTATTTCTATTAGCAGCGTTTTATTCTCCTCCCAGATGCCAGCCCTCGCTCTCCACAGATGGTTCTGCTCAGACGGGCCGTGTTTGCTTTACTTAAGAGCTCCTTTGCCAAATACCGCTCTGATATTTTTCTTCACCGTCCCCTGGTCGCTTCCTCATCCTGTCAGTTTTTGTTTTTGTGTTTGTGGAAGTGATGCCTTTTAGTATACTTGTGTTTGCCTTTTCTGTTTATTAGATTTTCATTTTTCAACAGGAAGTAGAGTGGGGTCATTAGAGCCACAGTTACAGCTGGATCTTTGGTGTGACAGGTGATCTTTCCTGTAAAAATAAATGTATATCTTTAAAACAAGATCAGTTTAGATGAAGAGCAAAACTGTATTTGATATAGCACTTATTTTCAGGTAAATTCACAAAGTAGGATAATGTTCATGGTACCACACACTACAATCACATGATAATACTTTGAAATAAATCATTATATTAATTACAAAATTGTTTTCAATTTTAAAGTACTTTATTGGCATGATTGTGTTTATATACAAAACATTACAAAACAAGTAGTGAAAATAAAAAGACATATTAATACAATAGGCCAAAACAATAAAATAGGATTAAAATAAGGTTCTAAGTAATTAATCAAAATATTATTACAAATTATATACTGTATATACCCCGATCAGGCATAACATTATATCCTAATATTGTGTTGGTCCCCCTTTTGCTGACCCATCGAGGCATGGACTCCACTAGACCCCTGAAGGTGTGCTGTGGTATCTGGCACCAAGATGTTAGCAGCAGATCCTTTAAGTCCTGTAAATTGCGAGGTGGGGCCTCCATGGATTGGACTTGTTTGTTCAGCACATCCCACAGATGCTCGATTGGATTGAGGTCTGGGGAATTTGGAGGCCAAGTCAACACCTCAAACTCGTTGTTGTGCTCCTCAAACCATTCCTGAAGCATTTGTGCTTTGTGGCAGGAGCATTATCCTGCTGGAAGAGCCACAGCCACCAGGGAATACCGTTTCCATGAAAGGGTGTAGATGGTCTGCAACAATGCTTAGGTAGGTGGTACGTGTCAAAGTAACATCCACATGGATGGCAGGACCCAAGGTTTCCCAGCAGAACAGTGCCCAAAGCATCACACTGTCAAACTTAATCAAACTCGCTCAAATCCTTACGCTTGCCCATTTTTCCTGCTTCTAACACATCAACTTTGAGAACAAAATGTTCACTTGCTGCCTAATATATCCCACCCACTAACAGGAGCCGTGATGAAGAGATCTTCAGTGTTATTCACTTCACCTGTCAATGGTCATAATGCTATGCTCTATTGGTGTATATATATATATATACTATGTCCACATAGTGTGCTTGCCAGAGCTGATGAGTTGCATACTTAGGATGCACCCTTGGGAGGTACAGCAGTTGCCTATAGGTAGTTAAAATGATTTTCATAACTAGTTTTGCTTCTCAAGTAAACATATGTTGTTTCAAGGATGTTTGTGGACAAAAATACTGATAAAACATTTTTTTTTTTAGAAAAAGATTTTTTTGCAGTGTTGTCTCATTGTCTCTCATGTCTGACTGACATTACCACAGCCGACGCTTGACTATCAGCGCGTTTCCATTTTGATGAGCTCACAAAGGGAGTGTCCTTCCCTTCTGGCTTCACATGACACAGTGAATTTAATTTCCTCAATAAAGGCGCCGTATTTTCATATTTTGCTCCAGACATAACAATAAGTCGTTACTGTATGAGTTCAATCAAGCCCAAACCATCAAAACAACTTTTAATTGTTTGCCAGATGAAGTGGACGCAGTCTGAATGACCTCTCGACCGCAACTCACACTTATTAAAGCTAAAAGAGATTTGCTTTGTTTTCCAGAGTGTTTGTAAGGTTTGATGGACCCGGCAAAGAAAGCAACCAGTGTTTTTTTTTCTCCTCCTCCAAAATGAACATAGAGCAGCAAGCAAAAATGTCAGACAGTGCAGTGATGATGTGGATTTAAAAGAGAAAAACAGAGGAGGTTTAAGGGTGGAGTGTTATGATCTCAGTGGAGATGTTTGTTCACCTACAACCCCTGTGCAGTTCAAGCCCTGAGATGGACGAAGACCTGAATTCTGGGTAGTTATTCAACAAAACATTGCTTTACTTTTCATAACCGCCTATATCTCGTATTTACTTTCTTAGAAATTTCCCAACATTCTTCCAGATATCTGGTCTTTAGTATATAATTTTCTCAAAACGTTATGGAACGTTTTTACCTGACACATTTTAGTTGGACGTTTATCTGACATTTCTAAATGTTACAACTCTCTACAGAATGTTTTAGAATGTTCAGAGAACATTCAAAAGTAACATTCCCATGAAATGGAATGTTGCCTTTATATTTGCAACCAACACGTTTTTAACACATTTAAAAAACTAGACATTCTAAATATTCTGGGAAAACCCAGGAATTATGTTTTTATAACTTATTGGGAACGTTAGCTAAACCTTCTTACAACCTATTTTTGTTAGCTGGGCTTTTACGGAATACTCTTTTCACTTTTTCCTGCCTATTTGCCCTCAAAAAGCATCTTTGTTTTGCTTGTGGCTGATGTTAACTAGTTCTGCTGTTCTCCTACTCGGGTGACTGTTATTATGTCCAGAAGAAAACTTTGGGGAATTTCCCCATTGTTGTGCTGTCATACACAGAACACAGGCCGTATCTAAACACACAAAAGATGTTTTACGACACGAGTGACTGGGAAAATACCCACAGGAAAGAACAATCACGGCTCTGGATCGAATGAGATCTTTAATATGGCAGGCAGTTGTCTCGTCTAGATAGAGATACGATTAAAAGGAGAACAAATGGAGACTTGCTTCTCAGATGTTTCTCCGGAGAAAAAGACCTCAGTTATCCCAATCGTGTCTTTTTAGAGTTTCAGAAGAGATCTCAGACTGTGCTCAGACTGTCAATGTCTACAATCAAAGATGGAGATCTCAATATGCATCTCATGATCTGAGCAGCTGTCCACATTCATTTTATAGCTATCTAATCTTACTGTATATTGACTCATTTGGGTCTGTCGTATTTAGAAAAAAACACCTGAGATATTTAAATGAAACAATTAAGCTATGAAAAAGCGTGTAAGAAATCTTTGTACCTCTCTCTTCTCCTTCAGATCTCCTCTGAGAAACAGGATTACCTCATTGCATCAGTAACAAAAGAATTGTGGCTCATCATGAGAAATATCAGAGCTTCAGATTTGTCATATTCTGTTACAGTGTTTCCAACGTTTAAATGTTGCTGTCAATCACAGCACTTGTAAGTCACCTGAAACATTCATTTCTACATGTTACTGTCAAAACTACTTATTGTCAGAGAAGACCAACAGCAAAATCAGAACTCTTATCTGTGTCTTGTTTTTCCAGAAACACTATTTAAACATCCTTAAAATTAGATCAGTTTACTTCAGATGGAAATAATGCATATATAGAACTTTCAGAGAACTGTTTACTGAGAATACAATTTAAAGGGCCAGTTCACTCAAAAATAACAATTCTGTCATCATTTATTCACACTCATTGTTCTAAACCTGCATGACATTCTCACTTCTGTGGCACTTCAGTAATGTTGTTTCAGTGTATATGCAAAAACACTTGAAAAAACATGTTCTGCAGAGTGAAGAATTTTTTATTCTGGGGTGAACTGTCCCTTTAAGTTTTTTTTTGCTGGTAAATATTTGACTTGTTAAAGGTTCACCCAAAAATGAAAATTAACCCATGATTTAAGCAAATCGATGCATTTGTGTAAGAAAAATATCATATTTAAAAGTTTACAAAGTAAAGTTCCAGCTTATCGCCTTCCATGGAAAAGTGTTGAAAGTGCCTCTCTTTAAAAAATAAAAAATAAAGGGGGAGGTCACAGGGTCATGGCCACATATATATCCTTAAGCATCTTGAACTGTGAGAGGCACTTTCAACACTTTTCCATTAATTGAATATGGAAGGTGATCAGCCAAAACTTTACTTTATAAAATTTTAAATATGGATAGTTTTCTTACACAAATGCATCGATTCACTTCAGAAGGCCTTTATTAACCCCCCGGAGCCGTGTGGAGCAGTTATTTGACAGACAGATGCATTTTTTATGGACTTCAAAAACAGAGCAACAATTACTGCCATTATAAAGCTTGGATTAGCCAGGACATTTTTAATATAACTCCGATTTTATTTGTCTGAAAGAAGAATGTCATATACTCCTAGGATGACTTGAGGGTGAGTAAATCATGGGCTAATTTTTATTTTTGGATGAACTATCCCTTTAAGATAAATTTGCAGTGGTCAGTCTCTATCAAAAGTGCTCAGAGGAAGGAACAGTGGTGAACCGGCCACAGGGTCATGGGCGGCCAAGGCTCATTGATGCACGTGGGGAGCGAAGGCTGGCCCGTGTGGTCCGATCAAACAGACGAGCTACTGGAGCTCAGACTGCTCAAGAAGTTAATGCTGGTTCTGATAGAAAGCTGTCAGAATACACAGAGCATCTCAGTTTGTTGTGTATGGGGCGGCATAACTGCTGACCAGTCATCCGCGGGATCTGTGGGATGTGCTGAACAAACAAGTCCGATCCATGGAGGCCCCACCTCTCAACTTACAGGATTTAAAGGATCTGCTGCTAACATTTTGGTACCAGATACCACAGCACACCTTCAGGGGTCTTCAGGAGTCCATGCCTCCTGAAGGGGAACCAACACAATATTAGGAAGGTGGTCATAATGTTATGCCTGATCGGTGTGTGTGTATATATATATATATATATATATATATATATATATATATATATATATATATATATATAATACAAATAATAAAATAGATAATATAAAAAAATCAATATGCAATGCACCTTTGTGTGAGCGCCTTCATGTAGGCAGCTCATATTGGAACAGGTCTAATATTGTACCAGTGAATATGTGTGGGTCAGTTGGGGTGAAAGGCCATGCAGAGGTCATTTGCTTAAAGCATTAATATTGATCTTAAAAGCGGGTTGGAGAGAGGTCGGGGAGTAAATTCATTTCTGACAGTGTCTGACAGTGTCTTATAAAGAAGCGCGCCTCAGGTGGTTTTGGCGCGAGCGTGAAAGAAACTGAGGAAGGGGGAGACAGAGACCTTAGACTATTTTTGTTCTCACACACAAGGAGGAGGGCAGGGCAGGTGAGCGGGGGTGTTCGGCGCTTCTCAACGCCCCGGGTGACGAGAGAATACGAAGGTGTGAGAACAAAAAAAAAAAAAGGTTCATTCTGTGCATTTCCTCTCCTGTTCGCCAACTGGCTCTAGGCTGAAGATTTCCCATACTCTGTCTTTCTCTCTCTCTGGCCTTTCCTTGTCACTCAAACCTATGTGAAAACTCCTCCCACTGAGGCTCATCAGCGCCTCGACACCATGAGAACCTGCATCAGCTCGGGACAGGTACTTTCTCTCTCGTCACTTTCACCTGCAGTCTGAAGGAAACATTCTTCTGTCTGTATTCAGAGCACAACAGGAAAATTCACATTCATTTTCTCCACAATGAACTGATATTTAGCAATAAAATATAAATCAAACCAGACCATGATGATATATGCTTTCAACTTAGTGTATTTCAACTTAAATACTTTAACTTCAGAATAGCATGAAAAACTCCCATGAAGCATTGCACATGACATAATCAAGATTCAAGATTCAAGAGTTTATTTGTCACATACACAGTTATATACAGAATATACAACCTGCAGTGAAATGTAAACAGGTCCGCTCCATGGACAGTGCAAATTCACAGTTAAAAACACAAGGAGGAAATTATAATAGAAATAGGATAAAAAAGTACTATATATATATATATATATATATATATATATATATATATATATATATATATATATATATATATATATATATATATATATATATATATATATATCTGTAGAATTATAAATAATCAAGTCAAGTAGAAGAAAAAAGTAAAAAAATAAAAATAAAGAAGTGGAATAAAATAATTGAAGTAAACTGTGCAGTGAGTAAACTGTAGACTTATAAATATGTGGTTAACAAATGTATAAGAGTATAATGTGCAAACAGGTTTATAACAGGTTGTTACACAGTAACAACGAGAACAGAAAGTGCAGTGCAATGTCAGTGTATCGATGTTTATCCTGAAGTGAAGTCACGTGATGTTAAGTGACTGAGTTCAGGAGTCTGATGGCCTGGGGGAAGAAGCTCCTCCTGAGTCTCTCAGTTTTGGCCATCAGGCTTCGGAAGCGCTTACCAGATGGCAGCAGCGTGAAATGAGGGTTTGCAGGGTGATTAGAGTCCTTGATGATTTTAGTAGCTCTACCTTTGCAGCGTTTGGTGTAGACGTCCTGCAGAGACGGGAGAGCTGACCCTGAGATACGCTCGGATAAGCGCACGACTCTTAATCAGACTACTTACATATTCATACTTTAATAAATCTTATGCAATAATTTTCTATTATTTGTATAGCACTTTTGAAAAAGCTGCTTTGAAACAAAGCATTGTTTGAGAGTTGCTTTACAGAAAACCATGATGTTAATGTCAATGTAAGATATTAATATCTTCATGCCTTACAGTTGCGTTTAGCAGGGTCATAACATAGTTTACATTCTGTGGCGATAAAAGCAATCAGGCAGTTGAGATTTGCTATTCACTATTCGCTTTCCATGACTACACTGTATGTGGGTGAAGTAGGATATGTAAATCAAATATAGTTTAGATTTTGTGACAATGCAATCACATAGCCGAGATTTGCTATGAAGTATATATCACTTTACAAAAGTCTATGTGGATAAAGTTGCATTTAATTATAGTAGTTGTAGGTTAGAGTTCTTAATCACCTTTATTACAGTAAAAATATTCTAGTCTTTCATACTGAACATCATAAGCTGTTATTTTTGACAGATCTATAAAGGCAGATTTTTATCAGTATTGTCCCATACCTGTCAGATCCAGCACTTACACTTAAAATATTGTTTTCATAATAAATAACGAAGGCAATAGTTTTATAGTTTTATATTGTGCCATGGTTTATGATTTATGTCATTCATAATGCATGATGTGAGGAATAGCTGTAAAAATATCATTGTAAAAAAAATGTATCTTTGACTTTTTTCTGATTTTCATATACTTCTTGATTCAAATTACAGTTGTCTGGTTTGGCAAATTCAGCTGGATGGTTTGGTTCAAGTCGACTTTTTATTGCTGATTTTTTTTATAAATCCTGTGGATAAAATGAATGGAGAAAAAATGTTTCTGGAACCAATGCTGATGAAAAGTGAGTGGTCAAATAGCAACACCATATTCTGGCATGCATAAACATATATAGCAAATGCAACTATTGGGTAAAATAGTCCAAATATGTACAGAATGTACAGTCAGACATTCATTGTCACAAATAAACCCATGTCGTTTCTGACCAACATGTTCAAACAGTGTTTGTCCTTTGAGCTTTAACAGGGCATGTGTCTCCAGTGGAGCTGCGGTCACGCTCTGTGAGTTTATGTGCTGTGTGTGCATGCATGCGTGTGTGTGTGTGTGTGTGTGTGTGTGTGTGTGTGTGTGTGTGTGTGTGTGTGTGTGTGTGTGTGTGTGTGTGTGTGTGTGTGTGTGTGTGTGTGTGTGTGTGTGTCCACCACGCCGTCTGTGAGGGGAAGATCCTGGAACGCCTGTCAAACCACATGTAATTAGAACAAGACTGCCACAACTCCAACGCAATTTATGATTTCTTTAAAGTCAACTTATCTTATTTTAAGATTTGTCCTTTGTTCTTTAGTTCACCACACATTTCATAAATGCCATCAAGACTCATGCAGTGGAAGGTTTAATCTAAGAGCAGCCAAACATATCATTTTCATTTATGAAGACAGAGGGTAATGTTAACATTCACTGCCAGACTTAAACATTTACTCACTCGAGCTCATCGGGTAGAGCACAGTGTTAGCAACATCTACATCATGGGTTAAATTTTCCACAAATGTAGTTTCTACTAAAATATATATATATGTGTGTAAAATGTAAAAATAAAAATAATTTATTATATATGCACATCTAAGTATATACATAATATTTATTAATACAAAATAAATGTAAATAGTTAAAAATTAAACTGTAAAATAAAATAAAAATAAAAAATGATTAAGCACAGAAAATATTTTGACACTATATTGTATGTAGCCTATATTCAAATAAAATTGTGTATATTTCAAAGTGTTTCAAAGCACATCTACTGACATTAAAAATGTTTTATTTATTTTTTATTTGATTCATATTGAAGGATTGAGAGGTTGTTAACAAATAGGAGTCCAGGTTTACATCCATTTCCAGCCACCAGATGGGTAATCTATTATTAATAATTCCTCAGAGCTGATAGGAATCCAATAACATATCAATAATTCATGCCACTGTGATCAGGCTAACTTAATTACAGGACTAGTTAAAAGGTTTTAAGTGTCCAGGTCTTTCTATTAGTGCAGTCAGGTTATTGATACGCCATAAGGACAGTGTGCCAGAGATCACCGTTAGTCGCTTTGGTATTGATGATGGAGGCTGAAAGGACTGTGACATCTGAGTGAAAAATTTGGCCACTGAGCAGCGCTGAAACTTGGTTTGAGTCCAAAGTTCGTTCTCCACCATTTCTTCTCTTTGGTTTCTATTCAGTTAGGATAGTGTTTCTTTGCCTTTTCAAGTCTTTCCACTGAAAGGCCTGCTAATGTGAATTAAAACAGCATTCAGTTCTGTATAAGAGAATATATGAGAGCCTGTGCGACAGAATAAAGGGATCTCCTTTGATATCTCAACTGATTCTCAGACCGAAATGAGATTTTATCTCAAGCTTCTCAGATGATTCTCCTAAAAAAAGACCCAAGTAATCTCACCTGTTTCACCTGGAGTTTCAGAAGAACTCTCTGTGATTTCAGTCTGTGCTCAGATTTGCCAAGATACCCTGAAATCAAAGATTTGAGATTTCAGTAACTCAAGCATTATAACTCAGACCTCATCATCAAAAATATAATTGATAATCAATCATGATAAATTCATAATCAAATAACTTAACTGAGAACTATGAGCTATAAAAGATCAACCTCAGAATAACAAATACAATTCTATATCATACATAATATAAATATATTATAAATAATATAAAAATAGAATATAATTTATGTGTTCTTATGTGATCAAAATTATGTGTGAATACGGACCCACTTCATAATTTATCCAATATTAAAATGGAGTAGCATTACATGTTTACTGCTTTCACGCCTATTTTTCGGTGTATTGTATAACAGAATTCCTGCGAATGGATTGCAAGCTCTTAAGGTTTGCCCGCATGTTTCACTTGCAGGCCTGCGATGCTGTTGGGAAGGCAACTGTTGTTTGGCAGCTCTTAAACAGAGACGTGCTAATGCCAGGACCTGCTGTATTGTTTGGTTAACAATGCTTCAGCCCCTGTGGCCATGTGAAACGCCATCTTTCTCAAAGCCCCTCCTACCAACACCCAGCTTACAGAGGGCACAAACAAACAGAAACACAAAGCTATTGAGAACAGCCTCTATTCATTTCCTAACAGTCGCCTATGCCCGAGGGTAGGATACAGATACATAGACGCGCACACACACACACACACACACACACACACACACACACACACACACACACACACACACACACATACCATTTATTAAAATACCGTCATCTTTTACTCACCCTCTTGTTGTTCGGTTTCCCCAAGTGACAAAAATATGTTCTCAGAACAATTGCTAATGTTCCCATTAAATGGTTAGTTCACCCAAAAATTAATATTTTTTTGTTAATTATTCGCGCTCATGTCGTTCCACACCCATAAGACTTTTGTTCATCTTTGGAACACAAATGAAGATCTTTTTGATGAAATCTGAGAGCTTTCTGTCCCTCCATTGACAGCTACGCAACTACCACTTTGACGCTTCAAAAGTTCATAAAGGGATCGTAAAAATGATCCATATGAATTGAATGAATTGTTTAGTCCAAATTTTCTGAAGAGTCTCAATCGCTTTATATGAGGAGCAGATTTAATTTAGGCTTTTATTCACATATAAACATTGATCAGCGAACATAAGCATAAGCTCAACTGAACCTGCTTGATGTGTAACATGAAAATGAACCTCATTGGTTCTTGCTGAAGCTCAAACGTGCTGCGTAACACGAGAATGAACCTCATTGGTTCTTGCTGAAGCTCAAACGTGCTGCGTAACACGAGAATGAACCTCATTGGTTCTTGAGAAGCTCAAACGTGCTGCGTAACACGAGAATGAACATCATTGGTTCTTGCTGAAGCTCAAACGTGCTGCGTAACACGAAGAATGAAACGAGAATGAACTCGTTGGTTCTTGAGAAGCTCAAACGTGCTGCGTAACACGAGAATGAACATCATTGGTTCTTGCTGAAGCTCAAACGTGCTGCGTAACACGAGAATGAACCTCATTGGTTCTTGCTGAAGCTCAAACGTGCTGCGTAACACGAGAATGAACCTCATTGGTTCTTGCTGAAGCTCATACACCAAACTCGCTCATCCATGTCTTTATGGACCGATGCTTTGTGCACTGGTGCATCAGATTGGCAGGCAGAGAAGCGTGATTGGTCACTCCAGAGAACACGTCTCCACTGCTCTAGAGTCCAGTGGCGGTTTGCATTGCACTTGGTGATGTAAGGCTTGGATGAGCTGCTTGGCCATGGAAACCCATTCCATGAAGCTCTCTACACACTGTTCTTGAGCTAATCTGAAGGCCACAGGAAGTTTGGAGGTCTGTAGCTATTGACTCTGCAGAAAGTTGGCGACTTCTGCGCACTGTGACCCTCAGCATGTGCTGACCCCGCTCTGTGATTTTGCATGGCCTACCACTTCTTTGTTCCCAATTGCTTCCACTTTGTTATAATCCCACTAACAGTTGAGCGTGGAATATTTAGAAGTGAGGAAATTTCACGAATGGACTTATTGCACAGGTGGCAACCTATCACGGTACCACGCTTGAGTTCACTGAGCTCCTGAGAGCGACCCATTCTTTCACAAATGTGTGTAGAAGCGTCTGCATGCCTAGTGCTTGATTTATACACCTTGGAAGTGATTGAACACCTGAATTCAATGATTTGGAGGGGTGTCCCAATACTTTTTGCAATATAGTGTACATTCATAGATGTACACAGATATCAAACAGAGACAAACATGACAGAGGATGTGTTTTGCTGAACACACATCCAGTCACGTTGCATAAAAATTCATAATAGCCAGCAGCATAATGGAGACAGTAAAACAAGCATTAGTCATGGCTGCTCCTTTAAGAGCAGGATATAAAAAAAATTCCCCAGTACATGAGCCTCGGGGTCAGGTGCATTTTTGACTGCCGTGGGAACCACAAAATGAAATGTGTGAACGTATCTGTCTCACCTCTGGGGCTGGGCCGGGGAAAAGAGATGAGACGCGCTGTGAAAGACACACACTCGCACTTTCACACAGTCCTGATCTGTCGTAAAGCGTTCAGACTGCTCGTGGCCTGAGTTTATTATAAATCATCTGGGGGCTGTTAATTTCAACAGGCCAGAACAGGTGCCAATCAAATGCTATGTCCAAGAAAACCATGGGAATATCACTGAAATAGTAGAACAAATTATTGAAATGGTTGGTCATATATGTTTATAGATAGATAGCTAAAACAAAATTCTTCTAGAAAGTTGTCATGTCCTATGGTGTGATGAAGGTATACTCTCTCTAAAACAGTATTATCATGCATGCAATTATTAAGCACTCAACCTATTGAGAGCGATATTGAACATTTGTGCTTTAAAAGGATTTGTTTTTGGCACTACAGGACCATTTAAAACATTAAATGGGGATATGTTCCTCATATTTTGGCAATGTAAAGCTATTTATCTATTTATCATGCCCAAAATGTCAATGGATTTGAATGTGACAAACAACAAAAGTAAAGGCTGACTTCTGATGCTGATTAAGGTTTTAATTTTCATCAATTCTTCATGTCTGCGTCACTGGCGTCTATTCAATATCTGTTGTGTGTGTGCTTGTTTTTGTGATGTTTCACTGATTCCAGAATGGCATTTTTCACATCAGTCGACAAGACAAGACTGAATACGAGTTCATGGGATAATAGAGCTGTGTTTGTATCAAATACCTTCCTGCAAGGCACACTTGAATCAGTGCATATTTGACAGAACATACTTGGAAACGTTTCTTCATTTGTTTTTAAGCCTACATACCGGAACAGAGATTTGTACACACCTTTTTCACTCAGAATTCTGAGAAAATACATTTCTTAAGCCCATTATAGGACTATTTTAAACTCTGGGTTAAGAAATGTTATAAAATGAAATCAAGATAGGGGTGTGATTATTTGGGGTAGGGGTGTTTGTTTTGGTGATTTCAAATATCAACAGTGTTTCACAGAAATCGCACCTTTAAGACATTCTATTAACTGTGCAACATGTCAACTAACTCTCATTAGAGTATTAGTAGACTGCTAGGTTATGGTTATGGTCAGTAGAATAAGTTGATATGTAGTTGCAAAGTTCCTTAAAGTTAGTAGAATATCTGTTGGTGGAGCATCAAAATAAAGTGTTAGCAAATATTAAGCAGACAGTCTACTAATACTCTAACAACTGCTATTTGACATGTAGGTGCAGAGTTACTAATAGGTAGTAGAATGTCTAAAGTGGACAATCGAAATAAACTGTTCCCCATTGCTATTTTTCAAGCCCTTATTCAGAGAATCAGCAGTTTAAACCCAAATTGCATTGCTAAATGTGATACTAGAATGTTATAGTAAGTTATAGTAGTAACCACTCTAAACTAAACAATTCAAGATTCAAGAGTTTTATTAGAGTCACATACACAGTTATATACAGAATATACAACCGGCAGTGGACAGTGCAAATTCACAGTTAAAAACACAAGGAGGAAATTATAATAGAAATAGAATAAAAAGTACT
Source organism: Paracanthobrama guichenoti (assembly GCA_018749465.1). NCBI lineage: Eukaryota > Metazoa > Chordata > Actinopteri > Cypriniformes > Gobionidae > Paracanthobrama > Paracanthobrama guichenoti. The sequence continues at coordinate 2,629,394 of CM031948.1, read as the reverse complement.
ATATATATATATATATATATATATATATATATATATATATATATATATATATATATATATATATATATATATATATATATATATATCTGTAGAATTATAAATAATCATGTCAAGTAGAAAAATAAAAATAAAGAAGTGGAATAAAATAAGTGAGGTAAACTGTGCAGTGAGTAAACTGTAGACTTATAAATATGTGGTTAACAAATGTATAAAGAGTATAATGTGCAAACAGGTTTATAAAAGGTTGTTACACAGTAACAACGAGAACAGAACAGAAAGTGCAGTGCAATGTCAGTATGTCGATGGTCACGTGGTGTTAGGTGACTGAGTTCAGGAGTCTGATGGCCTGGGGGAAGAAGCTCCTCCTGAGTCTCTCAGTTTTGGTCATCAGGCTTCGGAAGCGCTTACCAGATGGCAGCAGCGTGAAATGAGGGTTTGCAGGGTGATTAGAGTCCTTGATGATTTTAGTAGCTCTACCTTTGCAGCGTTTGGTGTAGACGTCCTGCAGAGACGGGAGAGCTGACCCTGAGATACGCTCGGATAAGCGCACGACTCTTTGCAGGGCTTTGCAGTCATGACTGGTGCTGTTCCCATACCACGCTGTGATGCACTGAGTTAATACACTTTCTGTCGCCCCTAAATATAAAGTTTTCAGGATAGCTGGTGAAACCCTGAATTTCCTCAGCTGGCGCAGGTGGTACAGTCTTTGCCTGGCTTTTTTCACCTGTGTCTGAATGTGAGCAGTCCAGGTCAGGTCCTCGGAGATGTTTACACCCGGGTACTTGAAGCTGCTCACTCTCTCTACTGGTGACCCGCTGATCATGAGAGGGGAGTATGTCCATTGCTGTCTCTTCCTGAAGTCCACAATCAGTTCTTTGGTCTTGCCCACATTCAGAGAGAGACAGTTGTCCAATGCTAACCTCATTAAACATTCATGCACTTTGTACAGTTATTTTAGCATGCATTTGAAGAAAATAGTAACAATGGTCAAACATGGTTTGCCTAATTAATGTTTTTAAAGGGGTTATGAACGGAGAAATCAAATTTTCCCTGAGCTTTTGACATATAAGAGGTCATCATACTATAAGAATATCCTGTAAGTTTCAGAACTGAAAATGTCCTTGTTAGTCCCAAAACAGCTTGTATTGTTACCAAGCCTAGCAAACAACTCATTGTGGAATGTACCTATAATAGATCAGTGAAAGACTGCCTCTAGAAGAAAATCAATGCCTACTTCATCATTGCAACTTTGGCCCCGCCCACTGGCGTGTTAGTGAGATGACGAGGAGAGACTGGACTGGAAATAACATTAGCTTCCAAATGATCCTAATGCTCGGAATGTGGTTATTTATTTTCATCAACGTGAAAGATGAAAGTGTCTCAGATGAGCATTATTTCGGTCATTCTTCAATTGGGGTGGCAAATGAGAGGCAGAAATTGTAAAAATGCTTGTTTGTTTTCTTTTAATAAAATGTATTGCTATGCATTTAAAATTAGTTTAATATGCTATATCCTTTAAAATTTAAGCTTAATAACATTTAGATTTTTAAATAATTTTAATCAAACACTGAAACAACCACTTATGACTATGGTGTTACCAATATTTGAAGTTAAATTTTGGTTTGTTCTAAAATGAGCAGGGATATGCAAGGTAACTAGGTAATAAATAATAATAAATAATAAATAAATAAAGTACTTTAAGGACTCAGTTTCATTGATCATTTATTTATTTATTTATTAAAGAAATGTTTAATTGTTCATCTTGGCCCCTATTTTTGCCAAAAATAATTGTTTTTTTGTTGTTGTTTTTTATTGGATATACATAAAAAGGTAGGAAAAATAGTCTGTGCTACCTTTATAGTCTTTATTCTAAAAGATTAAATCCACTTTACAGTCTAAAATCATTAAATTATAAGATTAAATGGCTCTGAAGGAAAGACATTTCAGATTGGTTTACATTTTGAAGTAACACCACAGACGTAATATTGCATAAAAGGTTTGTGGAGTTATTATAGAGTCTGAGGTGTTAGCAGGAAAGACAGTAACACCACAGACAAATTAGCCTAAATCCAGACCTTTCTAAAATGGAGGCTGCCATCATGATGATTTCAAGGTCAGGGGTCATAATAAGTATGTATTTATAAAAATTTTGATTTTGAATTTTGAAAATAATAAATCTGCAAGTTATCAACATAGCACCACAGACACTAATAAAGTGTGTCACATGAAATTGTCAGAAACTTAGCCAACTTTAAGAAAATGAATAAGAAAGAATGTCCTCACCATGCACCCCTTAGATCAACCAGAACCTGCAGTGACCTTTACACACAGGAAGTAGTCCAAATAGATTTCCCCCTTTTCTTAAAGGGGCAACATCCATTGTTGTAAGACCACAGACATGAATTTGGGGACACTACTTTTTCTTAGATATTACAAAATATGTATTTTTTTAATAAAAATTTATTAATGTATATGTATTAATTTAATAAAATTGTACATGTTAAATAAAATCTACATTCACAATATAACCACTTTATTTCTGTTAAAAATGTTATATTGTTACAATTACATTCCATGATACCTCTCTGAGGTATGGCGGGAACATATTTTGTTACAAATGCAATCTCTCAAACTCAATTAAATATGTATTTTAAAACAAAAATGTATCTATTAATAGTGCACATATTGTGTTTATCCTACAGAATACAACCATGGAAATATTTAATAATTTATTGGTATTTAAGGTTTATTTCAACTGTTGTAAAGTAGAGGACACCACTTGCCACCACAAATAAAGACTGACCCATTTATTTGTATTCGGTACATTTCACTGTGGATTCAGTCACAATTTCAGTGCAGGCTTTGCAAACAGACTTTTACGACATGGACTCGACAGTAATGCCACAACATGTGAGTAACCGTGTTAATTCTAATGCCTGATCTGTGATCAGTGATTTCTGATATGTAATGATTCATGTACAGTCAGATGTTCTTTGTCTGTGTGTCAGTAAATCAAACCAGTGACTAAACGCTCAACTTCACATTGTTTCTCTTAGTAGATGAATAATCTGTTATTTAAACTGTGATTAAATTATATATAGAAAACAATCAAAGAATGCTCCCTTTACAATCGCTGGAGCTGTCAATCAAACAGAGTGAGTTTATCAGTGACTCGCGCCAAAACTCCCATAATAATCAGTGAATCTCTTATTTACATTGTGTTTGCACTGTTAGTTATGATGAAAGCATTTGTTAGTGTGCAGAAATCAAGTTACAATGACAAGATCACTGCATTCATGCGCTCAACATGTCTGTGATCGGCTACAATGATCATCGCTGCAACCTTTCATGCCACGATCTAAATATAATGCCATAGATCTAAATATAATGCTATAATCAACACTTTTCATGATTATTTAACCTTGAGAGCTGTAATAAATATGTGGTAAAAGTTTTCAAAAGTTCCACATGTAATACTAGCTATTTCAGATGCAAAGATGTTAGCCAATCACAGCAGTGGGCATTTACACTAAAGTCTCATAGTAGCCAATCACAGCAGTGGGCTTTTACACTGAAGTCACACAGCAGCCAATCAAAGCAGTGGGCATTTACACTGAAGTCACACAGCAGCCAATCACAGCAGTGGGCATTTACACTGAAGTCACACAGCAGCCAATCACAACAGTGGGCATTTACACTGAAGTCTCACAGCAGCCAATCACAGCAGTGGGCATTTACACTGAAGTCTCACAGTAGCCAATCACAGCAGTGGGTGTTTACACTGAAGTCACACAGCACCCAATCACAGCAGTGGGCATTTACACTGAAGTCACACAGCAGCCAATCACAGCAGTGGGCATTTACACTGAAGTCTCACAGTAGCCAATCACAGCAGTGGGTGTTTACACTGAAGTCTCACAGCAGCCAATCACAACAGTGGGCATTTACACTGAAGTCTCACAGTAGCCAATCACAGCAGTGGGCATTTACACTGAAGTCACACAGCAGCCAATCACAGCAGTGGGCGTTCACACTGAAGTCTCACAGTAGCCAATCACAGCAGTGGGCGTTTACACTGAAGTCACACAGCAGCCAATCAAAGCAGTGGGCGTTTACACTGAAGTCTCACAGTAGCCAATCATAGCAGTGGGCGTTTACACTGAAGTCACACAGCAGCCAATCAAAGCAGTGGGCGTTTACACTGAAGCCTCACAGTAGCCAATCACACACTCAGACCAGAGTCTAAAATCAGGGTAGGAAAAATGCCTTTTATTTCTAAATTATTACAATTTTTTGATGTAAAAATAATACTAACATTATAAGTGCACCCCAGGAAACATTATAAAACAATAAAACAATGCAGTTAATGACCCCTTTAATATTATAAATATGGAAATATGAACATTAACCCAGGGTTTAGAAATATTCAGTGTGGAATCTCAAATCCCGACTAACCAGACAATTCAAAAGTCAAAAAAGGAGAATTATGCCCTCTATTTTAATGTGTAGACATGGCAGTAGAAGTAAACTGTAAACTGATTTTAAGGGGTTTTGTTGTGGCGGTATGTAGTGGAGGTGGGCCCGTCGGGTCAGCGGGGTCTCCACAGAGATCGCTTCTATCTGAACTTTATCGGCTGAAACATCTGTTGTAATTTCTGTCAAATGAAACTTTTATTACCTGATCATTAAAGTCCTGCCGATGGAAAAAACAGATGTCCGCGCTGTTCTTACGACCGCTGTTTTTTATGGTGTTGGTGAAAATTGAACCAAAGGGAGGCCTCCCCCCCACCTCCATTATAAAATTAAGGGGGAAATGATTTCCACATTCCACGGACAAGAGGGGCACAAGTGGGGCGCTCAGAGAGGAGCAACCTGTGTGTGAGGGGATAGAGGACTAGCACACACTCCACTAACCACTCACAGAACCACCACAGACAGAGAGAGAGAGAGAGAGAGAGAGAGAGAGAGAGAGAGAGAGAGAGAGAGAGAGAGAGAGAGAGAGAGAGAGAGAGAGAAAGAGAGAGTTTATTAGTTCAGAAGAATGGCCTGCTGTGAAGGGCTCTACTGTGTTTATAAGTGCCGCACCGAGACTTGAGTACATTAAAGGAGTTGTTCTTTATGACATTTACTTCAATCCTTTAAAAAAGCTGCCACCACAGTGATAGGGTGTTGCTATGTGGTTTCTGAGGAACTCTGGCCCTATTTACACCTGGTATTAAGAAGCGTTTTGGTTGATCACAAGTGGACGACACTAAATACAGGTGTAAACGGGGTCTAAACGTTTTGAGCTTGTCCACTTTCGACCACTACCAGCAGTAGTAGAAAACGCATTTAACCGGATTGTTTTCGTAGTGTAGACGCTATCATGTGATCAAATTTGTTCAAACAGCTAGTAAAAGACCCCCTTCTCTCCGCCTACTGAAAACGTGAAAAGGGACAAACCAATAACTTTGTTTTGGTAAGCCTTTCTCTGCAAGCATGTGAAAAACGAGCAGCTATGATTTCGCTCCCCTAGTGACATAGAAAGGGGATCTTATTATAATATTCCCGGCCCTTAATCTGTACGTTTCCACCCACAGCGCTGCCATCATTTTGTTTTCGCAAGTGACAACGGTGTACCAGTTCTAACGCCATGGCAAAAGTAGACTAGAGCAGCTTAAGCATTAATAAAATGTCTCATTTAAACATTATAACTGTTCTGGTTTTGGCTGTAATAATAAACTCTGAGCCACTGACGATGCAGTGGATTCATTTAATTTGTGAAGGGAATGTGCCCAAGAATTAGTTAAATTCATATATGTTTGTGTGAATCATTGTACACTGGACTGCTTTGCAAACAAGGGTCAGTACACGCAGGATTTGCACAAAAATTGCTTCTCAAAGATGGATCAAATCCAACTCTTCGTGATCCAACCCATAAGTACTGCACATAAGTATTGCACTTAATAATGTCATGTGTGTGTTTGCAAAAAAAAATTCTGAATGTGCTAATGTGGCTAAAGCTACCATTGTCTCTTACTGTATTCACAGAGACCAGAGCTTGTTATTTTATTTGCTCACGGCCTGTACATTTCAGGAGCACACTTTATTACTTCTTAAAAATCAAACTAATGGCATGGCTCTGATCTCTGTGAATACAGAGACAATGGCAACTTTAGCCACTGTATAACGTCCTAACCAGCACATTCACATAGGCGATTTGCGTACACTCACAAAATATGAATGTGGTACTTGCATGTTCTGAAAATGAAGTCACGTCAAACAGTTGGTATTGATCCATCTTTGTGAATTCTACATGCTTTGTGAGGTCCTCCACAATCCAGCTGTTGTTGTTGTTTATCCAAACTAGTGTGAGCTGTAAAGGCCTATTCTGAAAAGGGGCAGGGGGAAGCAACTAATTTGCATTTAAAGAGACACACTTGAAATAGGGGCTTTCAAAACAAAGCATCCTACAATAAATAATCCATGCTGAAACTACACAGACATATTCTGGGGACACCTGAGACTTATATTACATCTTGTGAAAGGGGCATTATAGGACCCCTTTAAACTTTGTCGGCTGAAGACCCTAGTTTGGTGTATGAAGCACAATGTTCTCTCGCCATTTCTGATTTTTCAATTGTCTCCACGTTCATATGTAAATTGTGAGAGTTTATTTTGGCCCTTAGATCAAAAGATCTGAAAACAGACAAAAAGTGGACAAAAGAGACAGGAATGTGTCTCTCGACCAAAACGCATCTTAATGCCAGGTGTAAACAGGGCCTCTGAGTGGTTTTTAGCATGTTGCTATGTGTTTTCCAGGCAATTGCTGACAAAAAGTATTTTTTGGAGTGTTACTAGGGTGTTTCCAGGCAGTTACTAATGTGTTCTGTGTGCTACGTTGCTTCAAAAGTCAAAAGATGAAAACCCTCTGAAAACAGTCTCAGATTAGTAAAGTAACAGCACACCTCTCATCAACAAGATGATGATTTGAGGAATAAAATATATAAATGCTATAAACGTTTGAGGTTATGCACAATAATAAATGTGACGCTCAGCTTTTAACCTAAATATATTCACTACTGCTTCAAGGTCTTAATATTAGTGTTGGCATCAGCTGAATGCAGACTTAAATAGAAACGAACTTCATCTCTTTTGGGGAATATTTACATAATGTTTTGGAAATGGGTTCTAGTTCTTTGCTCATGAGGAATGGTAGACAGAAGTGAACTGGTGAATTGGGAGGAAACTCTCCCTGATCTCTTGCTGTTCGCAGCGTGTTTGACCGGCTCAACAAAACTCCAAGAGAGAAATAAAGATAAAGACAATGGCTGCTTTTATTTTCTTCTTTAGCCGCACATTCCACAGAAAGCATGGAGATCGGCCACCCTCCTCGCAAACATGAATCACGGGCAGACAAATTTGTGTCTGGGTTGCGTTACTTAACTACAGTCATAGGTAAGGTTACCGGATTTTTCCTCATCTACGCTCTCGTTCGCCTTTATTCAGACTCTTTCTACCTTTCTGTCTTGGCAGCCAGACTGTTGCCATCTCTGGAAATAAATCAAATCCACTAGCATCTCTCTCTCTCACACACACACACACACACACACACACACACACACACACACACACACACACACACACACACACACACACACACACACACACTGGATCACTTCTTATTGTAACCAGATGATGGTAATGTTTCTTTTAACAGTAATAGTGTGAACTTGATTTGACCTTCAGATATAGGGTGTTTTGCGACAGTGAAATCCACAACAATGTGATTGTAAAGGTGATTTCCGTCTTTTAATTATGTTACACCGGGGCTACTTGTCACACTTTTTATGCCAGTTTAATTTTGAAACTCAGTTTCTGTATAGACACAAACCTTAAAGTCTTAAATGCAAAAAGCTATATTATAAAAAAAATATTATGATTTACAGTTGAACAGCATTTGTCTAATCAGATGTTTGATTCATGGTATTTGCTGACAAATGTGTGACAACTAGCCCCGGTCTTCCCTTTTGTGTTTTGGGATGCTTCATTCAAACATTAGTTTTGTGAGAACTGCTGAGAGAATAAACATATTTATAACACATAACAATACAGCGTTAAGGCATTTTCAGAACCACCATTTGAGACGCTCACACACACACACACACACACACACACACACACACACACACACACACACACACACACACACACACACACACACACACACACACACATCTCTTATCAGATTATTTGCAAGCCTTGTAAATTATAGTTCCCAAATCTGTCATGTAGTAGGGAAAATATACTGTAAAAAAAAAAAAAAAAAAAAAAAAAAAAAAAAAAGAGAAGGAAATGTCATTAACATAACCTGTATGGCCTGTCCTGAATATTTTGTTCATTCCCATAATGTTTACCTAACTTAATAACTGCAACAAAGAACATTTTTGTCAACTTTCTTAGAGACAGGACTAAACAAATATATATATATATAATTTTTTTTTTTTTTTTTTTTTTTTTTTTTTTAGGAGGGTGACCAATAAATTCTATTTATTTCACAATTAAGTTATATTTACATTTAAGTACATACTTAGAAAGTATGAAATGGATTTAAAGAAACACCACCCTCCAATGCAAATCAAAATGTAATGTACATGCAAACGGTCATACCTGGGGACATTTCCGTTGATACTCGTATGGTTTATCCTTCTCTTCCACTTCTGAAATGAAACAATCATTGATTTTAAAGGCAAACTCGCTGTGAAAGGGAACTCAGCAAAAGAGGAACGGAAGTCAGCATGTTTATCCAGTTAATTGTATTAATTCACATTTGTCTGAAAGTCATGCATTGTATTTGACTACAGGTAATTTTTTAACATCAGTAATTTGTGCAAACATATATTTGCTGAAATGCACAACAAACACTGCATCATAATGAAGGACTAAATTATTAACTTTTAAATTTGACCATCTGCAGCTTTCTTTGGAACAGTTATGGAGTTGTATCTCCTTCCCAAACACGTTTGTTTTTCCTATTATGGACCTATCTATTGTTTTTTCACGTTTCACTATATTTGTGAGGTTGTAACACACGCACACACACACACACACACACACACACACACAGAGACAGAGCAGGATGGTCTCATTGTGGTGGAGCTACACGCGCGTGTTCAGGACATGAGCAGGAGGAGGAGGAACTTCAGGTCGCTCATTTATTGAACGTTTCTTCACATTAGTGCGCACTTGAGTGCGCCACACACGCAGGGAGCGAGACACACACCGCAGACAGAGCTCTCGAGCACACTGCGATCTTCAGCGCGCGCGCAGCCGGTTCATTTAACATTTATAAATCGAATGTAACATCAGCGGCGGGATGCGTCATTATATCCGTCTGTCAACACACACCAGGATGGACAGGGAACTTTGCTGAACTTACAGCTGATTTTTTTCATTTGCTTTGCTCCAGATATGGTGAGTGCATCATTTACTCACTGACATTGTATTGTGTTGTGTTGTATTTGATGATAAAAACCAGCTACTATTTCCTGTCTGTGTAATAGCATGCATAGGCCTACTGTCGATTATTAGAAAATCTCATGAAAATGCATGATCGCATGAGGACGCATTTGTTAACTAAACATAAAGATCCAGATATCATACTCGGATAAAGAAATGTTACAGTCATATAACATTCCCCCTCTATTGTGCTTTAGAGGAAGCTAAAACTGATCTGAAGGACCTATAATGAAACATCCCAATAACCAAATGTATAAAGAGTGCAGCTACAATCATAATAATACAGAGCTTGAGTTAGTGTATTGTATGCAGTGTGTTTTCTGCTTCTCTTAGGTCAAACAAAAATAATCTCAATTTGTCATTATTCATATTCTTATTTTTATTTATATGTTATTTATTTTTTTTGCAAACGTTTAGAAAATGCTTGTTTGATTTGAACACATTAAAGGTGTCCCACACACTTTTAAAAATGAAGACTAGGCTCTTAAATGGTTATTAGTTTCAGAACTTCATAACTATATTTGAGTTGCTAAACGGAGATCAGCACCATGCATCTAAACACAAAATAATAATCTCAATTTGCCATTCATATTTTACAAACAGAACAATTTACACAAGCATCATTTAAAAAAGCACTGTAATCTAAATACAATTAAAGATTGCTTTGTTGGTCATTGTGAAGGCATTAGTGCAGATACGGATTGTAATTTGTATCATTAAAGAACCTTAAGGAGCATCTCTGTTATTATAGTTAGACACAAAAGAATAACAGTAACTCCTAAGTAATTCCTATCCTGAAGCAGACATAAAACACCACAAAATATTGTCATCCGAGGCCTTTTCCCCCCACCAAAAACTGATTTATGGTATCTTCTACTAAGGTAAAATAAATGTAAATGTGCAATGAATGTTGTTCATATTTTTGCATATGTCTTGTGAAGCTAAACATGATTATAACTGATTCTCTTGTGTTAAAATGCTGTGAAATATTGCTTCAGTTAACTACCTAGCATTTACATCCAGTACAGTTTAGTTTCTGAAGGAAAATGCCCTTTATTAAAGAAAATGCCTATTATTAAAGACCAAATACTTTGATTTCCAGCTCTAAACATCTGTGTAATTCTTCATTTAATTTATCCACATTGTTTAAACATTGTACACTCGCTCTTGGTAATTGCTTTCACTCGCATGTTAGTAGTTTTAGTTTGTGCATACGTGTCTATTAATGCGAGCAAGAAATTTGGCAGTTTGAAATGGCCGAGGTGATGTTTAAAGTCGGGAAGCTAATAAGGTAATTTTAGGGTGCCTTGCTAAGCATTTTTTCAAAGAGAAGCATTCATCGTCCTCGAAGCTCTCACAATCCCCTGCTCAATACATTGAAAACGCAGGTCACTATTGCACAGTTCCAAAATATTATCCATCCAGGTCTACAGCGTTACAGTTAAAGCACTCCTCAATCGGACCCTGAGATCCAAAACCAGTTTGCTTACTTGCAGACGTAATACTGATCCTAAACTTTCTCAACTGTAATGATTCTACCACCCTCATGACTTTGCAACACCACAAACACATCCAAGAAATATTGACTCATGCATGGCAACTCAGCGGATTCAGTTTTTATAACATGACAACGATAAAGCGAATAATATTTATCATTATATAACATACTGTATGCACAGGCATGCACTTATATTGTGTAACTTATATTGTGAATATGATGAACATTCACCATCTCACATTGCTGTTTCTTAAACATAGAAACTAAAAATAGCATTGCATTATTATTAAATTATTTATATTAAATTTGGTCTCCTGCTGCCAGTAGAAATAGATCTGTTCACACTTGATTTCTAAAAGAACCAGATTCAAACCTATCCAAAAATGTAGTGTGTGAAAACGAACACCATTCTCTTTACATTCAATGCTTTGAAAATGCATTAAATGCCTGAGTCACGGTGTGGATTTGGAGTACATGCATTCAGTAGACATGAAGAATGCAGCACATACATATATTTTTATTAATTAAAAGGACTCATTTTAATCACGCTCCGTTTGAATCAGACATAAAAGCACCCATTCCTTTTTTCCACACCAATATTGTTGGATAAACAGGCATCAAAGGTCATGTGCACAGGGGCGAGTTTGATTTAACGCTCTCGTTTTCAGTGTATAATAACATCAGCTCTCTTTCTGAGCTCGTTCTTCCTCTCTCACAAACCTCTCTTCCCGTCATGGTTCTGATTACTAACTCTAATAAATTGTGAATAAGCTGCACGATTCCTGGTCGAAAGCGAGGCCCGAGTTCCCCATCCTGAGCACCCCCTCCTAAGAAAACACAAATTAATTCCTAAAGTCCTCTGCAGCCAAAGGTTTCTGGAATGATAAATATTTTCATAGGAAGCACGGCTCTTCCTGAGCTTATCGGCGCTCGTTTCATTACGGGCCGGCCGGCGTTAACCCCTCGGTTTTAGGGTGAGGCTGGAGGCCTTGAACTCTGCTTCTGCTTTGAATTGTCAACCGATCCTCTGCTTCCAGATGGAAGATAACCTCGCTCGTAATGAGCAAAATATTTAGCTAGCGCCCACAGAGGTGTTCCCGAAGTCTCGTGAGTCTTGAGCAACTGAATGTGATCGGCAGCGAAAAGCCGTTGACGCAGTTAACACACTGCCACATCATCATCACAGTCGCAACTGTGGCTCTGAGGAATTTTCACTTTCAGGGTGAAGGTATGAAGAGCAAAACCTATAATGCAAATCTAGGAAAAGCAGCAGGATTAACAATCTTAACACTAATAGCGACAACTATTATTATTGCTCATACTAGCCTTTTCCTAAAGCGTGTACAGGAACGGTCAGGGGCCCTACTTCACATAAACCCTCGCTTTGATCAGACGACGCTGAAGCTCTAACCGTCTTTGATTACAACCAAACCTCCTTTTGTAAACCTCAAATGGTGAATGTTTCAGGTGATTTGTGTTACTCCTGAAGGTTTTATCACTGACTGTTCATCATATTTGGCTTTTCACAATGATGAAGAACCTGGAAAAATCAGAGAATTTTAGAATTGTGATTGGAACTAAAAAAGAAATTCTATAGTAAGGAATATTTTAAATATTTGTTTCTTCTATAAAGTATTTGATCAGCAATCTCTCTGTGAACTATTATGATTGTTTTAAAATATGTAGTAATAATGAACGAGATGAAAAAGTTCCAGAAATTCATTGGTCAAAAGGTGCAGGAAACATGAAGATGCATTTTCTGATGTAAATGTGAGCAATGCTTAGCTGTGCAAAAGCCACTGCCATGATGCTAGGGTGTTGCTATGATGCTGCTTTGGTGGTTGCTAGGTGGTTGCTTAAAAAAACAACTTATAGTTCATAGATATTCTGTCATCATTTACTCACCCTCATGTTGTTCCAAACCTGTATGAGTTTCTTTCTTCTGTTGAACACAAGAAAAGATATTTTAAAGAATTTTGGTAACCAGACAGTTGACAGCACCCATTGACTTCCGTAGTATTTTTTACCTACTATGGGTGCTGCCAACTGTCTGGTTACTAACATGCTTAAAAATATCTTATTGTGTGTTCAACAGAAACAGATACAGGTTTGGAACAACATGAGGGTGAGTAGATTTTCATTTCTGGGTGAACTATCCCTTTAAAGTCTCTGATATTCTGGTCTGTAGACATGACTTGGGTCCATTCTTCAATGTGGGATTCCACATCATTTAGTTAGGGTTAGGGTTCATATCATTAACCAAAATGATAAGCAATGCTAATAGTGATGCTTGACTTTACATTGTCCGAATATTGTGTGCATGGAGAGATTTTGTATGTTAATGTTAATAGGAAGCAACACAGTTTTGCAGTTCCCTCACTCTCTCACACACACACACACACACACACACACACACACACACACACACACACACACACACACACACACACACACACACACACACACACACACACACACACACATACATATGTTGGGTTTCCTGTTTTTTGGGGACATTAGGCATAATGGTTTTTATACTGTACAAACTGTATATTCTCTCTAACCCTACCCCTAAACCTACACATCACACAAAACTTTCTGCATTTTTACATTTTCACTATCCTCGTGGGGACATTTGGTCCTCATAACGTAGGGCGTAATAGGACCACACACACACACACAGAGAAAGAGAGAGAGACATCCAAACCCCTCCTTCTCCCTACAGTCTCATTCTTTCACCAAACAGCAGCTGGTTCTTCAGCTATTGCCAACCTTTAGTCTTTATCTTATATCTTAGACACACACACACACACACACACACACATATGTTGGGTTGCGGGCAGACATGAGTGTCACATGTATCACTGTCATAGAGTCATAAAGCAAAGTGCTGTGTGTGTCTTTGTGTGTGAGTGTACTTGTGTGTTCATGTTTTTCTACCCGTGTGGGGACTTCAACCTGAATGCACACAGACTCACGGGGACTCATGCCACCTAAATTGAGGTTCTCATGAGGAAACAAACATATAAATCACACAGAATGAGTTCTTTTGAAAATGTAAAAATGCAGAAAGCGTTGTGTGATGTGTAGGTTTAGGGGAAGGGTTAGTGTAAGGGGAGAGAATATACAGTTTGTACAGTATAAAAACCATTACATCTATGGAGTGTCCACAGAAAGACAGTGAACCAGAGTTTGTTTGTTTTTGTGTGTGTGTGTGTGTGTGTGTGTGTGTGTGTGTGTGTGTGTGTGTGTGTGTGTGTGTATGTGTTCCAGCTGCTGTGATCCAGTGAATTAAATACTTTACATATGAAAGCTTCATTTGGAATTTGATGGATGCAAACCAAAAAATTGCATTATTCATCCAGCAAATGAAGGCTGATATGAAAATAACATAATTACAGTGCCGACTGGCTGACGTTTCAACCATCACACCACACACATACTGTTATACCTTTCAGCCCTATAATATAAATAATGCTTATATTAGGATTTTTTATGACACTAATTGCATTAACGGCTCGAGCAGTTGACAGTCTAGAACAACAAAACTCAACACCGCAGTCTCAGCAGTGAGTAACACGACATCAATCAACATGTGAATCATTAAGAGTTTTTCTCTCTCATAATCAATTTCCAAAGGTGGCGATTGAAAATCTTGGATCATATTCAATCTAAACAAATTAGGTCTCTTGAATAAGCTGAATCGTTCCTCCTCTCTGCATGTCGAGCGCGTTTACACATGCTAACCACCTTCGGGGCAAATAAGCAGGACATTTTTCAGCAGGTTTCTTTGATAAAGTCATATATCATTCAGTGAGTGTCCACAACAATGTAAGTTGTGGATGTTAGCATTTGCAGCTTACCGTGTCTCAAGGTTAAAAGTTCAAGACTACTAACTGAATAAACTACTTAGTCTTCCTGGGTTGTGCATGCATTATGTAGAGGGTGCACGGCTGTTTTCCAAGTCATGAGAATGCTCAGGTTTTTAAATCCAAGTCAAACAAGAAGCAAACTCAATTCTTGGATAAATACAACTTAAGCTCCATTGAATAGCATATACTTAGGGTTAGTGATCTGAACAAAGCCCAGAACCAAAGTGTAACATTTTGTCATAACTCATCCTGTAGCTTGCATGCTATGTGCCTGAAGTGTGCGGTTACTTTTCTGATTGGATGATAAATCTTGCCTCTGAATATCATAGAGACTTGGCTAATAAGCAATAAAAAAATACTCAGACAACCTTAGCAACTGCATAGCAAAACCCTGGCACCACCACTCACATTCAGAAATGGCAAAATCTAGCTTCGACACTGAATGAAAAGCATGTTTGCAAGACTAAAACATGATTATACTCTTGTGAAAAGATGTACACCAGCATATTTGTTAAAAAAAGTACTTATGGAAATAATGTACTTTAAAAGAGCAAACTGAGTGCAATGATTTCAGACACTTTAATTAAATGGAAATGCATCATAGTTTACATTTCTATTAAATGCAATTAGTGCTTTATTGACCCACTTAAGTAGTTCATCTTTATATGTATTTTTAATATGCTTAAAGTATGGATGTACTGACAGGCATTTTCAGTCAACTGAAATATACAGTACTTTAATGTAATTTCTACTGAAACTTTTATGTCACTTATTTAAATATATTTGTATGATGGTGAATGATGAAGTTGCAATTTAGTGCTTTTAAAATGTATTAACTTTAAACACTACGATTAAACGTATAATTAAGTACTTTAGTATTTTAAATTATAAAATACTCCATTAAAGCACAGCAAAAGATTATTAGAACTTGATTTAAAACTTGAATGACATGATTACAAAAACAGTCATGAAAAGTACCTTTTTATTATTATCTGCAAGTATGCATACTTTTAACATTTGAAGTACACTACAAGTGCACATTCGATACGATTAAGCGCACTTCTTTTTCACAGTGAAATGCTATCCCAGAATGGTTGTGTTGCTCAGTGCTCTTTTGTTGTGCATGTGATTTGCATGCACTGAAACCACGCAGCTCGAGCTGTTTTAATGCAGTCTGTGCCTCCGCACTACAACAGGCCAGATGTGTTACCTGGGAACAGAGTGCCGTCTGACCGAGTCCCTCATAAGATGGATTCTGGGAGGTCCACCAGCTGTCCCCATGCATGACCCACGTCTCGGGGCAGCGCTCCAGGGGTGAAGGGTCCAGCAGACCTAGAGGGTGGTGGCAGTAGAGATGGGGGGGATGGGTAGGATAAGAAATTGGGAACCGATGGGGCGAATGTCTGAATGAAGGGGGTCGATTACACATAAGTCAGGGTTTTTTTTGGGTGGGAGAGGCGATCCTTCCATACAAGCTGGCATGAAAGGTGGCTTTCTCCTCTTGGAGGCTGTCATGTGGAAAGCAGAGCCCACCATGACAGGCGGTTAGTGTTACACACAAACATGGTGGCCAGGAACACGCGGCCGAGCTCGGGCTGGGCTTTTTAATAACAGAAGCCAATAAATTAAAAGTCTATCTGCAGGATGGGAAAACTGATAGCTTGGTGTTACTCGGAGAGGAGGCCTTTCCCTTGACCGTGCTAATCCGTTTTACACTTTTCTTTGCCAACAAGTATTGTCATGTTTCTGGCTGAAAAGCAAAAGAATATAACGATTTAGAAATAATTCAGTTTGAATACAGAATTGTACAGTTTATATGGATTTTCCACATTATATTTTGTTAGTGCTAAACTTTTCTTTGCTGTGTTTTTGGTAACACTTTATTTTAAGGTGTCGTAGTTACACATAATAACAAGAAATGATGCATAATTACAATTAATTATGTTAAGTACATGTAGTTAATTAGTATTACTCAGTACTTATTTGAGTAAGTACAATGTAACTACATTAACTATAGCTAGTTGCTTATTATCATGCATATTACTAGGATACTGGCTATTTATTAGTACTTATAAAGCACATATTCTGCATGACCATATTCTACATCCCTTAATCCTACACAATACCTAAACTTAAACGCTACAAAAACTACCTTACTAACTATTAATAAACAGTAAATTAGGAGTTTGAGGCAAAAGTCTTAGTTAATAGTGAATGTGTTCCCCATACTAAAGTGTTACCAAAGACTTTAGTTTTTTGAACGAAGAATGAAATGTTTCAGTTTGAACATAGAATGGTACAATGGTGTATATTGTGCAATATACAGTATTTACATAAATATGGAGTAAACAAAAAGGGAAACACAGCTGCTTTATAATATTAGTTTGACTCTTTGGAGTCACATTTTGTGTTACGCAACGTGAAGCTGTTTTTGCACTGATGTCAGACTTCATTTGTTTAGAATAATCTTATCTTTTGGTTTGTGTTTATCAAGTTTCAAATAAAAAGTGCCTTTCATTTATAAATAATTTTCCAAAAATAGGGGCTTACCACATGGTTATGTAAGACATAAACCATTTTTAATTCTCAGCAAAAATAACCCTATCTATTGTGATTTATATTGTTACCATTATCATGATTTTGGCCGCTTACCTCTATATCGTACATGACATCATTGCACATATATCTTCATCGTGCAACACTTATCAGGGTTCCCATGCTCTGCTGCGCTCCAGCATTGATGAAATCCCTGGACAGTGATGTAAGCGCCGCTGCATCTCAAGAGACCATTACTAGGCTGTAATAGCCCCCCCATCGCTCCATTAGCGAGCTAAAGAGCAGACGCGTGTGGCCGGCCGGCTTTATTTACGACAGTCTGAGTTCAAAGGCTGCAGACAGGCTTGAGCCCCAAAGGCAAGTGGCCATAGACGGGCTGTTCAGTTTGTGTGTGCATTTCACATGGAAAACACCATTTAGTGCATCAATTGAAATGCTCCCAAAGTGTGCACAGCAAGTGCCGTCAGGGTCAACACAAGCTAGAGTAAGTTTGATGCTTGGATAAGAATATTTACCTAATGTCAACTGCATCAGTGAACTATAACGAGATCTCAACGACAGTCACTTCTAGAGTTTTCGCTGTGAATAAGATTTCAGCTGTTGCATCGCAAGGAAAAACACAAGATTTGCTGGTGAATGTAAGATGTTTACAGCATGTATCAGCATTTGTTAGATTAAAACTTGTTGATTTGCAAAATATATGCAAGCAAACTCCACTCAGCAGAAAAGTTTTGATTTTGAATGCAAAAGAAAATCTTGTAGCAACTTTTTGAGATTCTTCTTGGAAAAATTTGTGGAAATTCTTTTGGTTTGCTTGCAAGATGTTTTTGCATGCACAATAAAAGTCACATAATAAATTCATAAAATATATGGAGTGTATTTTGTGCCTTTATTGTGGAGTGGCTCAGGTTTGATTTTAAACTGACCCTCAAAACATGTGCTTTTCTGAATGTTGCATATTAAACTGGGACACAAGAAAGCATGACAAAATGATTCAATTTGACTTCAATCTTTCCATAAGAAAAAGTTAAATGAAATGCCTTACTGAGCAATGAAACAATTGAAACTGAACAATGAACCCTTTTCATAGATTGTGGTGACGTGTTTTCACAGGTCACAATGTAAATCTAACAAATGTCTTTTAAATATTTTATGTTCATTACATAAGGACAAGTGCTGCAAAGCATACTGAGTATATATATATCTTCTGCTCAATACTGTAAAGTAATGTTATTCTGTATTGTCTCTGTTAAATAAACAATACATTAACATTAAGTTACAGACAACTAGTTAAAGGCACAATATGTAAGTTTTTTATTATTATTAAAATATGATAAACAGTGCTGCGTTCCCCCACATACGCTTCAGCAGAAGAAGCGAAAGCGCTCGTCTGTGGCAGAATAAAAGCTCCGTCTTTGCTTTGAACAAGCGACATCTAGCAGTGAAAAATGACATATTGTGGCTTTAACTTTGCTGTGAGGGTGTTTCTAATAAAACAGCTGAGGGAGTGACGGCAAATCTGCCATCTTTCTCTCTTCTGACCACTGTAATCAATCTCCCAATCATTTTTTCCACTTTTGTAAAGTTGCTGAAATGCTATCGTGGATTTTTTCTGTTGCTGTTGAAGCAAATGGGAACGCAAACATTATATCTGTTGTAGTTTCCGCTCACCACTGTGATGGCTTCATGGAACCCTGTAAATGTGAAAAGGGTCCGTATTCAACCAGTTCTCATTTTTGTATCCCGAATACCTGCCCCACTGATCCCTCAGCATGTGAGTTTAGAGGAAATGAAAGGGCAGATGGCTGCTCGCGGTCTGTCTGGAGTCACGGTGGAAATACGAGGGCTGCAGAAGTGCTGCATTGTTTCTTCGAGGTCACAGTGTCTCGCGGTTTCCCTTCAGGCGATGCAGCGGTCACCCTCGCACTGCGTACAGCGCCATATGGGATATAGCCCTCAGCTACCGGCCAGAGAGCAGTTTGGTGTGGCTTTGATTGAACGCTTGAGAAGACTGTTCGGCTTGGAGAGCTCGCTATAGATCAGACAGCCATATGGCAAAGCTACGGCTCATGATTTGTTTCAAAGGCAGCCAACCTGCTCTCTTAACCCGGTCATGATGCTCCTGTCAGGACATGCAGGGTATAGAGCAACAGTCCATTCATTTTCTCCACAGGGAAATAGATTTTTACCGATAACTTAATAACCTTTAAAGACAGACCTACTGTGAGCTAAGAGGCTGTTAATATGCTTAGTCATCAGCCCCTATTTTAACTTATTTCTAAAAAATTACATTACCCATGATTCTGCAGGGAAATCTCCACCAATCAGTGAATGGCGCCAAAAGAACTCTTTAGCTCCGCCCACTCATTTGAAGCACTGCGAATTATGTAATCCAGTCAATCTCTTTACGCTTTCATATAACTGCTTAGATATTTGTGTGTGTGTGTGTGTGTGTGTGTGTGTGTGTGTGTGTGTGTGTGTGTGTGTGTGTGTGTGTGTATTTTATTTTATTTTATTCTGAGAAAAAGTTACTTAGCATGTTAACACCAGTATTATTTATATTCTATTGAAGTATTTTTTTATATTTTGAATTGCATTTATTTTTATATTTTCAGTTTAAATTTTAGTAATTTTGTCATGTGCTTTTTTATTTGTATTCGTTTTTCTATTTAACTTTAAATTATTTCAGTCTTAGTTTTAGTTATTTTAGTGCTTCAATGTATTTAATTTAATTTGTAAAGGCAACATTTCTCACTTTTGTTTAAGCTTAAGTTTCTTTTAATATTTATATTTTATTTTATTTCAATTTTAATATAGATTTTTATATTTTATATTTTATGCATATTTTGCAATAAAGTTCAAATGTATCGTTCCTAAAAGCAACATCATTAAATCAATCATTTTCTATTCCTTATATATTATTTTTAATTAGATTGTCATTTGCAGTGCTTCATGGGATTGTAGTTCTTTCCCTCATTAAAATCAGTTTTTGTATGATTTTCAAATACGTGTAATGTGTTTCACTTGATTGGCTTGGTTCATGACTTATAACTCTTTCACACAAAGACTTTTAAAAAAATACTTCCGGAACCAAGGCCGCGGTGAGGGCTTCATCTTGTGATGAGTGTTCGTCAACTGGTTTAGTTTCACGAGCACGTTCACACTGGGTAAAAAGAGGTATACACGTGACAGCACATGGTGATGCATGATGTAAGGCGTTGTGTGGAATACGATAGCCGTGAAAGACGCCAACGCTAGCAGAACAGCGGCGAGGCCAGGTGAAGCGCCGTGGACCAGCCGTGCCCCGTCCGGGGTTTGTTTTAGCTCAGTTTACCACTGTGAAAGGGGGTAGAGCGTTCTTTCCCATGCCCTCTCACTCCGGGACATACTCATACCAGGAAACACACTGCGCATCGCAGGAACTCTGGGAGGAAGTCAGGATTCCACTGGGCGGCCCGTGTCAGCCGTCTCTGCTCTCTCTCTCTCTCTCTCTCTCTCTCTCTCTCTCTAGCCACGTTTATTTTCTTGGGAAACATTTTGTTAGGAGTGGTGCGTCAGCAGAGCAGGTGTGATGAAAGCATCAGTGTGAATCGCTGCATCTGTGACCTGCAGAACCCTGAAGTTCTGTTTTCTGAAAACAAGCAGAAATGTGTGAGAGCGTGTTTATATCAAAGTCAAGGGATCACCTACTGTACTTACCCTCATGCTGTTGTTAGAAAATCATGTTGTTTGTGACAAAATGAGTTATTGAGCAAAATATTTGTACAATTTTAGTATTATTTATATACAGTATTTATTAGTATTTTGAATTATATTTAAGTTTTCAAGCTTTAGTCATTTTGTTGTGCTTTTTGTCATTTTTATTAGCTTTTTATACATTTCCATTTAGCATTTTTCTTTTAAATTTAATACTTTATATGTTTATTTCCACTTAAGCATTTACATACGTCATTTGTGCATCCTCAAGTAAATTTCAAATATGGAATAAAGTAAACTCTACTTAACTAAGTTAAGTAAAATTAACAAAGGTTGTTGTTGAGTAATTTCTACTTTCATTTGCAAAAACGTTTTACTCAAACAATATAACACTGAATTAAACCACGCTTTTAAAGTGTATGCTTTACTTAGAAACATCTAGACAACATATTTACGTAATAGTAGTAACGTGACACCTGAACACAGAGACCAAATTACTTGGTACACAACACACGATGATGCTAACATTCGATGTTTTCATGATGAATGTCATTTTGAGTAGAAAATGAACTCCAAATGTCACAAAATGGCAAGTTACTAAACCGTCATAAAACAGCTGGAAAACTGAATTATATACTATATTGGGGGGGGTTATGTTTCATGTTACATCATGGTTTTTTAATGCTTTTAGTTTTTGTTAAAAACACTGGATGATGCTGCTGTCTTCTGTACAAATTACAATAAAAAGAAAAGAAAAAAGTCTAATAAAAGTTGGCAGTGTAATTATTTTCCAAGTACGATTAGCTCACAAATCTTGTTCATGCTTCCGTACTTCAGTCAGGACCTCTTCGTCAAGTATATTGTTTATTATCGCTGTTGACAGTGAAAGCATACAGTTAGTGTTGGCGGTATGGTTCTGTTCTGGGCAAGAACTGCCCACGCCTGCCCATGCGCCCGCCTGGACAGAGCGGGGAGAGCAGCAAGTCAACCCCTCCGGGGTACAGAATGGATCCAGTTTATGCATATGTAATTACAAATTCACATTATACGAATGTAGACAATACATGAGAGAAAAGCTTGCCATGTAGAGACCTACAGAAAGAAACAAAGCAAATTAAACACAGGTAAAGGTGGAGTTGGGGTTGGAGGAGGGAGTTTGTTGCAAGCAGTGATGCGATAGAGAATTGCTGAGAAATGGGAATTTAAATGGCCGCGGTGATAAGTGTCGAGACTGGATTGGTACACGTCAGGAACAGCTGGCTATCAGCTGATGCGAGCTTGACTGAACTAACGCGATGCTTGATAATCACTATATATATATCAGAACCTAGAAGTTTACATGCAGTGAAATGTTTTTGCATCTAAACATATCTAAAAACAGATTAAACGTGCACCAGGCCAATTTAATAGTGGTCTTACAGTTGGTGGAAACTGTTTTGTTTACGATGCATTTGTGGAAATACAATTGCCTAATATTTGACCATTCTGGATTGATCAGCAGGTCGATAACCATGGCCGCACTGTCGATTTTTTTATTGCAAGTAAATGTGTAAAATAAGCTTTCTTCTCATTTCATAAAGTTTGCATGCTGGTATTATATCGACTTTTTACGTACATCGTTATCAGCCATTGAAAAACTCATATCGATCAAATGCCATCACATGAAAGTATCACCTTTAACACGTCAAGAGCTTTGCTGTCGTTATAACAGTCACATGATATGTTTTTTTCAATCTTAAACACGCCGTACAGTAGTGTCGCAACTGTTTACTGAGAAAACAGAGCGAGCTGTAGCGAGACATTGTCTTTGTTTGTTTTAAACATTTGCTGGGTGCCGCCCGACCGCAGCCGCCAAAACATCGCTCACCTCGCTGCTGTCTGAACTGTCAGATTAATTAAAAAAGATCTGAATCTGGCACATGGCGATATGTGTTAGAGTTCAGCTGTGATGTAAATCACACATGCACATGCCCACTCTTGCGTGATTGCATGAAAGCTCTGGTTTTAGGTCTTATTTCACCCCTTCCTTTCCATCTTTGCTCCTGACAGCAGCTGCTCACGTCGAGTGTCTGACAGATGGAGGAGCCCTGAGGGAGAAGTTTAGAGGAGGATCACATCTTTGTGCTTCTGTTTTGTCAGACGCGACCTTAGTCTTAGTCTGTGGACCAGGACCAGGCGTCATGAGATATTTATTATGGTACTGCAGTAGTTTTCTCAAACGTTAACCAAATACGATCCAATGATCAAATACAGATTTAACTTAAATATAAGCACGGTTTTCTGTCTTGTCTTGATGCACTTCCAATGGGAAGTTGGAGTTGTATCACAATCAAAAGTCAGAGATCTCAATCTAAACTTGAACATTGGTTGCACTTTATTTTACAGTATGTGCACTTGCAGAAAGTACTGAGTAATATAAAGTCAATGCATGGGTTTGGTTAGGTCTAAACCTCAGTTTCAACTCAGTATTAACTTATTGTAATTACTTTATACTACGGGGCTGTTGAATGCTTGATTCTGATTGGTTGATGAACATTCTAAGGTGTGCAATTATTTTCAAGGAAACGCACGGCTAAAGTAGCACCAGCAGGTCTTGACCGCATTACAGTTCCATATCACTTTGCCAAATGATTTCAGTTATTTAAATGGTCCTTACAGCCGACAACAGCAAAAGAACCAAAACCCACAACGACACTGACCAAGAAAATACATATAGTAAACAACAGGATAAAAATGACAAAATTACGTTTTACTATGTACAGACAGCACATACACTCTCTTTCTCCTGCTTAAATGCACACACACACATACAGTATAGACACACACTTGAGTTGTCAGCGCTGCTCTGACGAGTTTATCAGTAAAATAGTTCAGCAACTTAAAAGCTACATGACATTTCTCACTAGCGAGGTAAAAACAGCGCTGTTCTTGAAGCAGATAAACTTGCGTTGCATTCACACATGGCGTCTGCGTCAACACTTCTCATTTACTTTGAATAGGTGACATCATGCGTCAGACTGCCTATGCAAATACCCTAGTGCAGACACTAGCCAATTGAGTTCATGCAACACCAGAAAAATAATGATTGGCTGTTGTCACTATGGCGGTCGCGTCAGCACCAGCTTCAGACATGGCCTCTGTGAAGTGTTGATGCCGACGCTCTGTGTGAATGCAGCTTTACAGTTTCACTATTAGTAGAGATGTTGTCGCCAAACATTGAGAGACACAAAGACTCAGGTAATTCACACATGCTGTCTCTCTCTCTCTCTCTCTCTCTCTCTCTCTCTCTCTCTCTCTCTCTCTCTAACTGCATTAATAACTGCATTATTTAGTCTGCAATCAGTGGCCCAAACCTCTGTTACTACCTCTGAAATGATGGTTTGGAATTAGTAACGGAGGCTTGGAATGAGATGCGTCCTACACAATTAGTCCTATACACGAGCGTTTTAAGGACAAAAACTTGATATATGTCTTGAAATATATCATCTGAATAATGTTTTGAGGTGTGGTAACCGTAGTATAAGCGTAATAATTGACTCCGGGACGTTGAATTATTTTAAAATAACGGATAAAGAGCATTGTGACCGCATTACTACCTCAGGTGTGCATTGTTTTTCTAATAATTCAGTGGCCCATCGTCATTTATTCCTTACATAATAAGTACATAATATGTACATGGGGAACGGGACTGTAAAATAAAGTGCTACCCAAACATTTCTCATCAGATGAGCTGAGCTGCAATCCATATTCATTTTATAGCTCTATAGTTATTCTTCTAAGTTTTGAGATAAAGACTACACTAAACTAAACTGAGCTGAATAATGACACTATTGAGATGCTTATTGCTGAATTGAACTCGTTTCGTAATTAATGAACATTACAGTTATTGAACTGAACTGAGCTGAAAAACATCACCATTGTCTTTTTTAGAGCTGCTTTACAGCAGAATTTGAATTTGTCTCATATTTGATGGTTTGCATCATTGATTCTGTTATTCTCCCGTGAAGCTTCTTTGAAACAATGTGTTTTGTATAAAGCACTGTGTAAATAAAGGTGGCTTGACTTGACACAGTTGAAACGTACTGTAAAAAAAAAAAAAAATCCTCAGGGTTAGCAAAAAAAAAAAAAAAAAAAGGTCAACAAACATGTCAACCAAGGTTATTGGCGGTGTTTCACCTACATCTTCTCTCATTTTATTCATGCAAACTACCCACCCGCATTTACCGCACCTCGACATTAGAACAGTTGCATTTCTTACATTTCAGGTACAAGAACAGCCAGCATCCTGAACTGCTGCCACGTCGTGCTGCCTGCGGTTTGCTATGCCACATTATGCCAGGTTCAAAAAGCAGGTTAGGCATTGTTCTGTTCCAGGAACACAGTCCTACCGAGCCGGTTTATACAAACAAGCGTTTCACTGTTGTCTGTATCTCAGAATTCTAATTATGTGTGTTTTTGGAAACCACAGGTGCCTCGTCATTGAGAAATACTCACCTTGTTTTTTTGGTTTTTTTCATGTGTAAGGCATGATTAGACATGAATTGCGCTTTGTGCATTTTTGTGTTCTGGGTACTTCTTTATATTTTGCTTTCGAGATGCGTGCTGTTGGACCGAAGCCCGATGTGCTTTTTTGGTCACGTATTCCTAACAAACAGGTATGCCATTTTTCAGGAGAGCTGACAGCTGAACGTGTGCAGGCGGAAGTACAACGACAGACAGCGACAGGTCTGCATGAACTTCACACTTTACTGTTTGGATTTAATGAACTTCCTCTAGTGCATGCTGACTCAGCTATTAAATGTTTAACATGTTTCTTTTGTTCACATGCAGGAGCCACTCAACCTACACATCGATTTTAGGCCATGTGAGTGATATTACCTCTAGTTTTACCCACTGCTATTCTAGTAAAGACACTGGGCTTGACTTATACAAAAAGAAATGCAAAAGTCATCATCATTCTCAAAATGCATTTACTTTAGAAGCAAAACTTCTTTTTTTAACAATTATTTGAAAACAAAAATTGTTTTGCCAAAAGACATTTCTATACAAATTCATTGCAAAACATTCACTTCAAGGAAACAAACAGCACATAGTTTTATAGTTTATATGTGGAGAATTTTGTTGGTGAATTTTAGGTCAGCAATGTAGACAGACGTCCATTAAACCCTGGTCTTAAACAGAACAATTAGAGATGAGAATCGAGAATTGTAGGGAGTTTAACCTTCTTAATCCACTTAATGATTCCGGTTCCACAATGAGGGAAAAATAACTAATGAGTTTTGATTCGTTTGTCAATTTATTAAAAAGAACTGGCTCATAAGAGTCATTCATCCTGAATTGGATTCCACTTAATGATTCAATTAATGATTCTTTTTGTATTTTTAAAGAATTTATAACTCAGGAGTTTGAAACTAATTCATACATATGATTCATTCAAAATAACCCGCTCATAAGAGTCAATTGGATTCCACTTAATGATTCAGATTCTTTAACGATCCCATTGATGATTTGTTTAGTACTTGCTAGATGAATTGCTAGATGGATTTGAACAACCGGTGTAGTCCAAATCATAAACAAATGACTCTTGTTTTTTGATTAATTGATCATGAATTAGCCTCAAATCGGCTCATTTAATTAATTTGTTTGCATAAGAGTCATGCGGTCACAGACTGGATTGCATTAATGATTCTTTAGTCCTTTTTAATGAATTGATAACTAATGAGTTTGAGACCATTTCATATGTCTGATTCATTTAAAATAACCTGCTCATACGAGTCATTTGCTCTTGAACTGGATTCCACTTAATGATTCATATTCTTTAATGATTCCATTGATGATTTGTTTAGTACTTTTGAAGAATTGCTAACACAATTTTGAGACAGATTTGAGCAGACAGCACAGTCAGTGTAGTCGATTCATAAACAAATGACTCTCGTGAAGCTGTTCTTTTTTATTTAATTGATCATAAATCAATCTTAAATCGGCTCATATGATTCATTTGTTTGCATAAGAGTCATACGTTCACCGATTGGATTCCATTAATGATTCAGATTGTGTGTGTGTGTGTGTGTGTCATTGAGAACCTATTTATTGTAAAGATTCGGTTTCTCTAAATACAGCTCTTTGTTTTCACAGACCAACTGTCCTCAGATCAGTCATGGCTGCTTACGGACAGACGCAGTACAGCCCAGCGTTACAGCCGACGGGCCCTTACACACCGTACACACACCACACACAGGGCTACAGCATGACGTCCTACAGTGAGTGCTCAGTGTCATTTCACAACCACCCTAAATAGTGCACATCACTGCCGATTTGACATCTCTTTCTCTCACCTGATCAGATATTAAAACAGAAGATGGTTTGAGTCATTCACCAGGTCAGAGCAGTCTGCTGGGATACACGGCGAACTTCAGCGGGACGCCGCCCGGTCAGGCGCTGTACAGCTACTCCACACACGGTTAGTGTCACAGATGCTTCTCTGAAAGTGCCACATCTTATCTATATGGGATTTTAGGCCTTAGATTGAGCAATAAAGGATCACAGCATGAGAGGAAATATGTGCCCGCAACTTTACATGCAGAGAAAAAAGGAAAAGATTGTTTGTAAAAAGGTGCGTCTTCTGTGGAACGTAACTGACCTCTAGTCCCGCTTGGCATGTTTGGTTTGATTAAAACAAACCCTGGTGCGATTGCTCTGTTAGTGCGGTTCATCTGAATAAGTGTGAATGCTGCCATCAGAACCCTGGTCCGCTTCCAAACCAACTCTAGTGCGGTCCGACTGAAACATGAACACAACACGGCCCAAAGACATATAAACGAACCGAAAACAGGACGTGATGTCACAAGATGCGACCCTAAACAGGGCAGAATGCTCAAGCACACCTGTTTTTTCTCGTCATAGTCTCGATGCTGCCCATCACAGTTCGGTACAGGCGTCAGAACCGCGTCTCCTCGCAGCAGATCTTGGTTTGTGTGTGTGACGGAGGGATTCCTGCGGCTGTTTTGACTCCTTTACACATTTTATAAGCTCTTCACGAGTTCTCAGCCGGTCAAAATACCATCATATGTAGCTACGCACATACAACGAGCGCATTCATCCCAGAACACAGCATTGATTTGGATGTTCGGGAAGTTCTGTCACGAAATATACTCAATAAAAGCCGACCAGTCAGGTTGTGAACGTATCCCTATGCCTTCAGGTTCAGTGTTAAAATGGCAGTGTGAACACTAAGCGGACCAGGACTAAAGGTTTTTAGTTTTTTTGACCAAACAAATGAGAACACACCCTTAGTTACTCAAGCTTGTAAAGTTTTTTTGTTCTTTAATTAGAATGTAATTACATCTAGTGGCCAAAAAGCTTTTTATTATGTACAGTATAAAATAAATATTCTTTAATTACTGATTATTATTATTTTTGCTCTATTTTTGTTAGAATTTATACATTTATTATCTAGTTTTTGAAAGGCTTTTCCTTAAAAATGTGTAGACTACCGTTCAAAAGTTTGGGCAAAAGATGTGCTGAAAGAAAAACTGTGTTCTATGTGAATATATAGTAAAGTGTGATTTATTCCTGTGATCAAAGCTGAATTTATCATCATTACTCCAGTCTTCAGTGTCACATGATCCTTCAGGAATCATTCTCATAGGAGGATCTGATGCTCAAGAAATATTTATGATTATTATCAATGTTGAATATTATTAATAGCATTATACAGTTTAGAATCATTATAGAAAACATGATTGCCCGGAATTATTATTATTATTTTTGGCTGACATCGCCTACAGCTCTACCTATAAACAAATACACGTTTTTTTAAACGTCTATGTTTGGTGGATAAATCCCCACAAACACACAGATTTTTCAGGTGGTGTCTACAGTCGACCCCCCCCAACATCCACACACACACACACACACACACACGCACACCTGTTCCCCATTATCCGCGGTCTGGGCTCTGGCGTCAGGCGTCTCTCTCGTTCTCTCAGGAGGTCAGAACCTTTCTCCGTTCCCTTCCACAACACGCTGGCCATTGGAGGAGTGTGTTTGTGTGGGAGTGAGTGTCAGACGGGATCTGAGCGCCGGATCGCAGTCAGTCACCCTTCTTCTGCCCGCAGTCCTGATTTTGCCACCGCAGTGTGAAATTGACCGTTCTCGGTCAAGGTCAAAGGTGAAGTGGCACTAGGCACGTTTTCAGGTTTAAAGGAATAGAATAATTTACTAGTCATCATCATTTACTCAAAAACCGGCATGACGTTTGTTTTTCTAAGGAACACAAAAGGAGATGCTTTGAAGAAAATTGAGGTGTTTTTTTCATGCAGTGAAAGCATATGATGTACATAACATCCTAAAAAGACAAAAAAGCAACACAAATGTACTATATAAAGTCTGGTAACACTTTATTTTGATAGTCCACTTAACACATTCTACTAACTATAAGTAACTCGGCAACTACATGTCAACTAGCAGTCATTAGAGTATTAGTTGACTGTTTAATATCTACTGTTATACCAACAGATATTCTACTGACTATAAGTCTATAACTTTGCAAGTACAACTCAACTTATTCTACTAACCCAAACAGTTTACTGTAAGGAAAGTTACTTATAGTTAGTAGAATGTCTAAAGTGGACCGTTGAAATTAAGTGTAACCTGAAGTTTTGATACCATATTTTAGCTTTTTGTGTGGTTATTATCATTTACTAAAACTATTAAAAATAAAGCTGAAATGAAATATAAATATTAGATAAGCTAGTTAGATAAATATTAGATCAATTAGTTAAAGCACTAAAATTACTAACTGGAAATAAATAAAAATGACCTAAAACTGAAATAATTAAATAGTAATATATAAAAAAAAAAAAATGAATAAAAAT
Source organism: Paracanthobrama guichenoti (assembly GCA_018749465.1). Taxonomy (NCBI): domain Eukaryota; kingdom Metazoa; phylum Chordata; class Actinopteri; order Cypriniformes; family Gobionidae; genus Paracanthobrama; species Paracanthobrama guichenoti. The sequence goes on along the minus strand of CM031948.1, from coordinate 2,599,398 downwards.
GACAAAGGCACATAACAAAATATTAAACTAAAATATTAAACTAAAATGAAATTAAATGAATTTAAATAAAAAATAATAAAAGCTAAAATATGATATGAAACATACTAAAACACCACTGATGTGAGGATCAGACTGAATTTAAATCATTATTTGCTTCTCTTCCGCCAAGGTCGGCACATGCAAAAATGTTTGGTTTCATGAACCGCATCAATGTCTTGCCAAATGTGTAAATGATATTTAAAGCCTACAGTGGAGGAAGATTTTCAGTGAATATTTACCCGAATATCAGTCTGTTCCTCACTAACAGAAGACCTGAAATACAGAGCACATGATGCTTTTAGTCTATTTGGTGCTTGAAAGCAGTCGGTCACAATATGCTTTCGCTATAGAAAACAGCAGCTCAGACTCTTAAAATATATTTTATTTGCATTCAGTAAATGAACACAGAATTTTCACCGCTACTGTTCAAAAGTTTAGGATACATTTTTTTATAGAAATAATTTTATATTTTATTCAGCAAGGGCACATTAAATTGATCAAAAGTGGCAGTAAAGACATTTATAGGGTTACAAAAGATTCTATTTCAAATAATAGCATCATCCAAGCTTTCTGTTCATCAATACTTTAAACAATGTTACAGTTTTTACTGTTTTTTGATCAAATAAATGCAGCCTTAGTGTGTGTGTGTGTGTGTGTGTGTGTGTGTGTGTGTGTGTGTGTGTGTGTGTGTGTGTGTGTGTGTGTGTGTGTGTGCAAATAGACTGAGCCACAGACATTGAGACAAAGTCATAATGCACAATGACATCTACTTCCTGTCTGTCTAATTAGCATAATCAATGAGTTATTAGTGCTATAGCAGATACTATAATCTATTAGGTATTATAGTGATTTACTGTAATTTATAAGCACCCCGAGACATCATTTCCTGTAAAATTGTCTGCTCGTGAATTGGATGGATTTCTAATGGGTCTGGGAAAACGCGGTTACTACGTCTCGCGCTACATCTCGCCGGTCTCGTTTGATTTATAGGCGAATTCCAACAGGAGACCTGCTGTAGCATGAAATAAATAACCCTTCTCTGGGTGCCAGAGGTCCTCGCGTTTCACCGCTGTGGAGAAAATCAGAAACACGGCCGCGGCGTCCGCCCTCGTCTCTCCCTCCCCCTTTGAAGACTTTTGGTTTGCTTCCTTCGAGATTTCGTGCTGTTTTGACAGAGTCATTTATCTAGGGCAGGTTTCAGAAAGAGAACGAGCCGGGATATGAAGGGGAAGAGACAGACTAAAGGGAACTAGACGGGTCTGGAGAAAGACGTTCCGGCCCTGAAAGTCCGATAGCGGATTTGCTCTCGGCTCCACGCTGCCCTTTCTCACCTGAACTGTTTTCATAGTCATAAATCAAGCAAACTTTCTCTGAGTGCTTTAAACGTGTCTATATTTCAGCAGCCGCTGCCTGTCCTGTTTCCTGCGCCGTGTTTGTGTTGGATGGCGAGCTCTGGAGTGTCAGGGCCAGTCTTTACCACAGTCGGCTCGAAGTACGCTCTTAAACTAGCTTTGTGCTTCTTTTCCAGGCGGCAGCATTTCTTCTGGAATTTTCCAGGGTGCAAACAGCATCACAGGCTCAACGCCGTTCAGTCCTGCACAGCAGGTGAGTCAAATTAGGAAAACCTTCACTGATATACTACAACCACCCCTGGAGTATGTGTGATATACTGCTCTACCCTTCGCCAAAAAAAGTCACATGGCTACAATATATCATAATTATAAAAGCATCATATTTTCATAACAGTTTCATTTAAGCCATCGCTGCAAAAAAAGGATTTTCTTCCTCTGTGTTTTTGTCTTGTTTTCCAGTACAAATATCTTAACATTCTTAAATCAAGATACATTTACTTGATTTTCTTATCAAACTTGAGAGAACAAAATATCTGCCAGTTGGGTCAGAAAAAGAATTTTGTTTCCTCTTTGAATTAAGTTTATCTTTCGGGCCCATTGGCAGATATTAGTTCTTGTTTACTCACTTTATTATTTTTTGCTTCTCAAGTCAATGTCTCTTGAATGTTTAGATATTTGTCTAAAGACACTTACATTAAACACTTTAAATTAAATAGTAAGGGAAAATATATTATATATAGTAGCAGAAATTACTGTTTTTATGTTTCTGAAAGTAGTCTCTTCTGTTCACCAAGCCTGCATTTATTTGATCAAAAATACAGAAAAAAACTGTAATATTGTGAAATATTATTACAGTTTTAAATAATAGTTTTCTATTTTAATATACTTTAAAATATTATTTATTCCTGTGATCAAAGCTGAATTTTCAGCATCATTACTCCAGTCTTCAGTGTCACATGATTAAATGCCATGAAAAGAACTTCTGAAGAATTCATACTTATCATACTTAACTGTTAATTTCAACATTAGTTAATATTAATTAATAGATCTGAGCTGACATGAACAAACAATGAACAGTTGTATTTTTATTAACTAACATTAACAAAGATTAATAAATACTGTAACACATGTATTGCTCGTTGTTAGTTAATGTATTAACTCATTTTAAGTAATGGGACGTTTGTGAAATGTAGTGATGGTATATGAATTTGGTAAGTAGACAACCATCAGTCAACCAAGGCACTGCCACAATAGGGTTTAGATGAACTTAAAATAAAAAATGAGACAAAACATTAATAAACATTAAAGTAATATATATTTGTCTGAGATTATTCATTGATGTCATTGTCTCCATCAGGATTTCTCAACATATTCTAGCTACAGCCAAAGTCAATATTCGCCATACTACAACACGCACTACAACAGCCCGTACATCACCAGCAGCAATATCACACCTTCTGCCATCACCACGGCGATACCCTATCAGCACACAGATCATCCCGCAGTATCGACCAATCACAGCCCAGAATCCCACACAGGTGAGCTCTATGGTGAGAAATGATGAAACTTATTAACATACTAGATTATACACTCACCTAAAGGATTATTAGGAACACCTGTTCAATTTCTCATTAATGCAATTATCTAATCAACCAATCACATGGCAGTTGCTTCAATGCATTTAGGGGTGTGGTCCTGCTCAAGACAATCTCCTGAACTCCAAACTGAATGTCAGAATGGGAAAGAAAGGTGATTTAAGCAATTTTGAGCGTGGCATGGTTGTTGGTGCCAGACGGGCCGGTCTGAGTATTTCACAATATGCTCAGTTACTGGGATTTTCACACACAACCATTTCTAGGGTTTACAAAGAATGGTGTGAAAAGGGAAAAACATCCAGTATGCGGCAGTCCTGTGGGCGAAAATGCCTTGTTGATGCTAGAGGTCAGAGGAGAATGGGCCGACTGATTCAAGCTGATAGAAGAGCAACTTTGACTGAAATAACCACTCGTTACAACCGAGGTATGCAGCAAAGCATTTGTGAAGCCACAACACGCACAACCTTGAGGCGGATGGGCTACAACAGCAGAAGACCCCACCGGGTACCACTCATCTCCACTACAAATAGGAAAAAGAGGCTACAGTTTGCACAAGCTCACCAAAATTGGACAGTTGAAGACTGGAAAAATGTTGCCTGGTCTGATGAGTCTCGATTTCTGTTGAGACATTCAGATGGTAGAGTCAGAATTTGGCGTAAACAGAATGAGAACATGGATCCATCATGCCTTGTTACCACTGTGCAGGCTGGTGGTGGTGGTGTAATGGTGTGGGGGATGTTTTCCTGGCACACTTTAAGCCCTTTAGTGCCAATTGGGCATTGTTTAAATGCCACGGCCTACCTGAGCATTGTTTCTGACCATGTCCATCCCTTTATGACCACCATGTACCCATTCTCTGATGGCTACTTCCAGCAGGATAATGCACCATGTCACAAAGCTTGAATCATTTCAAATTGGTTTCTTGAACATGACAATGAGTTCACTGTACTAAAATGGCCCCACAGTCATCAGATCTCAACCCAATAGAGCATCTTTGGGATGTGGTGGAACAGGAGCTTCGTGCCCTGGATGTGCATCCCACAAATCTCCATCAACTGCAAGATGCTATCCTATCAATATGGGCCAACATTTCTAAAGAATGCTTTCAGCACCTTGTTGAATCAATGCCACGTAGAATTAAGGCAGTTCTGAAGGCGAAAGGGCATCAAACACAGTATTAGTATGGTGTTCCTAATAATCCTTTAGGTGAGTGTATATACACACACACTACTGGTCAAAAGTTTGAGAATGGTAAGATTTTTTAAAATGTTTTTAAAGAAGTCTCTTCTGCTCACCAATGCTGCATTCATGTTATTAAATGTAATATTGTGAAATATTATTAAAATGTACAATAACTGTGTTCTATGTGAATATATAGTAAAGTGTGATTTATTCCTGTGATCAAAGCTGAATTTATCATCATTACTCCAGTCTTCAGTGTCACATGATCCTTCACTAATCATTCTGATATGATGATTTGCTGCTCAAGAAACATTTATGATTATTATCAATGTTGAAAACAATTGTGTAAAACATTTTTTTAGGATTCTTTGATAAATAGAAAGAACTGTTCAAAAGAACAGCATTTATCTGAAATAGAAAGCTTTTTGCAACATTATACACTGTTCAAAAGTTTTGGGTCGGTAATAATTATTAATTCCTTTTTTGGGGACTTAAAGAAATGAATACATTTATTCAGCAAGGATGCATTAAATTGATCAAGTGACAGTATAGACATTTATAATGTTGCAACAGCTTTATATTTCAGATAAATGCTGTTCTTTTGAACTTTCTATTCATTAAATAAACCTGAAAAAAAAAATACACAACTGTGTTCAACATTGATAATAATAATACATTTTTCTTGAGCTCAAATCCTCATATGAGAATGATTAGTGAAGGATCATGTGACACTGAAGACTGGAGTAATGATGATAAATTCAGCTTTGAGCACAGGAATAAATCACACTTTACTATATATTCACATAGAAAAAGTTATTTTAAATTGTAAAAATAATTCACAATATGACTGTTTTGCTGCATTTTGAATCAAATAAATGAAGTCCTGCTGAGCAGAAGAGACTTCTTTAAAAACATTTCAAAAATCGTACTGTTCTCAAACTTTTGACCGGTAGTGTATATATTGCTGCATTAATATACTGAATTATTTATTTATTTATTTTTTACTATATGTCTCTCTATATATGTAATTTGAGAATAAAGGTGTCAAATTAACAGACAGTTAATAGCCATATGTACCATATATAGGTAATACTAATGGAAAAAAATACTATAAAAGTACTATGAAAACATTGTATGATTCTATATATATATAAAATATAAAGTATATATATTAAAATTGTTTAAAAAATATTACGAAAAAGTTATATGAAAAATATATGTAAAAAAATACTGCCAACTAAAATGTAAATACTGTAAACTGTTAAATCTTAAAAAAAAAAAAAAAAATCTGAAATCTGCTTTAATATCCAGAGTTTTGAGCATAGGGATATATAGGGAACACTAATGAAAGTACTATTAAAATATTGTATGAAATATATATAAAAAAATAGTGCACAAATGTGACTTTTCAAATTTTCAAGGTGCTTTATAAAGCAAATTATGTTTCAATATGTTTAATAAATACTATAAAATATTAACATAACCAAACTATGCTGTATTATTTTAAAAACTTAGTATTTGGCATTATTATGTGTGATGTATTTCAGTATTTAATACAATAGTGCTAACTTATCTTTCAGGACTATTTGCCTTGGTATATTCAGATATTTGGTTGTATGTCTCTATGTAAACGACGTGTCATCACATGTATGTGTGTGTGTGTCCAACAGCAGAGTACCACGCTCCCACGAGTCCTCCAACTCCAGGAAAGGAGCAGGAAGGCGCTCCGGCGAGACGCAGCTCGGATGGGAAGCTGAGAGGCAGGAAGCGGGCCAATGACCCCGTCCCCCCTCTGGACTCTGACATTGAGGTACAGATGCTGGCATTCACGGTGTCCCTTACACAACGTCTCTCATTAACGTTCCTGTGCTCCGCACCGCAGGGATAACTTTCACATCCAACTGTCGAGTTGTGCAAAGATGTCTGGCAACAACTTCATTTAAAACAATGCATTTAAAGGGATAGATCGCCTAAAATGAACATTTTATTATCATTTACTCACCCTTGTGTCATTCCAAACCTGTAGTTCCAAAACTTTCTTCCAGGTGGATGTTTAACAAGCTATACGTCCTGTTGATCTTTTCATACAATGGACTGATGACAAAAAGTCAACAAAAATCATTCTGTTAAATCATACAGTCATACATGCCTTGACTGAAGTAAATGTGTTTTCTATGCTTTACAGAAAGCTCTGTTGCAATACGTTGTATATTAAAATATAAAAGTATTTGATTACCAGACAAAGGAAACTGTGGAAATATGTTTCTGCACAACATGCAGTGTGATGTGAGATATAGAGCGTTTGCCTTTCTGCCCTTAAGCAGTGAGATGTGGCTGAACTGACTACAATTATCAGCAGTTTTTATCATAAACACAACATTGAGATATTAGTGTTTTGGAGTAAATACTTCTCTTGACTAGTAAGCAGATTATATTTGTGCTCATGCTCATCGTGTGTGTGTGTGTGTGTGTGTGTGTGTGTGTGTGTGTGTGTGTGTGTGTGTGTAGAGAGTGTTTATTTGGGACCTGGATGAGACCATCATCATTTTCCACTCGCTCCTCACGGGGACATTTTCCACACGCTTCGGCAAGGTACAAACCAGTTCCTCCACTCGCACCACTTCACTTTACACTGCTTTAGTTCTGCTTTAGGAGACAACACTTTATTAAGTGGTTCTTTTTAAAAATAACTCTGTATCTGTATATTTTAATGTTGTATGTGTAATTTTCTATAACAATAATGGCATAAAACACAATAAAGTGTTTTGGGCTATATATATATATATTACATAACAATGGAGTGATGACTAAAATTTTATGCAATTCAACCCCAAAAAAGTTTTATATATTAAATAACAATGGAAAGATGACTAGATTTTCATTAATACAGAATGCATATATATATATATACACACACACACTTTTTCACATTTTGTATTAATAAACTATTTTGGGGTTGAATTACAAATTTTACACACACACACACACACACACACACACATATATATATATAGCTCTATATCTCACTCTTATTTTCTTTACAGTATTTTTTTGTCAAATAAATGCAATCTTTATATATATATATATATATATATATATATATATATATATATATATATATATATATATATATATATATATATATTTTTTATTTTTTTTTTTTTGTATATATTTATTTATGCAATAAAAACGTGTAAATATATACCATTCAAACATTTGGGGTCAAACATTTGATCAAAAATACTGTTCAAAATTTATATGTGAAATATTATTACAATTTAAAAAAATTATACATACAATAATGATAATCTTTTTCTGTATTCTTTGATGTGTAAATGTGTATTTATTTTACCCAATAAGTAAATATGGTTCCCCAGCTGTTTTAGAGTGACGCCGGCAGCAGAAAGTAAATGCGGATGAATGAAATGAACAGTGAAAGATATAACGAAGCCCCTCCTTCCGCTCCGGTCGAGCGGGCTTGTTATTTGGCCGCTCTGATTTGATCGACGCCGCATGAACTTCTATGCAATCTCCAGGCAGCTGATGAGGAAACAATGGTCATGTTTCTTTTCCTTGGCCCGCGGTCTATTTTGAATTCCCACGATCCCTTGCGGATTCGACGTGACACATAAGAGACTCTGAGAAACGCCCGGCCGTCTCGAGCGCGCGCATCTCTGTGGACTTTCTTTTTGAGGACTGCAGAAATGTTGCCGTGACTAATGTGTCTAATTTCAAATCCAGGAAAAAGACTCCAAAATAGCTTATTACTCTGGCAGGAATCCACTGGAGATAGAAAATCAAAGAAAACATCCATATTAAACTCGAGTTAAATAGGAACAAGTTTGATGTGTGTCATGACAAAGCTGCTTACGCTCTGACAAAGAGCCGCGTTTGCGTTGGCTCAGATTTCGCATCTTTAAGTAACAGGATATTTAACCCGCTTTTTTTATACATACTTTATGTCAAAGCCATAAGCCCATCACTGTAAACAGCCTGTTTGAGCTGTGATTGGCCCACAGCAAGACTCAACCTACTGAATACAAAACCACTTCGAGTGTTGAAAGACGCCCGTCTTCTGATGTGTTTTTTTAAGCTGTGGTTATTGGACATGTCATTTATTCTTGGTCAATATCTATACACACATAACTTAACATCTGAATGTGCACCCAAAGTTATGTTTTTTCCAGTCCAAATGATCCCAACCAGGTAAATATAAAAATATAAAAATTTGCTCTTCAATTTATTTATATATATAATATAAATATAATTATTTATCCATCTATAATTATATATATATATAATGAGAATGAATCATTTTTATAATATCTAATAATTTATATTACTGTATATTGTATTGTATATGTAAATATAAAAGGAAGAATGAATCATTCATCAGAAAACCAAAAATTAAGGATGAATCATTTTTAACAAATACAAATTTACAAAATAAATATATTAGATTTCTTTTATATCTTACCATTGTTTTGATGGTACATTTACACATGAGATTGCGTCTGAAGAACATTTTGAAAGATTTCCTTGATTTCTTTCAACCATGCTAATTTCAATCACATATTTACAATAAGTTTCGACTGTGGCCAGAAAAAAATGCCAAAACAAACACAAAGTTTTTGTTTTCTTGTCCTTCCTGAAATCCCTTGTGAAGTGTTCATTCGTAGTTCTAAAATGGTACATCTATTATTCTGCATTTGACTGCCACCTGTAATAATGTCATCCATTCATGGCGGTAGATTATGGGTTATTATCTTAATTAAAGCAGGACAAACTCGCAGCTCCTGTGGCTATGGCATTCGCTAACAATGATTAGGAGTAGAGGAGTCGTTTGGCAGTTAATCTGACACTAACCTCTGGCTGACACCTGCAGCTTGATCAACTGCCAAATGCGGCCTGTTAGCTAGTGGCGCACATTGACTTAGCTTATGTTAGCATGAACAAGAGAGAAAGAGAAGTAGCTGTAGTTTGACATGCTTCTGATTTAAGACACAATGACTGCACTGAGTGATCAGCATTCTTGTCAGACAAAAACCTGTTGTACCGCACGCTCCTACTCAGAGATAATATAATCTTCACCTGTCACTCCTGCGCACAGTTCAAACCTGGTATGAAAACTAATTCGACATGCTCTTTATGGTTTGATCCAGGACTCGGGCAAGGCTGTTTCTCTGGGCTTGTGGATGGAGGAGATGATCTTCAACTTGGCCGATTCGCGTCTGTTTTTCAACGACCTGGAGGTGAGTGAGCGAAACATCCCAATCAACAACAATGCCATTAATGCCACTGTGTTCCAAAAAGGATGTCGCTTCTAAAAATACGGGTAAATTATTTTAGACTGTAAGAAGAAAGAGAGCACAGAGTGGTATGAGACATGAAACTAGCACAAACGTTGATGGTCGGTTCATTAAAAAAAATGATTTGCTGCAGAATGCTGTGATTGACCAATCAGAACTCAGTATTCCTGAGAGCCACGTAATAAACTTCTCGTATTGGTCGGAATCTGCACCTGTAGGAACAGTAGAACACCTGTCAATCACAAAGCTTGCCGTTTCCCGCTTCTTATGTCCTCATTTGTTAAATATTTTTTGCTAATTTGATCCTGCTTTCAGCTGCCAATAAGTCATTTGTACTCATTTTATAACATAAAAAAAAAAGTCCTCACATTAAGCAGACAAAAATATGAGGAACATTTTGCACAAAACTTTGCCTCAATAAAAATGCAGTATAAAATATAAAGTATAAAATGTATATTTATATACATACCATTAAACATTCAAAAGTTTGGGGTCGGTAAGATTTTGAAAGAATATTATTGCAATTTAAAATAACTGTTTTCTATGTGAATATAGTAAAATGTCATTTATTCCTGTGATCAAAGCATCATTAATATCTTCACTGTTGTTGTGATCTATTTGATGTATAGTTGCTGAATAAAAGTAAATAAATAAAAACATCTTACTGACCCCAAACCTTTAGTGCTAATGCAAAATATAGATTCTTGGGTGGTAAGAAATATTAATAAAAAAAGGTAATGTTGGACATTAAAGTGTTTGTTCAGCAGTCCTGTCAGTATATGCAGAGTCAGTGTGTGAAAAGACCTCGGTTTGCCCTCTGCATGAAGAAAGCAGGGATTAGATTCTTTAAAAGCTTTCGAGGAGGCGGTGCAAAAAGATGACAACGTTTGAGTGCTTAATTAGGGGTGTGTGGCCGCCACTGAAAAGAAAATTTGTCCCGGGGAGGAACAACAGCTCAGGGGTGGAGGGCGCAGGCTTTAATGACAGCCCCCTTCCCTCTTGTTCTGTTTTCCCTGTAATTGCCCTCAAATATTCCAAGGCATCATTCAGCATTCAAACGCTGCTCGAGTTCAATCTGTTGTCAGCTGGGGAACAGAAAACTGCCACGGGCAAAATAACTGCACAGCTTAGAAACACAAGCGTGATGGATGGCCTAACATGCTCACTTAACACCTTAATTAATCAGAAAAAAGTCGAATTCATGTCTGGAAGGTAGCAGAATATAGTTAAAAGCTAAATATTCGGGATGGGTGATTAATATCAGAGAAAACTCATTTCATGCATAACCATAAATGTACCATTAAAAATTAAATAGAAGACCATTGAAGAAGGAATCCACCCTAGCAATTCACTAAAGATTTCCAACAGAACGATGCTTTAAAAAGTGAAAAATCTACTTATAATTACATGAATTTAAGAACAGTAGAAGTCAGTGGGAGGTCCGCTCTATGATATAAGAGGCATATCTGTGAAAAATATGAAAAGCGATAGGAGAGCATGGATGTCTTCTGTCAGTGCTAAAGTAATTGTTTTGCATTTATTAGCATAATTCAGATTGAATCTTTACCCCCACCCCCCAAAAAAAATATATTTAGTGCTGTCAAATCAATGAATCACATCCAAAATAATAGTTTGTGTTTACATAATATATGTGTGCGTACTGTATACAAGTATATAAGTACATGTATATATTTAAGAAAATGTTGTTAGATTTATATATAAAATATTTATATTTATATATGATATAAATATATATACATGCAAATATTTCTTAAATATATACGTGTGTGTATTCAAATATAAATAATATACACAGTACACACACATATATTATGTAAGCACAAACGTATTTTGGATGCGATTAATTGATTTGACAACACTATAATAAATTAGAAAATTATATATATATATATATATATATATATATAATACAGTTAACAAATATTTTTATAATAAGATACATAAAAATTCTATTTATATATTTATATTTATATATTGGTAAATATAATAATAAATGAAAAATATTTTTACATTTCTTTTATATTTTCCCATTGTTGTGATGGTACATTTGCACATGAGCTACATATTGAAAGATTGAAGTCATTTAAGAACAGTAGAAGTCAGTGGGAGGTCCGCTCTATGATATAAGAGGCATATCTGTGAAAAATATGAAAAGCGATAGGAGAGCATGGATGTCTTCTGTCAGTGCTATAGGCTGAGTAATTGTTTTGCTTTGATTAGCATACCTTTATCAAATGTACATGTGTTATGTGTGGCTGAAACAACATGGAGAAGCACACTGGATAATTATCTCAAGCAAAGCGCAGATGTTCGGTTTATACACCGACCGGTGTAATTAGTGATTACTGGCAGTCGTACGCGCAAACTCGGCCAAGACCAAGCTAATGCGCAGCGTTAATTAACGCACGATATCGGGTTTAGATGGCGAGGTTCTGTCTGCCATCTTTCTGATCTTTTACCCTCCGGTGTTAAAGGCGCCTGAATGTCTTGGGTCGCGGTGGCCTGCTCATGCTTTTTTGTTGTTCGTCTTTTTTAATATTTCCCTCTCGCTCTCACCGCCGTTCCCCGAGGCTCGGCGGCGGGTGAACCTGTCTATACACAGTACATCACTTCGCTTGGCTGTAACGTATCCACCTCATGTGTATCTGCTTTCCTTTCATTTCCCAGGAATGTGACCAGGTTCACATCGATGATGTGGCCTCGGATGACAATGGGCAGGACTTGAGGTAGAGTATGACTTTCCTTCATCTAGCCAAGTGAGCATTTCTAATAAAATCCACATTATGTGCCATAAAGGGATCCTTTTCTTCACAGAATGGCATGCTAAAGACATGTTGAGTATTAAAGGTTGTTGGTTTCTGATTTCTGTGTCAGACTCTTTACGATGGACATTAATCACACGTTTAACAGCATGTCCACAGAATCATTAAAGGAACAGTCCTCTCGAAAATGAAATTTCTGTCATTATTTACGAACCCTCTTGTTCCAAACGCATATTTCCATAAAAAATAAAAAAATATTTTAAAATCTGTTATTGATTTTTACTCAAAATATCTTAATTCAGTTCACAGAATTGTATTTTTCAATCTATTTACTATGAACTGATGGTATATAAATATTTTAAAAAAATATGAATATTTTTTAAAAGCTCAAAAAGTACAAAAACACTCAAAAAGTACAATAAAAACAGTCTCTATATGATTCAGTAAATAGTTTGAACTTATTTTAAACTCAATGATATTTTTATTTTTGTATTTATTTATTATTATCATTATTATTATTTATTTACTATGAACTGATGCTATATGAAATAGCAGGAGGAATATTTATAAATAAAAAACACAAAAGTACAAAAATACTCAAAAAGTACAATAAAAGCTGTCTGTATGATTTAGTAAATATCTTTTATTTTATCATCTTTTATTGATTTTTTTTTTCTCAAAATATCTTAATTCAATTTACTGAATTTATAATTTTTTCAATCTATTTATTTATTTATCTACTATGAGCTGGTGCTATATGAAAAAGCAGCAGGAATGTTTTTTCAAAAAGCTAAAAAGTACAAAAGCACTCAGTCTATATATATATATATATTGATTTTAACTGAAAATATCCTATATATATTCAATTTGCTGATTTTCCCCAATGTATTTATTTATTGACTATGAACTGATGCTACATGAAAACCATCAGGAATATTACTTTAATTTCCTTTTGTGAAACGACATGGTGAATAAATAATATCTGGATTCTCATTTTTAGGTTAACTATTTCTTTTGCATAATGGTCATAATGGATACATGCTGGTTATAAAACATCATAGTTTCTTATCACAGTTTGGAGGCAGACCCTCGCCCTGGTTCCAGACGTTTTACGATGGATATTAATCATAGGAGAAATAATAATGTTTAGGTGGGTGTAGATGACCGTATGTGTGTCTGTACTTGCAGCACGTATAACTTTGGCACAGATGGCTTCCAGAGCCCCGCAGGTGGAGGCACGCTCTGCTTGGGCTCAGGTGTTCACGGCGGGGTCGACTGGATGAGGAAACTCGCCTTCCGCTACCGGCGCGTGAAAGAGATCTACAACACCTACAAGAACAATGTAGGAGGTGAGAAGAGAACAGCACTTCACAACTATCCCTGCAAGGGTAATGAGCGCCTGAAATGACTATTATACAGGAAATCAGACAGTTCCTCTTCTAAAATCTGATTGGTTGAAACACGTTGGAAGCCGTTGTAAAATAGCTGAAGTAGTACACACACCTGTAACCGCACGTCAGTTGACTTCTGCATTAATCGTCAACTGCAAACATTGTACAGTCAGGCTAGAGAACTATTACTAGGTAGAAAATAATAATAAAAGTAGTAGTAGTAGTAACAATAATCATTTTATTATTATTTGCAATAATAATAACATTATTATTATTGTTGTAATAATTCTTGAAGCAAGTAATATAGTTCATTAGCCTTTTATTCTTAATGAGAGCAATATAAATATTAATATATATTTGTATTTAAGTATATTTATTTAATATGTATATATGTTTAATATTTAGTGAAATATTTATTAATGTAAAGATGAATATTTAAATGGCTTATCATTAATGTAAAAATTTAAAAATACTATTTTATTATGGATTTTAAGTTCTCTGAAATGAGGAAAAATAAATAAATGAAGGCATGGTAAAAGTTTTCAATGCACTTTTAATGTGACCTCAATACAACAAAAAGAAAAACTGCTGAAATGTCTTTTTCTCATTTTAATAAAAAAATTAATAAATCAGTCAACCCCAGAACATACAGTAAAAGTGATTTATTGTATATTGGTGTCTTTTATCATATATTTCATGTTCAGTCAGTGAACAACCCTGTTATTCATTGATGATGTGGCTTACAACATTCAATCAGTTGTAAGTATTAAACTTCTGCTTGATGTTCAGTTGGATCTCATTTGCTTTCGTAAACGGTAGGCTTGCTGGGCAGTCCGAAGCGGGAAGAGTGGCTTCAGCTGAGGCGGGAAATGGAGGTTTTGACGGATCTGTGGCTGACTCAGGCACTCAAGGCCCTCGCTCTCATCAACTCCAGGTATAAAACAATACAGCGGCTTGATAAAGGAATAATCCAGGTCAAATAAACAGGACATGTGCGTGCGTGAGTTTAAGCGCAGAAGCTATTTTTCCACAGCAATGCCACATGGAATATTATTTTAACAATAGACTATTTTACAGCAAGTTACAGCAGTTTTGTGTCACTCAAACATAACAGGCTTGCCAAGCTTAGCACCTTGTCAGCATGAAAGATTGATGACACTGAGAGATGAAGATTAATGATAGCACTTGATTTGCCAAGACTTGATTTGTCTCATGACTTTTATTCACCCCTAAAGTGAGGTTTAGCCATCTGCTTTTGTAAGGGAGGCTGTGCAGGTAAACCTCGCACTCCTGGCCTCAAGAGGCGCACTAGTGACTGCTGTCCTTGTTAGCGCACTGCCTCTCATGCTGGAGACGTCGGTTCGAATCCTGCTCAGAAGAGGGGTTACACTTTCCTTCATACAATGTAGAGACCAGAACCTGTCAAGCTCCAAAAAAGAACCAGAACTCATCATAAACGTAGTCCATATTAGGGATGTGCCCGAAGCCGAATACTATGTTCGGAAAGGAAATCACACATTCTACAGAGCCCCTAAAGGGACATTTTGAAATATATTTCAATGCTTTTGCGTTCTCTCGCAATTCTATAGTTGTGTAATTATATTGTATATAATTTGCGAGCATTAGGGAGCCGCTATCAATATACGGGGTAATGAAAGTGCTCTTCAGTGCACACTCGCTTTTTAATTCCACCTTTGAATTTGCGATCATGGATACTCTGTGTATAGAGAGCGGCGATACTGACCACACATATTACAAGATAAGATATTTGTCAATGATTCTCAGGATCTGTTGTGCACCTCCACCACCGTCCTGTCAGTCATTTATACTTGATGCACACACCATTGTACTATTGTTTGAAATGACAGGGGGCAACTCGGAGTAATTGTCCTTTAAACTGTCAGGAAGCAGCAGTGAGAAGAAGTAAGGTATACACTTGACAATGTGTCTGAAATCGCCCCCTATACTCTCAAATAGGGCACTATTTGAGGGGACAGCCATTTGTAGTGGTGTCCGAAACCATAGTGTACGTTATCGAGTGCACTCATTCAATCCCATAATGCATGACAATAACGAGTGCACAACTGATGTACACTCCAAGGCTAGAGAAAACCCATAATGCACTTTGAGGGTCGAGTCATCTTTCCATCCATTTTTCAAATCACTTGTCAAATGTGGCTACAGCATAATAGCATACAGGTATACATTTATTTTTAATTGATTATAATTTAATTAAGGTTTATACATGCTAGTTTCCATGACTACATTCAAGATTAATATTTCCATTACTACTGGAGCTGCCAGTTTGCTAAGTTTCAAATGATTATTAAACAGCACCAACTCTGCAAAAGCGGCAGCTCTTCCGGCGCACTCAGTGTCTGAATTCACACACGCGCTTTCATTCACTCATTTAAGTGAACTATATTAGTGGAGTAATGTAGGGAAGAGTGAATGAGCGATTTTGAACACAGCTGATGTTTATTTTTATTACACTTTACTAAACCCACATATCTTTAGCCTTGAAGTCACGCGGAAGCGGAGCCGTGTGCAAAGTTACAAAAAAAGAAATGGGGTTTTCACGCACGAACGCCCACACCGCGATGATGTCAACTTTGCCAAGCACCTTCACGCTCATGGGGATGCGACGATTATAAACCAATGCTGCATCCCAATTCACCTACTTATACTATGCCCTAAAAGTATGCACTGTTATTGTGAAGAAAAGGTGCATACTTTTGAGTGTGTAGCAGAAGAGTAGGCAAACTTTGGGACATACTACTTCATCATAATTGCATGTTTAACAGCTCTTTCACTTAGTACCGTGCATCCTGTCTAAACTGCTGTCAATCATCCTGTCACAGTTAAAATCCTCCACATTCAATTTAATTTAATTTCCTACCGTTTCGGAGAGAAATGTAGCAGCACGTTGATCTGCCAGTCGTGGGTCTTTCATGTGGAGACTCTCCTCATGTGTTTGCAATTTGCATAATGATGCATTTAAAACTTAATGACCAAACGTATCATTACAAAAGTTCACAATTCTGTTGCAGATGAAACAAAATGTGGATGACATTGAATAAATCTCTTTTTTGTCAGGTTAGATATTGATTATTAATCATTCAATCCCTTTTTTAACACTTTTTATCCATGTTCGTAGTTCTAAACAAATCCCCGTCCAACGCGCAATGGTTTGTGGGCAATATTAGCTGTTAGAGAGTGCACAGATTTCGGATTCTAACCGGAAACAATAGGCCATCCGGGTATCTTTGGAATACTCATTTAAATATACTACGATTTGGGATGCACTAATTCTAATTTCGAATACTAATTAGGATGGATAGTATGAGAATTGGGACGCATCACAAGCTTTACTCTTGTCATGTGATAAGTGAAATCTGATGTACTGTAATCAAAGCTCTAAATTCTGCTAAACTTCCCCTTTGTGCTCCAAAGTAGAATTCCACATCAACTTTTTGATTTGTGGTTGCACCACTATTCCTTTAAGAATCATTTTCACAAGCATACGTTTCCTTTCACAGACCAAACTGTGTGAATGTGATGGTCACCACCACGCAGCTGATCCCAGCTCTGTCCAAAGTGCTTCTCTACGGTCTCGGAGGAGCGTTCCCCATCGAGAACATCTACAGCGCCACCAAAACAGGTTCGCTGCCTCTTCGAGCGCTGCGTTTCACACAGTCTTCCTGCTCTAGAAACAGGATTTTGAAGGTTGTGTATGTGTTCCAGGTAAAGAAAGCTGCTTTGAGCGCGTGACTCAGAGGTTCGGACGGCGAGCCGTGTACGTGGTTGTAGGGGACGGTGTCGAGGAGGAGACGGTCGCCAAGAAGGTAAGAAGGAATGAGTACTATAATCGTGCATTATGGTATTTTTCATGTAATTATTATTATTATTGGTGTTGTTATGGTTCTAGTAAAAAAGCCTTTTAGTATAATTGTATACGTCCACCTTCAGCTCGTGCTTCACGTGTCTTTTTGCTGTGAAATCTTCACTGATTTTAATAAAGTAAACATAAGAATAACTTTCATATTGCTAGTAATATTTCAAGATGAACACCTGAAGCAACTTCAGTTTACTGGATTATGCATATATCATTTATTATAAAAATCATGAGCATCAAATATGATCATCAGGCTTTTGATGAAGGTTTATTGGTTCATATCTCAATCATCGTTGTATTGCAATGTTTTAAAACTTTGATCATAAAACTAAGCATTTAAATATCATCTTACTAAGACATTATTGCCACATATACAGTGATGACTGATATATCATTTTTATTATATTTTTATCAGTAGTTTGTTATGGTGTTATAAAATCTCATTGATTTACATTACAAGCATCAGAATTTCATATTTTTGGTCATATAAATAACATCGCCACCAAACTGCATATTTTTGCTCAGTTTGGGAATAAAACTGAGCTGTTTTTCCTCCTCGAGTTTGAGCTCCATATTCTCACTATATCAGACTAGATGAGCCATAAAAGCCAGATGCATCAAAAATGATACTCAACAAAAACACTTAAAATTTTGTCTAAAGGTTCACCATATATATATATATATATATATATATATATATATATATATATATATATATAAACATTACTATTTTTAATGTTTTTGAAAGTCTCTTCTGTTCACCAAGGCTGCATTTATTTGAATAAAAATACAGTAAAAATAATATTGTGAAATATTATTACAATTTAAATAACGGTTTTCTATGTGAATATATAGTAGAGTGTGATTTATTCCTGTGATCAAAGCTGAATTTATCATCATTACTCCAGTCTTCAGTGTCACATGATCCTTCAGGAATCATTCTGATATGATAATTTATTATCAATGCTGGAAATGCTAATTAATATTTAATTTGAACTTTTTCAGGATTCATTGATGAATAAAAAGTAAATAAATAAATAAATATAAATATTTTCTAACAATATAGGTCTTTATTATCACTTTTTATCAATTTAACACACCCTTGCTGAATAACAGTATTAATTTCTTTCAAAAAAAAGAAAAAACCCCAAAACTACTGACTCTAAACTTTTGAGCGGTACCGTATATAATGACAAAAGATTTCTGTTTTAAATAAATGCTGTTCTTTTTTATTCATCATAAAATACTGGAAAAAAGTATCACAGGTTATAAAATAAATATTAATCAGCACAACTGTTTCCAGCATTGATAATAAATCCTCATATGAGAATGACACTGAAGACTGGAGTAATGATGATAAATTCACAGGAATAAATTATATTTTATAGTATATTAAAATAGAAAACCGTTATTTTAAAATGTAATAATATTTCACAATATTATTGTATTTACTGTAATCAAATAAATGCAGGCTTGGTGAACAGAAGAAAACGTTTGACCGTGTGTGTGTGTGTGTGTGTGTGTGTGTGTGTGTGTGTGTGTGTGTGTGTGTGTGTGTGTGTGTGTGTGTGTGTGTGTGTGTGTGTGTGTGTCTGTGTGTGTGTCTGTCTGTCTGTAAAAATGCAAATAAATTAAAAATGTTAATAAATGTTCTGGTGTCCTGCAGAAGAACATGCCGTTCTGGAGAGTGACGTGCCGGGCGGATCTGGAGGCGTTGAGTCATGCACTTGAGCTGGATTACCTCTAGAGGGCAGCATCTGCCCGTCAGCGCTCCAGCCCGTCGCTCTCCCGCTGCGCCTCAGACATGTGCGGTCCAAAGGAATCACATGACCGAGCCAAGAGCTGCAGGACCAATCAGCAGGGAGCAGCAATCTTACTGGAAATGTTTGCTTCAAATCAATCCAAGAAAAACACTTTTTGTCTCTCTTTCATTCACTTTCCTTTTCTTTACAACAGCACTGCACTGAAAACCAACACCCATCAAAGATTTATTTTCAAATGTCAGAACGACATATTATCACACTACTCATACTAGTTCTGCTGTATGCAGTATACACACACACACACACACACACACACACACTGTGCACGGTATGTTTTTTTTTTTCTGTATGCACAGAAACCCGGCTCAAATGTGTAGTACACAACAGAGAACACTGATTGAATATTGTGGCATAAATGAAAATTAATCATTAAATAAATGTTAACTGAATTAAAACAAAATTAAGATACATGCTATTGTACTAAAACTGCAGAAAGACTAACCCCTCACTTTTTATACGAGTACAAAGTACTGCAAAAATGAATTGAAAAACCCCTGAAGCGATTTAAAAAAGAACTAACCATGAAATTAGTGAAAATATCGTAGCACATTATAATGCTACTGGTACTAAAAGAAATCACATTATTAACTTATGAATTTCAGTTTCTGTCTTCTTTTCTTCCTGCACTAAACCGTGTCTCTGGAGCACCATGTGGTTTGTTACTGGATGTATATTTGTTTAATGTTTCTTGTACTTCCCTGACGTTGATATATTACTGTACGTGTCGCGCTGATCCTGTGATCCTCTGACCTGCATGTGCTCTTCACGACCTCTTCTGTTCGCTATGATTTGTATATAAGGTTTTATTGTTGATTATTTCTGGGCTTATTATAATAGAATAAAGATAAATTAATTCATTCTCAAGTCTCCTTCTTGAAGCTGCATTTACGTTGTGTGGAAAATTGGACATGTATATATATATATATATATATATACATACACCGGTCAAAAGTTTGCAAACATCACAAAAGTTTTTTTGAAAGTAGTCTCTTCTGCTCACCAAAGCTGCATTTATTTGATCAAAAATACAGTAAAAACTGTAAAATTGTGAAATATTATTACCAATAAAAACGGCTGTGTTCTATGTGAATATATAGTAAAATGTAATTTATTCCTGTGCTCAAAGCTGAATTTATCATCATTACTCCAGTCTTCAGTGTCACATGATCCTTCAGGAATCAGAACTTGAACCAAGATGGCGCCGCCGTGTTTGGTCGCCGTTCAGGTCGCTCTGCGAAGACTGTGCTTTTATTTATTATTTTACTTTCTTCTGCTCTCACTTTTTATAAATTTATCATCTGCATTGATCTGTCATGACAGCAAAACTCTTTTGGACATTGGTTACCTCTACACTGGACTGTTTCAGGACACTTTCACCGATCCCCTGTGGCCATCTGAGATTCATCGGAACGCCGGGTTGAACAATGGACAGAGTCGACGGCGAAGAAACAAGAAACACTGTGGGAAACGCGCGGGGATCCGCAACAAAAGGAAATGGGCAAAAAGGGCATTCAGCCCACCTCTCCCGAGCATCATGCTCGCAAATGTCCAATCCTTGGAAAATAAGACGGACGATCTTAGAGCCAGGATAAGTTTTCAACGGGACATGAGAGACTGTAACATCTATTGTTTGTCTGAAACATGGCTCACGCCCGCGGTCCCGGACACAGCTGTGACGCCGTCGGAGAACGTGTCCTGAGTCCCCTGCTCTACTCTCTCTACACGCATGACTGTTTGTCCACACACAGCTCCACCTCTATCATCAAATTTGCTGATGATACTGTTGTCCTGGGCCTCATCTCCAACAACAATGAGACGGCATACTTGGACGAGGTGGAGCATCTAACATCATGGTGCCAGGACAACTGTCTCTCTCTGAATGTTGGCAAGACCAAAGAAATGATTGTGACGGACATACTCCCCCCTCATGATCAGCGGGTCACCAGTAGAGAGAGTGAGCAGCTTCAAGTACCTGGGTGTAAACATCTCCGAGGACCTGACCTGGACTGCTCACATTCAGACACAGGTGAAAAAAGCCAGGCAAAGACTGTACCACCTGCGCCAGCTGAGGAAATTCAGGGTTTCACCAGCTATCCTGAAAACTTTCTATTTAGGGGCGATAGAAAGTGTATTAACTCAGTGCATCACAGCGTGGTATGGGAACAGCACCAGTCATGACCGCAAAGCCCTGCAAAGAGTCGATGCGCTTATCCGGCGTATCTCAGGGTCAGCTCTCCCGTCTCTGCAGGGCGTCTACACCAAACGCTGCAAAGGTAGAGCTACTAAAATCATCAAGGACTCTAATCACCCTGCAAACCCTCATTTCACGCTGCTGCCATCTGGTAAGCGCTTCCGAAGCCTGATGGCCAAAACTGAGAGACTCAGGAGGAGCTTCTTCCCCCAGGCCATCCGACTCCTGAACTCAGTCACTTAACGTCACGTGACTTCACTTCAGGATAAACATTGACATACTGACATTGCACTGCACTTTCTGTTCTCGTTGTTACTGTGTAACAACCTGTTATAAACCTGTTTGCACATTATACTTCTTTGTACATTTCTGTTAACCACATATCTATAAGTCTACAGTTTACTCACTGCACAGTTTACCTCACTTATTTTATTTTATTCCACTTCTTTATTTTTTTTATTTTTTCTACTTGATTTATTTATAATTCTACAGATATATATATATATATAGTACTTTTTTATTCTATTTCTATTATAATTTCCTCCTTGTGTTTTTAACTGTGAATTTGCACTGTCCATGGAGCGGACCTGTTTACATTTCACTGCCGGTTGTATATTCTGTATATAACTGTGTATGTGACAAATAAAACTCTTGAATCTTGAATCTTGAATCTTGAATCTTGAATTCAGATATGAGGATTTGCTGCTCAAGAAACTTTTATGATTATTATTATTCTTTGATAAATAGAAAGTTCAAAATAACTTTTGTAATATTTATTAATTTCATAAATGTCTTTACTGTTTGTTTTTTTTTTTTTTTTTTTTTTTTTTTTTTTTTGTTGTTTTTAATCTTATCCCAAACTTTTGACTGGCAGTCTATCATGATAAAAAAAAAAAAAAAAAAAAGCAACTAAAACTTTTCAACATTAATAAGAAATGACCTTAGAATGATTTCTGAAGGATCATGTGACACTGAAGACTGGAGTAATGATGCTGAAAATTCAGCTTTGATCACAGGAATAAATGACATTTTACTATATATTCACATAGAAAACATCTATTTTAAATTGTAAAAATATTTCATAATATTACTGTTTTTCTGTATTTTTGATCAAATAAATGCAGGTTTGATGAGCAGAAGAGACTTCTTTCAAAAACATTAAATAATATTACCAATCTAAAACTTTTGAATGGTAGTTGTATTATTATTATTATTATTATTATTATTATTATTATTATTATTATTACTTATCCCAGTAGCATTTTTATGTACATTTTTGTTGTATACTGTTTTGAAGAATGGCTATCAGACCTGCTTAATCAGATCACAATTAATTGCATAATTCACTGACAGTGACTGTTATCAGTCACTGTCAAATACACTCAGAGCCTGATAACTGGAGAATCACTGGACAGGAGTCGCAATGAACACAAGCTTTGCTGCCATCTGCTGGAACCTTACCTCAATTCATTTATCTTAACTCATTTATTTAGTTTATTTGTACAAGAACCTTTTTCTAATGGCCCTTGACACTTTTACCAACCGTCTGCAACCTTTACCAACCGTCTGCACATGTTGTCATTGCAACTTTGCACCTTGATTCTGTGCCACATTACAACGCATAAAGAGACAAACGACTAACACAATCTGCCCTAGATCAGAGTCGCTGTGTATCCAACACTTATTTGATCAGGTTCTGTTGACAGATCATACCTCATGCTCGTAAAGGAATGTTTGGATGAGTTACTCCAGAGCGTTTGATTAAAGCCTACAATGTTGTGCCCTTGAGTGATTTTGATCTGAAAGCAAATGTCAATGACTCGCCTCACAAGTTTGTTTTTCAGATGAAGGTGTAGTGGAGAGGTTATCCTGTTCTAGCCCATCACCGGAGTCATCCTGTTATGATTCAATCCCATCATTTGTTGTTTAATATCTGGCTTGTGTAACGTCTCACTCTATAGAATAGAAACTGCATAACACACCTGAACTCATCTGAACACACCTGAACACATCTGAACACACCCTGAACACATCTGAACACACCTGAACACAGAACACAACTGAACACATTTGTACACAGCTGAACACATCAGAACACACCAGAACACATCTGAACTCATCTGAACACATTTGTACACACCTGAACACATCGGAACACACCTGAACTCATCTGAACACATCTGAACACACCTGAACACACCTGAGCTCATCTGAACACACCTGAACACATCTGAACTCATCTGAACACACCTGAACTCATCTGAACACATCTGAACACACCTGAACTCATCTGAACACACCTGAACACGTCTGAATATAGAACACACCTGAACACATCTGAATTCATCTGAACACACCTGAATACAGAACACATCTGAATAACCTGGACACGACTGACGACGTCTGAACATCTGAACACATCTGAACACACCTGAACACATCTGAAAACATCTGAACATGTATGAACATCTGAACACATCTGAATACACCTGACCATGTCTGAACACACCTGAACACGTCTGAACACAGAACACACCTGATAACACCTGAACACACCTGTCCTGAACACACATAAACACACCTGAATACATCTAAACACACCTGAAAGTCCAACACCTGAGAAAAACAAGATGCTTTGTTGAAAGAGAGACTTCCTCCTTTTCTCAAAGACATGTCAACATTTAAATGCAATGTTTGTTTGTTTTGGCATCGCTGTCATTATAATAAACAAATGTGAATGTCAAGGTTTAGATCATGAACTTCATAGACCACAGTAGATCAATCTGGCAATGATTTTAAACCACTTACACGTGTTTGCTAAAATCAATATTAACTTTGAACATTTGATTATTTACATTTGTAAAGGTTTCTTCACCTTTTTAAAATAACATACAAAGATTAATCCATTTTTTTTCCAATTTACAAAATTGTAATATCAATTATAATTTTAATTAAAAAAATATATAATAAAACTAATTACATCAAATATAATTGAATATAAATATATGAATAATAATACTAAATTAAAAATAATTCTTCTTATAAAATAATATTGAATAATATTAAAATCGAAAGTATAATATAAAATTTATAATAAATAATTGTTGATATTAATATTTAAATATAATTAAAATGCAAATTATAGTTATTATAATAAAAAATAATTATAGAATAAAATAAACAATTATTAAAAAATATTATTTTATATCATATATAATTATAATGAATATACAAAAACTGTAATAAAATAATACAAATAATTTAAATTGTATGCAACTGTAAATATAAATGAATAAATAAATAATAAAAACCATGTCAAGTGTTTAAAGTTTTCAGAAAGATTTAATTTTAGTAAACTTTTAGAATGAGTTGCTAAAACATTTATTATCTAAATTATTATTATTGTTAATAATTATTAACAGCCCAATAACACCAGAAATGTGTTACTAAACATATTCTCCATGAAATTTTATCTCATTTTTTCATGCATTATTCACTGAGCCTGAATGTTCATTAAGAAGTCAAAAACAGCGTTTCAACCGCACACCGACTTTAACCTGTTTATTTGTCCCACTGTCCACTAATAATGGGGGGTCAATTTTGCCATGAAGCACATAATGCAAAGATCACGGAATCAAAAAAGCAGGTGCTCACACACTGTTGACTCTTGAATTATTTGTCATCCAGCATTCAGCATAACAAGTTTATGGCTACAAAGTCTACTATGTTCCAGAGTCCAGGCCGAATGAGACCTTGAGGGGTTATTCCAGAGAGAGAAACCAGTAAGAGACTGTGACCTTGAGCAGCCGCTGATTACGCAGACACACGCCATCAACATGTAACGCAACGGGTTCACTCACTCTAGTGCCCTTGATGCACTCGCTGGACAGGAGACTGACATGTACCATGATATAACACTAATCATCAGACACACACACATTCATTTCATGCTCTTTTGGGAGCATAATGACCTAATTAAAATGACTATAGATTAATGCAATGCTGTACAGTGCAATATACAGATTAGTGCTGGACTTTTCAATGGAAAACAAACAATGGAAATGTGGAATTATGAAAGCCAAAAGTGCTAAATTTTCATGAAATCAGTGGTTAAATTGTATCCTATGTGTATCATTGTTAATTAAAATAGATAAATAATTTTTTTAATAAAAATAATTACAGAATTAATATATTAGGCTTTCTTTGTGCAATACATATTTCCCACTGTATAAATAAATTATTTAAATATTCTTTAGTTATGTTTGTCTTGGTTGTCTTTTTGTTTCTATTTCATTGCAATTTAGTTCTGCTTTCTTGGTTACATATTTGTTACTATGGTTAATATGATTTTACACTGGTGTCTCCTTTAGTTGCCTGTGTTAAGGAATACGGAATACGGTTGTCAGTCCTGTATTTGAGTCCTTTGAGTCCTTAATACGGTTATGTTGTATGATTATTTACACGCAAGTGACAACCGCATTCAACTTTACATTACTCACCTAAACTTGCATGCCCTCACAGAGATTTGTTACATTGACATTTCACTCAACTCACTGCAATACGAGAAAGATACTTGATTTAAATTGAAAGTATTTATAGACTATTTGCTGTCATGAGAATCAAATGAGAATCATCAATGCAAAAATTGGAATTATGAAAAAAAAGTACTAAATTGTTATGAAATCAGTAGCTAAAATGTCTCATATATTTCTGTAATTTTTGCATCACATTTACATAATATAAATAATATTATCATAAAAAATAATAACAGAATGTAATACTATTAATTTATAGTATTAAGCTTTCTTATTATTTACATAATTATTTGTTCCTTCTTTTGTTTTTGTGAGATTCGTTTCATAATTGGCAAGGTGAACAAGGGTAAAGAGAGGTGAGTGAGATGCTGGCAGAGGTCATACAGTGCACATTCCCGGCCGATGGTGATTCACTGTGTGGTTGTAGTTGCTGGAGTTGAGCGCACAGAACACAGGCACTTGCCTGAACCCGAGCGCTGGCGTTCATCCAGCAGAACACCAGCGCTGACCGCTAACCTCCTAACACACACACACACACACACACATCTGCTGCTGAAACAGCTTGTACTCACACTGTCACTTAATGCATTTTTACTGATCAGATAAATGTTTAGTGTGTGTGTGTGTGTGTGTGTGTGTGTGTGTGTGTGTGTGTGTGTGTGTGTGTGTGTGTGTGTGTGTGTGTGTAAATGCTACAAGACATTTATGCATTTATCCAAAGTGCCTGAAACAAATTTTATGACAATATGTTTTTACATTGCTTTAGCTCATCAAAATAAGTTAAGCAATTTTCAACTTTTTTCACAAGTTATACAAGATTCAACTCTTTTTTTAAGTCCATTTAATGTCATTTAAGTTGAAATGACTTAAACATCTAAGTTAATTGTACTTAACAATTTAAAGGCACAAAATGTAATTTTCACCACTAGAGGTCACTTATTCAAAGGCGTAGCTTGATGACGCCTTGATTTCGTGGAATCATGGGAGTTGTTGTCTTCACCTCTACAGCTGGTAGAAAAGGATCCGACGGGAATTGGGCAGAAATCATATTCATGGATGAGCTAATGTATTAAAACTATATTAACGTTACTGTAGCAAGCATGGTGGGGCTGAAAGCCGCTGAAGCGGTTGCTAATGAGAGACAAGCACGACACACGGCTCAAGAGCAGTGGAGCTTTTATTCTGCCGTAGACAACCACTTCCGCTTCTTCCGCTCATGAGTGTGTGGGGTAACGCAGTGTTGTTTTATCATATTAGATACATTTGAGTGTGTTGAAAGTTATAATGCTACTCTGTGTGTTCGCTCAGCAGCTACTATGAGACTATCTACTATGAGATGCTAGATCGATATTAGGCATGGTAAAACATGGCACTTGCGGTAAATCAAGTTCAAGTTTCAAGTTTCAAGTTTATTTGTCATTACACATGTACAAGTACAGTATAACGAAATGAAGTTTGGAGCAAGCCTCCGGGCCGCAGCCTTTTCAGGCGCCGCCACACGCTCTCCAGAAATACAAGAATGCAGTTGGCAAGCATTACATAGCAAACACAACAAAACATAACATAACACAGTACACGTGGTCACGTGATGGGATTTTTTGTATGGAGTGGGAGAGGAGATAGATAAAGACAGGCAGACGGATGGAGGGGGCTGGGATAGTTGTGTATGGTGCGAGTGAGTCTGAGATTGTGTTGTGTGAGAATTGTCTCAAGAAAATGAGATTTAAAAAATAAGACTGTGTTGAGCTGTATATCAATGATTTGTTGCTCAGTTGCTCACCTGTCTAATAAAACACATCATATATTAAAGCATCTTTGGTGTTTCCATGGTTTCTACAAAATAAAACGGAAATTGAGGGTAACGTGGGAATGATGTCATTGATATGTCATCGATGCACGGTCCGTGTCCTGGTTAAAATTGCTTATTTCTCTGGATTTATACATTCTTGGAAACATTTGGGATAATGTAAGTACACAAGTACAACAAAATATATAACATTGTTCTAGTGGCTTTTGGATATTTTAATAAAAAAAATCTTACATATTGTGCCTTTAATTAAATATTATAAATAGACTGCAGCAATTCACATTTTGTAAGAACCTCTAGTAAATTACATGCATACTGAAACACTTCAGGTTACGGCTTGATAACATGCTGGGAATTATTGGATAGTTGTTTACAACTTCATGCAAAGCAGCTGTCCCATAAAAACCAACTACAGCACAAGAGTCACAAACTCAAGATTGTATTGATTTTTCAATGTACGTTGCCGAACAAAGTGTGTTGTACGAAAACTCATTGAAATAAGTCAAAGGGCGGTCATAACAAGGTGTCCCTGGAAGCACTAAAACATATCTGTTGTTTGACTGTAGCACAGAAACAGTCCCCAGGCTACAGTTTCCCCATCCACTTTTATCAAGTGGAAGAATTTGTGGTTGCACAACATGCCCGTAAATTTAGTGTTACACTCAGAGAACTCGAGGAAGTTGACGTCATATGAGAAAACACGGCGGTGGGCAAAACAACCATCTCTAGAAAACAGGCTCGGGCAGGTCATTGAGAGCACTGAGAGATTGTACTGCTGCAATGAATGAAACAGGGATGAAATCTGGATCGTTTTCACCAGAGGGAAAATGTGGTCGGGTATTTGTAACTTCACAATCACGTCAAAGAACAAGCATTACAACATTTGTCTTTAGAGTCAACGTGCCAAAGCCATTGAGTCTGCCGTGGTTTGAGGGAACGGTCAATGCTTTTAAACTTGACCATGATGAGGAGAGGCCAAAAAAAGCCAAATAACATACCTATAAAATACATCAAGCATCTGGAAGTCAAAATGTTCCTAAATATGATCCAAGAATTGATCAGTGCTGTTTGGTGAGGCAAGGTTTAGGATTAGTTCTAGACTTTAGGGTGGGCTCATTTGACTTGAACCAGTAAACAATTACCTAGCAATGTCCTAGCAACCACCAGAACATGCAGACACAAAGAAAACAAAATAGCAAGGAACTAAAACACCCAGAAGACCCTAGCAACCACCCAGGGCCAGTACATTCTAGTAACTGCATAGCAGTGAAATAAACCCTTTACAACTGTGGATGGATGGATGGATGGATGGATGGATGGATGGATGGATGGATGGATGGATGGATGGATGGATGGATGGATGGATGGATGGATGGATGGATGGATGGATGGATGGATGGATGGATGGATGGATGGATGGATGGATGGATGGATGGATGGATTAAGGGGTGAATTCGGTGAACAGTCCAGGAGTTTCAAAAATTGAGGTTTATCAAGCCATCAAACTTCAATTTTGATTTCATTGGGAATTAATAATTTTAAAAGGGATGGTCATCATGGCAGCCAGATTTATGGGAATGTCTTGTGTAAAACAACGTCAACTCAACGTCAACTATTTTTCCGCTCATCATCTGGAGCTATTTGTTCTGTTCAAATTTCTAACACTAGTTTTATATATAACCCGCATAATTCCTTTAGTGAAGTGCTAAAACAAAACATCATGTGCATGTGTAAATGGCAGAAAACCTCTGTGGAAGACGGCTGGAAAAGAAGGTGCAATAAAGAACCTCAAGCCTAAAGATATTTACAGCTGAATCTCAATTCAAACTGATCGGTCAGTGAGCGCTTCAGCTCTCAGGTGGATTGATGTGTGTAGGGTAATGTGCAGGCTGACATTTTCTGTGCTCCTGTTTGCTTACTCATAACATGATAAGATAAGGCCAGCTGGATTTCTGCTTGTTTCCGAAAGGCTCTGCACCCTAGATAGGGTTTATGTGCCCTGTGGGACACCGTATCTAAGGTCAAGAGCTTCAGCAAATTTACCCGAGGCTTTAAGTAGCTTGGTTGGGGTCATGGAGGACGAGGGGTTTCATCACCTATGAGTCAGGCAGTTTACTGGCTCTTAGCATTCACTTAGTAGTGAGTGTTGACTGTGTAGGCTTAGTTCTGACAGGCAGCAGAAATCTGACTTCAATCCATTTAGTTGTTAAAGTCTAAAACAACACAATATACGTTATTCAAAATCTAATTAAAAATGGTTTCAGTCAGCCTGAATTTGAAGTGTTCAAACTAATTTTTGCTCAGTATTTTTAGTAAAATACACTGTTGTTAAAAATTAGGTCTCTTGGCAATGCACTAATGCTTTAGTCACCATTGACACACAGACCACATTGCCTGAACAAATGTACAATTACAACACTTGATCCAGTATGACCACTGAAGAGTTAAGAGGTATGTTGCAATCGGCTGCAAAGCTTCACGTCATGTCATTTATCCTCAATATCATCAGCCACTTGAGACATCAGCAATAAAATCAAAGGACAGTGTGTAATTTAATGACAAAAAAAAAAAGAGTATAACTGGTTCAAAAATACACAGATCAGGCATGACATTATGAAGTGAATAACACTGCTCATCTCTTCATAACAGCTCCTGTTAGTGGGTGGGATATATTAGGCAGCAAGTGAACATCTCCAAAACTGCAGCTCTTGTGGGGTGTTCCCGGTCTGCAGTGGTCAGGATCTATCAAAAGTGCTCCAAGGAAGGAACAGTGGTGAACCGGCCACAGGGTCATGGGCGGCCAAGGCTCATTGATGCCCGTGGGGAGCGAAGGCTGGCCCGTGTGTTCCGATCAAACAGATGAGCTACTGGAGCTCAAACTGCTCAAGAAGTTAATGCTGGTTCTGATAGAAAGGTGTCAGAATACACAGAGCATCTCAGTTTGTTGCGTATGGGGCGGCATAGCCGCTGACCAGTCAGGGTGCCCATGCTGACCCCTGTCCACCGCCGAAAGCACCAACAGTGGCACGTGAGCATCAGAACTGGACCACGGAACAATGGAAGAAGGTGGCCTGGTCTGATGAATCACGTTTTCTTTTACATCACGCGGATGGCCGGGTGCGTGTGTGTCTCTTCCCTGGGGAACACATGGCACCAGGATGCACTATGGGAAGAAGGCAAGCCGGCGGAGGCAGTGTGATGCTTTGGGCAATGTTCTGCTGGGAAACCTTGGGTCCTGCCATCCATGTGGATGTTACTTTGACACGTACCACCTACCTCTTGACTCAAGATTACAACATCAAAACAGACTGCTTACAAACTACATATTATGGGAAAGACAAATCAGAAATGAGAGCCCTTTAATATCTCAAGTTTTTCCTAGAAAGCAATAAGATTCAATAGCAAACAGACGCAAACAGACTTCCTGAAGTGACCTCTGTCTGAGATCTCAAACCTGTCTGAACTCGACACTTTTCCTAATTCTTCCTAAATGATCTGAGCTGCTCTACACATTCATACTCTTCTATCTCTGAGGAATACTTGAACATAATGTGTCATGTTCCTCTGAGACGTGCCGCTCTTATCCGCACTGTCGTCTTTCGACTCATCCATCTGAAAGCAGGAACATTCCAGTGGAAGTATGCTTTGTACATGCGGCCACAGGATGAGCGCAAAAATGTTAATAATCTCTCTCTGCTGGCAAGTGGAGACACACGTTTACTCTGTCATACATGCAAATAAGAGGAGCTGATTTGGGGAAGCAGCTATTGATTGCACCCGTTGATCTATCGGCTCATTTTTAACCCTTTCATCTCAAGGCTGTGCAAAAGTAGAGCACCAACGTGTATTGGGTCTGAGTGGATTTTCGGTGTGGACTTTGTAACCTCCACCTGAACTGCTGAGAACATCACATCTAAGAAGCAACTGAAGATGCACCTCTTCCCCAAGCACTTAATGACCGCTCTTAAACCAATGCACACACACACACATACAAACATTATTTTAAAAAAAATCAGCATTTCTTCTCTTCTCTAGCTGGTTTAGTTGTCTAATAAACCTGGCATTGTGTACTACAACGATTGTTGGCTCCTTGATGAATCCTTAGTTCTTCTTCTGTAAGTTGCTTTGGATAAAAGGGTCTACTAAATGCATAAATATAATGTAAATGAAACAATCTCTTAAAATGAGGTCAATCAGAGTGAAATGAAGGCAAGACACTAGGTATAGAGGGTAAAGATTTCACCATACTTTTCTCACATTTGTCTTAATGTACTGTGAGAACAGTTGAGCTCTCACGGTACATTAAGACAATTGTTTGGTATTACAAGTTTTCTGAAATATTATGTTTATGATTAATTATCTAATTAAATATGTAGTGATTTGCATAAATCTGTAGATGTATTAGAGATAAGGTTTTTACAAAGGGGATTTGTGATTTTATCACTAAATATACTGTCAACAGCCTGAGAAAAACATAATTTCCCCATTGTTTTTAGGAATAAAATGTTATTTAAATCAGGCAAATGATATATGAGCAAATCCTCTGTAAAAACCTTCAGAATATAGATAGGAATAAAACTGTAAAGACACTGAAGATTATATTTCTGAGAAATAAATATAGATATGTATTGTAATTGAAATCAGACACAAATGTGTACCTAAATAAACACTTGAATGTGTATGTTGAATGTTTTCTCCACTAGTCTGAAAGAAGAAAGTTATGGAAGCAAAATAGCTCAACGTAAAAACAATTGACCAGTGTCTGAAAATAATCTGTTGTTGCCAGCAAACTGGATATGGATGGTTCTCAACCGCTTTTGCTTTACGTCACAACATTGGATATCAATTGATGACTTCAACAAAAGTAAATAAAAACATCCCTCAGACCACACACTGAAATGTATTACTACACAGACCAAACAATGTGCACAATTAATAACTTTATTAAATTAGTTTCATACTCTCTGAGGCCAATAATTCATAAAACAAATTGTGGTTCACCAAACAAGTAGAGTTTGACTGGACGGCATCTGACGTCAACAACAGAAGATATGGAAGCTGTCTATCTTATCTAAGCTTAGTTGCACTTTATTATTTACAATTTGCATTGTTTTTTCTTGGGTTCCAACCCACCAAGTTGGGAACCACTGCACCAACACCCAATTAATTTCATAAAGACATTATGACAATTGTGCATTGTGTGGCCCTAAATCAAAAACTCCCTGAGGTCCTAAGTAGAGTAAAGGTGGTTGCTAAATGTAGGGAAACCCTTAACCCTTTCCCAGCCTGCCGAGTTGTTTATGCAATGAAAACCTCAGAGAGGGTCAGTGAGTTCGCAGAGGTATTCGGGGTTGTGCCGTTCTCAAATGTCAATCTATAAATCACTGTTCAAGTGGTGAAAATGCACTGTAAATTGACAGAAATGTGTGATATTGGAGCAGATTAGTTTCTCAGGTATGCACTGATGTGAGAACAGGTGAATGATGCAATTAGGGACAATTTTTACTCTAATTCACAAGCACAACTCTTTCAACATCTTGATGTCTTGTGGAATGCACAACCTAATTCTACACAACCTAACCGGCACGAGAAACAGATGTGGCTGAGAAATCTGGAACGAGAATTTGGGAACTTATTCCGGGAGCACGGTAATGTTTCAACAATCAGACAAGATCCTCTCTGTGGCAGTTAACAAATCATTTGGTTGCATCATTTCCTATTGCATCAAATCATTTAGTTTGATTAATAGTTAAAAGCTGTTTTCTATAGCCAAACTCCTTGAACGTGTCCACATATGCAATCTTTGACTATATTCTGAATTAGGAAATCATTATAACGCAGTCAAAGATAAATGAGTATTTCTTTCATTTGTCAATATTCAAAGTGTTTATGTGCAGGCTTGTCACTGAACTCACTGACCTCTATCAGTCGGGGTCGTACGAGCTTGAGTCATCAGTTTTGGTTCACTTCATGTGTTTTCTGCCTGTCTTGTGTGTGTAGGGTCAACGAGTTTACGGGGCACTCACATAAGGTTCATGGAATAGGTTTAAAACATGACACAAATATCATATAATTTAATCTTAATTAGTTGTGTTTGTAAAGTATTAAATGGAGTATAACTCATTCTGTACTATTTGTGCTACAGATATAAAGAATAGGTGTACATTTACTTTGCCAGCATTCTAAAAAACACTGAGTTAAAAACAAACCCAAACTGAGTTGTTTTCAACCCAATGGCTAGGTAAATAGGACAGAACACATGTTGGGTTATTTACCCAGCAAATTGGGTTGTTTATTTAAACCAGCATAGTTGATTAATTTTCACTATAATACTGTCTTATTTTGTTTTAATCCATACATGAAATAATGTCAGCTGTTATGACCCTATGGTTCTGTATTGTTATTTAACACAGCGGATTAACTTAAATCCTCTAAACCTTTTTAAAATACTCGACACAACCACTGGCTTGCATGACATTTACATTTAGTCATTTAGCAGACGCTTTTATCCAAAGCGACTTACAAATGAGAGCAAAAGAAGTAACTAAAAACAGTCAAGGGCAACAATATGCAAGTGCTGTAACAAGTCTCAGTTAATCTAGCACAGAACACATAGGACAGAACAATTTTTATTTTATTTTTATAAATAGACAAACAGAAAATGAATAGAGTGATAAGTGCTATTCTTTATTGGTCAGGTGCTGCTGGAAAAGATGTGTCTTAAGATATTTTTTTTAAATGGCTACCGACTCGGCTGCTCGAATTGAGACAGGCAGGTCATTCCACCAGGTGGGAACGGTCCAGGAATAGGTCCTTGTGAGGGATTTCATGCCTCTTTGGGATGGTGCCGCAAGGCGCCGTTCACTTGCAGAACGCAAGCTTCTGGAGGGTGTGTAAGTCTGAACAAGCGAGTTATGTAGGTATGTTGGTGCAGAGCCGGTGGTTGCTTTGTAGGCGAGCACCAGTGCCTTGAATTTGATTCGAGCGGCTATTGGCAGCCAGTGCAGACTGATGAAGAGAGGTGTGACATGCGCTCTCTTCGGCTCATTAAAGACCACTCTCGCCGCTGCATTCTGGATCAGTCACAAGGGTTTGATAGTGCATGCTGGAAGGCCCGCTAGAAGAGCATTACACTAGTCCAGTCTGGAGAGAACAAGAGCTTGTACCAGGAGTTGTGTGGCCTGCTCTGATAGGAAGGGTCTAATCTTCCTAATGTTGTATAAGGCAAATCTGCAGGACCGGGTTGTTGCAGTGATGTGGTCAGTGAATTTTAGCTGATCATCAATCACAACTCCAAGGTTCCTGGCTGTCCTGGATGGAGTTATGGATGATGAACCGAGCTGAATAGAGAGAGTATGGTGAAGTGCTGGGCTGGCTGAGACCACAAGCAGTTCTGTCTTTGCCAGATTGAGTTGAAGGTATTGTTCTTTCATCCAGGCAGAAATATCTGTCAGACAGGCAGCGATACGAACACCAACTGTGGGATCATCTGGTTGAAATGAGAAGTAGAGTTGAGTGTCATCAGCATAGCAGTGATAGGAAAAGCCATGTTTCTGGATGACAGATCCTAGTGATGACATGTAGATGGAGAAGAGAAGTGGAGCACTGAGCCCTGGGGAACTCCAGTAGCTAGATGATGTGACTTAGACACTTCACCTCACCATGACACCCTGAAGGACCTACCTGAGAGATAAGACTTGATCCACTGGAGAGCAGTTCCTGAGATGGCCATCTTCACAAGAGTTGACAGGAGGATCTGGTGGTTAACTGTGTCAAAAGCTGTAGACAAATCCAGTAGGATGAGTACTGTGGATTTGGAAGCTGCCCTTGCCTGTCTCAGTGCTTCAGTAACCGAGAGCAGGGCAGTCTCAGTCGAGTGGCCGCTTTTGAAGCCGGATTGGTTGTTGTCCAGGAGGTTGTTCTGTTCAAGAAACAGAGAGTTGATTGAACATAACTTGCTTGAGTGTTTTTGAAATAAAAGCAAGAAGGGATACCGGTCTGTAGTTTTCTATAAGTGCTGGATTCAGAGAGGGTTTCTTAAGCAGTGGGGTTACCCGAGCCTGCTTAAATGCTGTGGGAAAGGTCCCAGTGTGAAGAGAGGTATTGACAATGTGAGTAAGTGCAGGAGTAATTGAAGAAGAAATGGCCTGAAGCAGGTGAGTGGGGATAGGATCAAGCGGACAGGTAGTGGGGTGGTTAGAAAGGATGAGTTGGGAGACTTCTGCTTCAGAGAGCATAGAGAAGGAGGGGAGCATGTGTGTGTTGGTTGTTGAGATGTGTGTGTCAGTTTGTGGTGTGGAGAATTGGCTGCTGATGGATGAGGTTTTGTTTGTGAAGAATGATGCAAAGCCATCAGCTGTAAAAGTTGATGATGGAGTGGGGGGAGGAGGACAAAGAAGAGAGGAGAATGTTTTGAAAAGTGAGCGAGAGTCAGAGCAGTTGTTGATTTTGTTGTGATGGTATGTAGTTTTGGCAGAGACATTTGCAGAGAAAGAAGCGAAAAGAGACTGATAAAAGATAAGGTCAGTAAAGTTCTTTGATTTGCGCCAATTCCTCTCTGCTGCCCTGAGTCCAGAGCGATGTTCACGGAGAACATCAGACAGCCAGGGGGCAGAGGGGGTGGTGCGGGCTGGTCTGGATGAAAGGGGGCAAAAGCTGTCTAAGCAAGATGTTAGAGTGGAGCAAAGAGTGTCAGTAGCACTGTTAGTGTCCAGTGCTGAGAACTGAGACAGTGGAGGAAGTGAGGATGAAACCATAGTGGATAGGCGAGAGGGGGAGAGCAAGCGTAGATTACGCTGAAAGGTGATCTGTGGATTAGTGTGTTGTGTCAGGAGTCAGTATGAGGTTAAGAGTGATGAGGAAGTGGTCGGAGGTGTGCAATGGAGTAACTAAAGTGTCTGTGGAGCAGTAGCGTGTGTAGATAAGGT
This sequence comes from Paracanthobrama guichenoti, assembly GCA_018749465.1. Taxonomy (NCBI): domain Eukaryota; kingdom Metazoa; phylum Chordata; class Actinopteri; order Cypriniformes; family Gobionidae; genus Paracanthobrama; species Paracanthobrama guichenoti. The sequence continues at coordinate 2,562,569 of CM031948.1, read as the reverse complement.
CCAAATGGTTACCTGACATGGTAGCCGTAGTAGACACTCGCTTAAGGTCAAATGAGGTGAGTAGAGAGGTGAAATCTGCAGCCTGGTGTTTCTCAAGGTGGATGTTGAAGTCACTGAGTAGTACCAGGGGAGTGCCATCTTCAGGAAAGTTGGAGAGTAACATATCCAACTCCTCCAGGAAGGAGACCTGGCGGGTGATAAACAACTACAACATGGATTTTAGCAAGGTGAGTGATAGTGATTGACTGTGATTCAAATTAACTGTTGCCAGATGTTATGGACTCAAATTTCCAATCATTTGAGATGAGCAAACCAGTACCTCCACCCCTCCCAATCGGGCGAGGGGTGTGAGAAAAAGTGAAATTAGTTGAGAGGGCCACAGGAGTGGCCGTGTCCTCTGGTTTAATCCAGGTCTCAGTTAGGGCCATGAGACTGAGATTTAACGGCGCTGGATCTCGTGCCGGAGCTTGTGTCGTGTTCAGCGGGGGAACTTCTAACTTCAGACCGCCGCCCTGCGTTTCTCTCGAAATATGCGGTGACTGACTCCATAATCTGTCCATAAACAATCAGTGTACAGTTCTGGGAACATATTTAACATCATAAGTATTTATATTCTGTATCTTTTTGAATAAAATCAAAACATTTTATGCGAGGCATCAGGCATTTCCATCACGCGAAAAGACCAATGGACTCACATCACGCTCCTGTATGTTGCTTTGCATAAAATGAAACGATATACAGAACAATTACAAATTTATAGATCAAATAAAATGTACACAAACCTGTATTTTACATGACAAGACATGCACCAATTTGACGGAGCTGCACTGCTCTCTCCTGAAGAGGTGCAAAAAGCCAGTGATAAATAACTCAAACACTGGGTTGTTACGTCTGACCCAGGATCTGGGTAACACAAAAACTACCCAAACACTGAAAAAATTACCCAAAAGGCTCAACCCAGGATTTGGGTAGAAAATATAGCCCAAGATTTTTTTTTAAAGTGAAATAAACAGGTAAAAAAAAACATGACAAACTAAAAAGAGATGAATATCACAAAGGCCACTGAATTACCCAGAACACTGGCAAAAACAAACAAAGTCTTAACATCACAACGGAGGCGAGTGGTGGTGAGTTTTGCATGGCCAAACACCATGTTTTCCAAAACCATGTGTATATTTGTATGGATATGCATGTGCAGATTTATCATGTTTTCCATTTCCTTTGATCTACTCTTTCTGAAGAAACTCAAACCAGTGTTGAGCAATAAAAAAATCCAAAATCCAAAGTATGAAAGAGCTTAGCCAAAATTTACCAAAGAAAAGAGTCTTGTATAAACCACAATATTTCACAGCCTAGTACTGCCAAATAACCAAAAACAAGCTGAAGGTTTAAAGTCTTTGTATGGCTGTGGTTCTTTCAATAGCTCTAATACCTTGTTTTTGCCAAAAAACTAAACAACAACGCATGTGTTCTGGAGCGACCTGAGGATCGGGTCATATTGCATTCATTTGGTCAATTTAGTTCAATAAAGTTAACAAGAGTTAAAGTTTTATTGTGTGTATTATTTAACAAAACATGTTATTGTTGATATGTTTTTAGGTTAACAGAAACCAGAGGCCTGTTGCATGAATGAGTTTCAGAGTAGGGTTAGAGTTGACAAATCTAGATAAATCCAACCTGGTTTAGATCAAGTTCAACGGTCTCTCAAAGCTTGGTATAAACGTTCTCTGTCAACTCAGGTTTAATCCAGAGTTTGTGATTAACTCTGAAGCGCACGCACCTGAAAGTGTGACACGTGCGGCAAACAGCCAATCACAGCATCCGTTTGATTCACGTCTCGCAAAATGATCATGAAATGAAATGCGTTTACAGCGCAGGAATAAACACTGCTGCTGCAGCGACAGTTTGAGAAGGCATTATCTGACTATATCAGTGCATGATGTGAATCAAAGAAATATGCAAATATAATTATAGGTTCACAAAGAGCTCAGTACATGTTGTTTAAAATAATTATGAATGCATGTATTATATTTATATTAATATTAGGCTACTTGTCAATTAATATAATAATTATATGAATATATTATATGAATTAAAAGTAATTATAATTCATATAATATCAATATAATAAATGATTAGCACCAAAAGATGAGCAAAAGATAAAGTTTTTTCACTATAAAGTGCTTTAACTTGGAATGCGAGATACAGGGGGTGTGGCTTTATTGCTCCGGAACAGGTTAGCCATGTAATGTGAGAGTTACCATGGTGATGAACACCACCTTGCCCGAAAAAACTGAGTTTGCTCAAACTGATCTCAAACTTACCTGGGTAGCAACTGAAACCAGCTTTGTGCAACAGGCCACAGGCCTAACTTAACCAACCATCACTATAAACTCTGACTACTCGCTTCTCTGTTTATAGTTCAGACATCTTCACCGTTAACCAAATTCTGAAGTACACAAGTGTGATTTCTGTTATACAGAGAGAAAAAAAAAAGATACTTCAGATATCATCGTCATGCTGACTTTCTCACCACTAATCCACCGCTAATACTCACTAAAAATGTGTGCTCCAAAATGATGTCACTTCCTGGAGGATGATGTCATCAGGGAACTGGCTTTGTTATTTAAAGAGGCTTTACAAAATACAAACAGAATAAAAAAAGTGACTGGGACAATCAAAAAAAATGGGGACATACTGAAAAAAAATCCCAAGAAAGCATGTTTTGTTTGGAACATTTGATTAGAGAAAGAAAAAATGAAGAAACACGTGGAATGTATTATTTATTTTTTTTCATTCCAGATTTTGTGGATTTTTTATAAAAAAAGTATAAAGGCTGTGACCTCCGCTCAAACCAAAGTAGTGACATTTGTCATTTCTTCTATTATTTTTTTGTTGTAATTAAGCTTTAAATTCATGTTCTATTTAATATACAATTGTATATGATAGGCTTAAAAAAGGAATGACTTTTTATATGATCAATCAGCCAATATTTGTCCATTTTGAGATCATTAGTCAATAGACTTGGCTCTTCCAAACACCATCCTGATGAATCTGTTCTCTGTGTGTTTTGTGGACACGATCTTGTTAAAGCACAGCAAGCACTGCAGAGGGTTCAGGGTTATTTAAACAAGATCTGTATGCTATGAGTCAACATGTTTGCTGTACCGCATATCTGTACCTTTGTAAAACTATACTAAACTATCTGAGCGTGGGATTACCAGAGGGGCTTGGGTTCAGATGTAAGATGATGTTTTTGCATCAAGTACACTGGGTTCTGGACAACAAGGTTCCCCAGGCTAATTTTATACTCAAACCTCATGCTGACGGGTCATACAATACACACATTAACAACATGGACGACCCTTACAGAAATCTGCACTGCTAAACTAACTTTGTAGCCAAAATCACTAGTTAAACTGCAGTTTACATGCAATTTCATCTGTGTTCTGTGGTGGAAGATGCTATAATTCACTGTTTTATTCATCTATAATTATTATGCATGCCATCTTCATGACATCATATTCATTGAATACTCAATATCTGTACTTTATATGAATATGCATTTCCTCTTTTACACATGGGAAAATTATTATTTGATCCCCTGCTGATTTTGTAAAAATGAAGGGTCTATAATTTTTATGGTAGGTTTATTTTAACAGATAGAGATAGAATATCAACCAAAAAATCCAGAAAAAAACAGTGAAATAAGTATTTGATCCCCTACCAATTAGCAAGCCTCCTACAGATTGGTTATGTGCCCATGTGGAACCCAGATTAAGAAAGTACTCCTTATGTCAGCTCATTGTGTGTATAAAAGATAACTGTCAACAGAATCTGTATCTTTCATTCCAACCTCTCCATCACCATAGCCAAGACCAAAGGCCGTCAAGGGCAAAATTATAGACCTGAGCAAGGCTGGAATGGGCAACACCATCAACAAGAAGCTTGGTGAGAAGGAGACAACTGTTGGTGCGATTATTAACCATCAATGGCCCTCGTTCTGGAGTCCATGCAAGATCTCGCCTCATGGGCTAAAGATGATCACGAGAAAGGTGAGGGCTCAGCCCAGAACTACACGGGGAGGAGCTCATTAATTATCTCAGTCACCAAGCAAACCACTGGCAATGGATTGAAATCCTGCAACGCTCAGATGGTCCCTAAGCTCAAGGCCCATCACATGTACAGGCCCATCTGAAGTTTGCCAATGGACATCTAAATGATTCAGAGAAGGCTTGGGAGAAAGTTCTGTGGTCAGATGTGGAGTTGATAAATTGATGAGCTCAAGAACACCATCCCCACAGTCAAGCACGGAGGTGGAAACATTATGATTTGGGGCTGTTTCTCTGTTAAGGGTACAGGATGACTTTACCGCATTGAGGGGCCGATGGACGGGGCCATGTACCGTAAAAGCTTGGACAAGAACCTCCTTCCCTCAGCCAGAGCACCGAAGATGGGTCGTGGATGGGTCTTCTAGCATGACAATTCTTCAAGAAGAAGCACATCATGGAGTGGCCTAGCGAGTTTCCAGACCTTAATCCTATAGAAAATCTGTGGATGGAGTTGAAACTTTGAGTTGCCAAGCGACAGCCAAGAAACCTTAAAGATTTAGAGAGGATCTGTAAAGAGGAGTGGACCAAAATCCCTCCTGAGATGTGTGCAAACCTGGTGACCAACTAGAAGAAACGTCTTACCTCAGTACTTGGTGGAGAAACCCTTGTTTGCAAGCACAAAAATCATGTTTTGCTTTGGGGATCAAATACTTATTTCACTTACTGGAATGGAAATCAATTTATAACCTTTATATAATGTTTTTTTTTCTGGATTCTTTGGCTGATATTCTATCTCTATCCGTTGAAATAAACCTACCATAAATATGATGGACGCTTCATTTCTTTATAAGTTGGCAAACTTACAAAACCAGCAGGGGATCAAATAATTATTTCCCCATCTTGATGTTTAAGGACGCACACCCACGCTAAAGAAACCTCTGTTATTGTTATGCATCATAAAACCATTCATTTTTATCTCCTTATTTTATTTTTATGATTTTAAATGACCTTATTTATTTATTCATTTTTATTTTATTTTATTCTTAAGTTAACTTTTATTATTTATTTTAGAATTGTATATATCTGTTTATTGCAGTAGGCTACTTTGAATCAGATATAAAAATACAAAGATTTGATTTCAATTTGTGTGATCTTTTCATGTATGTTTTTTACACTACAAATGAACTTTTTAAACGAGTGATTTTTTTACTGAAGTTTAGAAAACTTTTGTCTTTATTTATGGTTATTTAAAGAATTTTGAATTGCATAAAACGTGCTGTATTTGTCCTAATACTGATTAAAATGCTGTAATTCACCTGGAGATACTTTTTCTTCTTCTAGAATTATTATGCATGCCCATGACATCATATTCATTGAATACTTAATATTTGCACTTCCTCTTATACACATACTGTATGCCACTTTTTAATGTAAGTTAACGTATCAAATATAGAACCTCCGTATTATTATGCATTATAAAACAATTCATTTATTTTCATTTAGGTGATCATTTTGTAATGACTTTAAATTCACTTAACTTTTATTATTAAGTAATTATTTTAAAGTTAATTATATGTATATGTTTAAAGTAATTTGAATCAAATAATATATAAAATACAGTAGGCATATATAAATAATTAATGCTTTGCATTAATAGGTAATATAAATGCTTGATTTTATTTCAATTTGTGTGCTCTTTTAACTTACATTTTTTCATATATATATATGGTATAAATGAACTTTTAAACTAGTGATTTTTAGTGAGGTTTAGTTTCTTCCTTATTTATGGTTATTTTATATGCGTGTATGCACTTCCTCTCATTCACATGTGCGACTTTTTAATGTAAAATCTTGGTATTCATGGACATACATTCATGTTATTTATAATGTCAATGGGCTACTGTAAAACCATAATAAATGAGCTTTTCTCAATGCAAAAAAAAAAAAAAAAAACCTTTTAGAACAGTTTCTTTACGAATTATCAGTGGCATTATCAACCAAGTGCTGCACGTGTATGCATAATGATGCTTAACGCTGAAATGTGAGATGAGCGAAATGCTCTAAGGCACCAGCGCAAATACTGTACAAACAGCCGCGATTGGCGATCGCCTTTGGCCACGAGCGCGCACAGGAGCCACTGAGTAAACATTTGCGCAGAGCGGCGTCGCGTGGTCTCAGTGTTGACTCAGAGAGAGGAGTTGAGGCCAGCTCAAAGCGAACCGCCTCACCTCCGTTATGTTTATTTATAAAGCGCGTTTGAGGGCACTTCCTCGGTCTACGCGGGGTCATTCAATACTCACCAACGTAGAACCATAAATGAATGGTAGGCTCGACTACCACACACGATTTCTGATTGGTCGCCGCGTCCGCCCGAGATAAACACAGCCGCGAGTATATAATGGCATCTAAGAGAAACTTCACGGACACTTTTACGCACGTCGTTTTACGCACTCGTCAAGATGAGAGCGCATATCCAGAAAGGTCCTCAGATTCTAGAGCTACTGAAGAAGAAGTCTGTGGGGCTTCAGCACTGTAAGCCCACATCCTCCGTGTGCGTGCTGGACTCGAAGGATGCTCCCGGGAGCGCGCCCTGCGCGCACAGTCTCGACTCCATTCCTGGACCAACCAACTGGCCGCTGTTCGGCAGCCTCATCGAGGTGCTCCGGAAAGGAGGCTTAAAGAGACAACACGAGGCGCTGGTGTGAACCTCTTTATTATTATGCATTATAAAACTATCATTTTATTTTCAATATTTGAAATGATAAAAAAAAAAAAAGCGAATTATCTTTTTAATTCTGTTTATGCCTATTTAAAGTAATTTGAATCAAATTGTTTATGAAATATATTGCAAAAAGCCTTGTATTGCACTAATAATATACTACTATTAATAATAATAATAATTATTATTTAAATTTGTGTGGGCTTTTTTTATTCATATTGTCCTTATATACACACACTATAACTTAACTAACTAAACTTAACTTAAGTGATATTTTTGTGACATTTAGTGAAACTTTTTGCTTGGTCGTTAACTTTTATACTACACTTATTCAGAGCATACATCTCTACAGCTGCTTATAAAACACACACACACACACACACACACAGACACACAGACACACACACACACACACACACACACACACACACACACACACACACACACACACACACACACACACACACACACACACACACACACACACACACACACACACACACACACACACACACACACACACACACACACACACACACACACACACACACACACACACACACACACACACACACACACACACACACACACACACACAGACACACACACACACACACACACACACACACACACACACACACACACACACACACATACATACACACACACACACACACACACACACACACACACACACACACACACACACACACACACACACACACATACATACACACACACACACACACACACACACACACACACACACACACACACACACACACACACAAACTTTTACGATTCATCGCGATTAATCGATTTGACAGCACTATGTACAGTATATGCCATGTGTACATTTCCTCTGTTTTAAGTTTTTTTTCTCTCTCTCTCTCTCTCTGTTCTGCTATCGTTTTAACCTCAGATTGATTACCATAAGAAGTTTGGGAAGATCTTCCGGATGAAACTGGGCTCTTTTGAGTCGGTTCACATCGGGGCTCCGTGTTTATTGGAGGCTCTTTACAGGAAGGAGAGCAGCTATCCTCAGAGACTAGAGATCAAACCATGGAAAGCCTACAGAGACATGCGGGACGAGGCCTATGGGCTGCTCATACTGTAAATATTCTGCTTCTGTTACAAGATTTTATTGCTTATTTCTTGGCATTTCTGGTATTTTAAACTCACGCGTTTGCAGGGAGGGGAAGGACTGGCAGCGGGTGCGCAGCGCTTTCCAGCAGAAACTCATGAAACCAACCGAAGTCATGAAACTGGATGGGAAAATCAATGAAGTGAGTTCTGTTTGATAAACATCACGTACTGTGTCATTCACGTATATGCACGTCCTGTATGTGACTGCTTGTTGTCTTTAAGGTTTCAGCTGATTTGATAAAGAGGATCAGAAGAGCCCATGTCAATGGGAAAATCAATGATTTGTATTTTGAACTGAACAAGTGGTCCTTTGAAAGTGAGTTTTCATGCAACACTTGCCACATATACCATACTGCATTGCTGCTGTGAAATGCATTGAATGTTTCTTTCTCTTTTGGTCGTATAGCCATTTGCTATGTGCTTTATGACAAACGTTTTGGGCTCTTGCAAGACAGTGTGAGCGAGGAGGCCATGGAGTTCATCACGTCAATAAAAACGGTAAATTGACCGTCTCTTTGACCCTATTGACATTTTGAACAGTGAGCATCTAGTCTTGAAGTCTGCATCTTCTTAGCTGTGCAAAGACGCAAAGCAACGAGCAGTTCAGATGAAAACGCCATCTGTTTTTCTCACTTTCAGATGATGAGCACCTTTGGAACAATGATGGTGACTCCCGTGGAGCTTCACAGGACCCTGAATACAAAAACATGGAAAGACCACACAGAGGCATGGGACCGTATTTTTAGCACAGGTACTAAAGATTTCCTTGATCAGATGATGTGTGACCCACAGAAGTGTTCAAAGCATATCCAGTCAGGTGATGACACATGAACTTACTGCTTTCTGCCTCGACCCCCCAAAGCAGATCCGTGCACACAGCAGGACAGAGAGAGAGAGAGAGAGAGAGAGAGAGAGAGAGAGAGAGAGACAGTAAACCGCGGTAGTAAACGCAGTGACCTAAGTGCAAGAGAGTCCAACCAAATATTTGTACTAACGGCAGGGAGGGAGGAGAGGAATGTTGACGCGAGGCCGAATTACTCACAGTTTGTTGTGCTGCTATTGCTCCAATAGCGGCGGCGCACTGACAGACACCTGCCACACATTTAGAAATACTTCATCTTTCCTGCAGCACATGCTGGACAAGTTCAAGTTGTCCGACACACGTAGGCTCACCATTGAGACAAAAGTGCTATCATAACAGTTTTTAATTAAAGGCACAATATGTAGGATTTTTAGATTAAAATACCCAAAAACCACTAGAACAATGTTATATATTATGTTGACCTGTGTGCTTACATTATCCCAAATGTTTCCAAGAATGTTTAAACCGAGAGAAATAAGCAATTTTAACCAGGACACGATGTATGAATGACATCATACACCGCATTACCCTGGAGACTGGTGAAAATTCAGCTTTAATCACAGAAATAAATGACATTTTAAAGTATATTCAAATAGAAAACATTCTGTAATAATATTTAACAATAATTCTATTTTACTGCATTTCCTATCAAATAAATGCAGCTTTGGTGAACATAACCTTCAATAAAGGACATCATTAAATAAAAACATGCAATTACTGTAAATATTATTGAGCAAATAGCATGTTTTATTCTTGAAATGCCATTTAAGAATGCACACAGTTTTATAAAAATGATTCATCACCAATTAATCAAGCGATCTATCATCTTAACAGCCAAACTTTACATTGACAAGAAGCTGAAGAGGCACTCAAACGGCAAAGCGGACGACTTCCTCTGCGATATCTACCACCAGAGCCACCTCACCAAGAAGGAGCTGTACGCCGCCACAACAGAACTTCAGGTCGGAGGAGTGGAGACGGTACGCATGCATAACACAGACGAACTTTCACAACCCTAGACAAACAAACCTGTTTTCAGCGAGCTTGTTTTCGAGTCACACGCGAGCGAGCTACAAAAACAGTTGATTTAACTCGTCTTTGTTCTGCTCTTATCCAGGCTTAGTTCACTCAAGCACATAAGTCAGAAGAATGAGGCAGGGCAGGCGTATAGCACACCGTTAATCATTCTGCTGGAGGAACACTGTACAGTGTGGCCTGACTGACCAAGCAAATCCTTCTTGTTTTCCTCCTGCAGACTGCTAATAGCATGTTGTGGGTTATTTTCAACCTCTCCCGTAACCCCTGCGCCCAAGGAAAACTTCTGAAGGAGATCCAAGACGTGGTGCCTGCTGGGCAGACCCCTCGCGCAGAACACATCAAGAACATGCCCTACCTCAAAGCCTGCCTGAAGGAGTCCATGAGGTGAGCATGCACGCTGTGAACGGGTCACATTTCACCCCAAAATAGATTTCAAAATGTGTGTCTTTCTTTTGATTTTCTTGAAAGGTTTTACCTTAATACTGGTTAAGATAATTCACGTTACACTAAAATAAAAGTTCTTCATTGGCACTGATGGTTCCATGACAAACCTTTCAAATGCAGTGTTATGCAATTTAAATCAATATATTATGTCAATGAATGGGCAACATTCAGCATGGGTTTTATTTCAGTGTTAATATATATTCACAAACCACGCATAAACGTCATTTTCTCAAAACCACAAACTTTTACGTTTACATCTTTTATTGTAGCAGAGGTTGAGCTGAATAAAGTGCAATCAGACTTTAACCATGAAAATGTTATAAGTAGCACAAATGTCATGGCATGTCAAAACACCTCCAGCGCCCAGAAAACCCCTCAGACCCCAGAGGGTTAAACAGATTCCAAAAGTTTGCCATAGAAGAACCACTTTGGAACCTTTCCATTGCACAAAAGGTTCTGGAAAATTCTTTGTGGAACCCAAAATGGCTCTTAAACTGTTAAAAATAAAGGTTCTTTATTGGCATTGATGGTTCCATAAAGAACCTTCAACAGACGTACAAAAGGTTCTTTAGATTATTCAAATGTTCTTAACACAAAAATGGTTCTTTAACTTTTAAAAAAGGTATACTGAAAGGTTCTTTGGGGAACCCAAAATGGTTCTTACATCCTTAAAAACTAAGATTTGTTATGGCCGTTGATGGTTCCAAGAAGAACCTTTAAAATGAAACCTTTCAGTGAACAGTTCTTAATTTCTTAAATTACATTTCTTTCTTAGTGTGAATTTCTTTTTTTAAAATAACCCTTTTCCACTATAAAGAAACTTTTGTGCAATGGAAAGTTTCCATGGATGTTAAAGTTTCTTGATTGAACCATCAATGCCAGTAAAGCACCTTTATTTTTAAGAGTCTGGAATCTTTCCATTGCACAAAAGTTTCTGCAAAATTCTTTGTGGAACTCAAAATGGTTCTGACAGCCTTAAAATTCTGGTTCTTTATTGGCATCAATGGTTCCATCAAGAACCTTTAACATCCACGCATCCTTTCCATTCCACAAAAGATTCTTTATAGTGGAAAAGGTACTGTAGATTATTGAATTGTTCTTCACACAAAAAAAAATATTCTTTTAAAACTTCTTTAGGGAACCCAAAATGGTTCTTATGTTAAAAAGGCATTGATGGTTCAACATTTATGGAATCTTTCCATTGCTTAAAAGGTTATTTAGTGGAAAATGTGCTTTAGATTATTAAAATCTTCTTCAAACTAAGAAAACAAAATTGTTAATTTATGAACTGTTTACTGAAAAGTTCTTTGGAGAACCCAAAATAGTTCTTATACCCTTAAAAATGAAAGTTATTGAAGTTATTGAAGGTTGCATGAAGAACCTTTAACATCCATGGAACCTTTCCATTAAACAAAAGGTTTTTATACTGGATAAAGGTTCTTTAGATTTTTAAAATGTTCTTCACACTAAGAAAAAATAAAGGTTCTTTATTGGCATTGATGGTTCCATGAAGAACCTTCAACATTCATGGATTCATCTTTCCATTGCACAAAGGTTATTTAGATTATATATTCTATGGTATGTTCCTGTATATATATATATATATAAAAAAACTTTCTTGTTAAGAGTGTAGCCATCCCAGCACTCTTCTGATGAATGTGTGGTATCAGCTGTACAAGGTTCATATGAGGTGATGCATGATCATTTCTAATAGACAGATGGCAGATTTGGCTGGTCATTACCAGGTCCAGTCAGGTGACATAATAGTCCCGACCGGAATCCGAAAGCACATGGAAGTCATGTTTATACCCTCACACTTTAATGTTCCAGGCTACAGTCATGCGTTACAGGAAGACATGTCTGTAGACGTTAAAGAAGGATAATGCTTAAGCATGTGCTGAGAATGTTGGTGGTGTATTTGTGGGATTATCTAGCCTTGCATTAGCACCATAACGTGCCTCATACCTTTCAGCTTACAGACTCATGCATGCAAAAGATGGAAATTCCCTGGAATTCTCAGCAGCAAGAGGTTCATTGTTGTTGTTGTTTTTCTGCAGAGTTTCACCGTCTGTGCCGTTCACCAGCCGTACCTTAGACAAAGACACCGTGCTGGGCGATTATACTCTGCCTAAAGGAGTGAGTATATCATTATTAGCAGTCCTGCTAATTAGCGAACAGCCATGATGTCCCTAACTGGCAGCTTCTAATACAGCTCTTAAAGGGATAGTTCACCCAAAAATGAAAACCTTACTCACCCTCGTCAAGTTGTCCCAAACCTGTTTGAGGAAGATATTTTAAAGTCAAACAGTTGATGGACCCCATTTACTTCCATAGTAGGAAAAGTCAATGGCTAACGTCAACTGCCTCATTACCAACATTCTTTAAAATATATTCTTTTGGGTTCAACAGAAGAAACTCATACAGGTTTGGAACAACGTGAGGGTGAGTAAATGATGACTTTGGGTGAACTATCCCTTTAACTTAAATAAGAGTTCAAGCAGCTAATGTGGATATGTACAGTAACGGTCAAAAGTACAGTAAAAACAGTAAAATTGTGAAATATTATTACAATTTAAATGAACTGGTTTCTGTTGTAATATATTTTAAAATGTCATTTATTTCTGTGATCAAATTACTTCAGTTTTCAGTGTCACATAATCTTTCAGAAATCATTCTAAGATCATTTCTTATTATTATCAATGCTGAAAATGGTTTTAGCTTTTTTATAAATCATGATACACTGCCATTCAAAAGTTTGGGCTAAGTAACATTAAAAGGAATACTTTTATTTAGCAAAGGCACATTAAATTGATCCCAAAAAAAGGACATTTATAAAATTAATAAATATAAAAAAAGTTCTATTCATAATAAATGCTGTTCTTTTGAACTTTCTATTCATCAAAGAACCTAAAAAATCACAGTTTCCACAAAAACATATTAAGCAGCACAAACTGTTTTTAACATTGATCATGAATGTTTCTTGAGCATCAGATCCTCATATGAGAACGATTAGTGAAGGATCATGTGACACTGAAGACTGGAGTAATGATGATAAATTCAGCTTTGATCACAGGAATAAATCACACTTTACTATATATTCACATTGAAAACAGCTATTATAAATTGTAATAATATTTCATAATATTACACTTTTTTCTGTACTTTTGATCAAATAAATGCAGCCTTGGTAAGATTAAGAGACTACTTTCAAAAACATTAAAAAACCTTAATGTTAACTTTTGACAACTCACTAGGTTTTACAAAAGACTGTAACTAGTTTGTGTCCCATTCATTACTTCATCACATTATCTATGTTAAATATGAAGTTTTATAGACATTTTATTCATGGGATGAAATTGGAGTGCATTGTATTGATTTAACACGGTATTTTTATGTTCTCAGACCGTCCTGATGATCAACAGTCAGGCTATTGGTTCAAACGAGGAGTATTTCGACAATGGGAAGCAGTTCAGACCCGAGCGCTGGCTTCAGAATAAAGGCTCCATCAATCCCTTCGCCCATGTGCCCTTCGGGATAGGAAAGAGGATGTGCATCGGCCGACGTCTCGCTGAGCTACAGATCCAACTGGGTCTTTGCTGGGTACGTTGAACATTAAACGGTTACCAATACTTCTAGTAGGTCTTGTATTTGAATGCATTATCTATAGTCCAAATGTTTCAAATGCTCTTCATCACAGATACTACGCGACTATGAGATTGTGGCCACGGACCATGAGCCGGTGGAAGCGCTGCATTCAGGAACTCTGGTTCCCAGTCGAGACCTTCCAGTGGCTTTTGTCCCCCGATGAGGTACAGAAATGAGCTCCAACATTTCATTCAAGACCATAAAGATATCAGCAGAGGTTTGATGCTCATCTGTGCACTGTGAGGATCTTCTCTTGTATTGTAAGACCTGTTCTTTGTCTTTGCAGACACCATGTTCCAGTACTAACCTGAACGGATGACTCCATATCAATGGATCAGACACATTACGAGACATTTATATTGCTGCTAACCTTCAGAATGTATCAGTCTCACACTTCAAATATACCTCAAACTATTAGTAGTAAATATGATTATTCTATTTATTTACTTTATGGAAATGACAGGCTAAATTAAATATTTAAGGTTCTCTAATAATTGCTGCTACCTTCTATATTACTACAGTAAATATATTTTACTAAAATGTTAAAATTATTATGTAGAGATGGTAAATTTTCTATGCAATATTGTTTTGTACTGAAATTATTCCATGTACAGTATTATGTAAAATTCCTTGTTCATCTTTTTAATACAAAAACCGTGTAGAAATGTACAGATATGTCATATAAAACATAAATGTAACATTCTATTTATATACTCAATAACATATATATATATATATATATATATATATATATATATATATATATATATATATATATATATATATATATATATATATATATATATATATATATAATGTATGTCTTTGTGAGTGGTGAGAAAACAATGTGACCATTGAAAAGCAAATCAAGACAATCTAGAAATTCACTGGATATTGTTCACCGCAAACCACTTTTGTACTTAATAAAAAGTGTGAATGTCATGCTGTGGTCTGATATGAATTTAATTCATTGTGTGTGCCACATTAAAACTACTTTGCACTCACAAAACAGAAAGGACATGCACTGTGGAGTATTCTGAAGCGCCCTAAATACCATACCATTTGAATAGTAATCATTCCATACCATAGTGTACCATGGTTTTACTATCTGATATACCACCACTGATCAGATCTAAAGCTTTTATACACTATATTGCCAAAAGTATTGGGACACCCCTCCAAATCACTGAATTCAGGTGTTCAATCCCTTCATGGCCACAGGTGTATAAATCAAGCACTAGGCATGCAGACGCTTCTACAAACATTTGTGAAAGAATGGGTCGCTCTCAGGAGCTCAGTGAACTCAAGCGTGGTACCGTGATGGGTTGCCACCTGTGCAATAAGACCATTCATGAAATTTCCTCACTACTAAATATTCCACGCTCAACTGTTAGTGGGATTATAACAAAGTGGAAGCGATTGGGAACAACAGCAACTCAGCCACGAAGTGATAGGCCACGTAAAATCACAGAGCGGGGTCAGCGCATGCCGAGGGTCACAGTGTGCAGAAGTCATCAACTTTCTGCAGAGTCAATAGCTACAGACCTCCAAACTTCATGTGGCCTTCAGATGAGCTCAAGAACAGTGTGTAGAGAGCTTCATGGAATGGGTTTCCATGGCCGAGCAGCTCATCCAAGCCTTACGTCACCAAGTGCAATGCAAAGCGTGGAATGCAGTGGTGTAAAGCACGCCGCCACTGGACTCTAGAGCAGTGAGACGTATTCTCTGGAGTGAGCAATCACGCTTCTCTGTCTGCCAATCCCATGGACGAGTCTGGGTTTGGCGGTTGCCAGGAGAATGGTACTTGCCTGACTGCATTGTGCCAAGTGTAAAGTTTGGTGGAGGGGGGATTATGGTGTGGAACTATAAAGGATTATAAAGGAACTCTTAATGCTTCAGCATACCAAGACATTTTGGACAATTTCATGCTCCCAACTTTGTGGAACAGTTTGGGGATGGCCCCTTCCTGTTCCAACATGACTGCGCACCAGTGCACAAAGCGTCGGTCCATAAAGACATGGAATGAGCGAGTTTGGTGTGGAGGAACTTGACTGGCCTGCACAGAGTCCTGACCTCATCCCGATAGAACACCTTTGGGATGAATTAGAGCAGAGACTGCGAGCCAGGCCTTCTCGTCCAACATCAGTGTCTGACCTCACACATGCACTTCTAGAAGAATGGTCAAAAATTCCCATAAACACACTCCTAAACCTTGTGGAAAGCCTTCCCAGAAGAGTTGAAGCTGTTATAGCTGCAAAGGGTGGGCAAACTCCATATTAAACCCTACGGATTAAGAATGGGATGTCATTAAAGTTCACATGCATGTAAAGACAGACGTCCTAAAACTTTTGGGAATACAGTGTATCAGGCATCAAACTGAGCGTACAGTGTGTATAAACTAAACTTTAAAAAATATTTTTAATAAAAAAATAATGTTTTTTATATTTATATAATATTTATATTTATAATATTTGACCTTTCACACAAAAAATGCTGGACTGGTGTTTTAGAATGTAACTATATTATCGCCCAGCTCTTTTTATAAAGTTGAATATACAAATACGCCCAACTTTATCCGCATACAAAGCATCAGAACTGGACCACGGCGTAATGGAAGAAGGTGGCCTGGTCTGATGAATCACGTTTTCTTTTACATCACGTGGATGGCCGGGTGCGTGTGCGTGGCTTAACTGTGGCTCTTCCAGCAGGATAATGCTCCTGACACAAAGCACAAATGGTTCAGGAATGGTTTGAGGAGCACAACAACGAGTTTGAGGTGTTGACTTGGCCTCCAAATTCCCCAGATCTCAATCCAATCGAGCATCTGTGGGATGTGCTGAACAAACAAGTCCGATCCATGGAGGCCCCACCTCGCAACTTACAAGACTTAAAGGATCTGCTGCTAACATCTTGGTGCCAGATACCACAGCACACCTTCAGGGGTCTAGAGGAGTCCATGCCTCAACGGGTCAGGGCTGTTTTGGCAGCAAAAGGCGGACCAACACAATATTAGGAAGGTGGTCAGAATGTTATTCCTGATCGGTGTATATATATATATATATATATATATAAGGGATGCAACGGTTCAAATTACTCACGGTTTGGTTTGTATCACGGTTTTGGGGTCACGGTTTCTCTCAGAGACGACAAACGACAAGAAATGCATCTAGTGTCTTAATTTATTCCCATAATATTTCTCTTGTGGCCGCACATAGTGAAAAAAGAGAAGAAAGGTATTTTGTGTTAAACAGGTTGTTTTTTTAAAAGTCTGTGCTTGAAATAAAGCTGCTCTTAATTTCCATCGATGACTTAAGTGTTCAGAAATATTATAGACTGTTAATAATATTAATTATAGGCCTATAATTCATTGTATAGACCTAAATGTTTTCAAAGCCCCCCAACACGCGCCAGAATGTGTCATCGACAGATCAATAGATTAGCTGAACTTAGCTATAGTGCTATATTATTAGCTATAATATGGTTTTTAACAAACCATATTATAGATGCGTCGTCAGATTTGAGATGAACCACGGTGCAAGTGCGTACTGAACCGTGGGTGGAGAACGGTATGGTTTAGATTTTTTTACAGAGAACCGGTAAAATATGTATATATACTGTATATGTATATACTGTATAAAATACTAAATATGTATATACTGTATAAAATATATATTTTTAAATATTTTTCTTAATTTTTTAAATTTTCTGATACATCAAGTATTTCTTTATGAAAGGTAAAATATAATAAGAATGAGTTATGCAATATTAAATTAAATATTAATGAAAATAATAATATTAGAAAAATCTATTATTATTGTTATTATTATTATTATTACTACTACTTTTGTTGTTGTTGTTGTTGTTGTTGTTTTTGCCCTCTGTTGGCCGTACTCCAGTATGAAGCATTGACCGGTTCTCAGGGGGCTTATGGGGTGGATGGGGGTGTTTGGGTTAATTGGTCACTCTGGGCCCGTCAGCTGACACTGGACTGACACAGATTCAACAATGTCATCATGTTCTGGTATTTCACAAGCAATGAACCTGATGTTTTGACAGAAAGGCACACAAAAACACTGCCAAGTGATATAACAGCGGCTACTGTAACTTTAACCCCAGTTTCTCAACATCCCTTTGCTTTGGCCTGATGCCAGTGTCGTTCACCTCGTGTTGTGTGGGCTCTGAGCAAAAACAAACTCACTACGCCAATAGAGCAATGCAATAAAGTCAAATGTCTGATTGCCGCCCGTGTTGATAGTATTAGAACACCGCCACTCAAGACGAGCGGTGACTAAATCATCCGAAATTAATCTTTATCTTTATTCTTGCTTAACCTATAGCTTACTGTAATTGAATTGTCCTGTAATTAAATTGTCATGCTCTTGCCTTTTCCTGAATTATAGCATGTGTTTATCTCATAGTAGAGCTGCTGACGTAAGAATTGATTCCTGCTTCATCAATGCCAAACTAAAACAACAAGTTCAACATTGGGACTATTCAAATCGTGAGATTGGCATCAAGACTCCCTGATTTCACATAAAATGACATGATTGAAGTTTTAGATTAAGGCTTTTATCCAACTATGATCAACATTAGAAAAAAAAACCAAAAAAACATAGCAAACAAAATTACTCAGGGGCCACTGACCTGCTGGAAGCCCTCTATCCCGAGTTAAGAAGTGGGCAACAGTCCATACAGAACTAGAAGTTTCTACAGAACCAAATAGAAAGAAGATTCTGTGAGGTTGCTCACTTAATTACGAAAACATACAGAAACTAATCTAAATAATATTTAATCTAATAGGCATGCAATTAAATTAATCAAGTGGCAGTTAAGACATCTATAATGTTACAAAAGATTCTATCTCAAATAAATGCTGTTCTTTTGAACTTTCTATTCATCAAAGAATCATGATAAAAATGTATCAGTTTCCACAAAAATAATATGCTGATTTGAGCAGTCAATCATCATAGAGTGATTAGTGAAGGATCATGTGACACTGAAGACTGGAGTAAGGATGATAAATTCAGCTTTGATCACAGGAATAAATTACACTTTACTATATAGATTCACATTAGTGGTGTAACGATACCCTCACATCACGATACTGAACTCACGATATGATATTATTGAGATGCTCCAAGACATATGGTAAAAGGTTAACAAATAATATACGGTAGATTAAAATGCTATATTTGGTATTACATTAGGTGTGGATATGAATAGGCTTGGACCCAATGCGCAGGACAACGGTGACACCAGAATAAAAATATTCATGATTCTGAAGCTGAAAATACAGAATTGTTTTAGACGAATATGCTTGTCACTGACTTGATACATTTAAAATAACGTAGGACACTGGTAATAGAAGACATTTGGCATCAGGACCCACAGTACTGACACTAAAACTATACACAGTACAGATTGGCATTTTTGTATTTGATATATTGTAACATACACCCCTAATTCATACAGAAAACAGCTATTTTAAATTGTTATAATATTTCACAATTTCTAATCAAATAAATGCAGCCTTGGTGAGCAGAAGAGATTTTTCAAATGTTTAATTTTTAAAATCTTACCGACCCCTTAGAAGGAATGTTTGCATATGGACTGAATGAAACGGGGTTAACCTGTAGAAACCCATCAGCTTCCTCCTTATCATTCATGCTGCTTTACTGTACAACAGCAATGTGCAAGTTTCCTTAATCTTTAAAAGGTCATTCACTTCAAACCAGCTTTACTCCGAGGCATACATGTGGAGTATAATCTCTCTGTGTGTCGGCTATTGTCTAGTATTAGGAGGGGAATTCAAAACTATTGTGTATTTTATTTATTTTAATATGGGGTGAATTCAGATCATTCTTTCAACTTCCAATGTCAAAAATGTTCTTGCTTACTTGAATTAATCCCTAAGCATTGTTCCCTGAGGAATACCTGTAATACTTTCCAATACTTTCTGATAGATTTTCCAAACCATGATCACTTGGAGACTGTAAAATATGACAGTGATCATCTGATGTCACATGGTCCGGACACCATGCATTGTGAGGATGCAACAAAATACTTTATATTCTGAGGAACAAAATATTAAGGAGTAAAAGGAAAATATATTTCACAAAATGACAAGTAAAACCAGTAAAAGCATTACACATGGAGTATCTGATCCACCACTTTTATCCAACAGTCTGAGGCTGATGCCTCCCTCTAGTGTCTGTTTAGAAGTAGCACCGCAGTAGAGATTTCTTATTTATTTGATCAATATCAAGTGTTTATTGAAGCATTACTTTTACTAAAGCGTCACTTTTACCTTAATTGTTAACCACCATATAAATCTTCTTAAAAGTTCAGGATGTTAGGATAACTGACTTTGAGTTTTGGTGTCATTTACAATGGATAACTTTATCTGTATGTCCATTTATTTCCAGTGTCCCATTTATGTCTGGACAGGATATGTATTTTTTTGGTGTCAATTCAATTTATGTGCGCAGAACGAATCAGCTTCACCCTAAACTGGGCTTCATCTGGGCTGTGTAATGAAATTTGCACGTGTAATGCATAGAAATAATTTGAAATAATGCAATTAGTAATAATGCACAAATATGATTATGATGAAAATATGTAATGCAAGCATTAAGAATGGTCAACATTGTAAAATAAAGTTGCTGCCTTAAATTTAAGTACAATCAACTTTAAAATTAAATGACATTAAACTGACTTTAAAAATGAGTTGAATCTTAATTTATAAAAAGTTGAAATTTGCTTAACTTATTTTGATGAGTTAAAGCTATGTAAAAACATGTTATCATAACTTTAATCATAATTTTGTTGCACATTTCTTTTAGAAATTGATAGATTTATATACAAACCAGATTCCAAAAAAGTTGGGACACAAATTGTGAATAAAAGCAGAATTTAATGATGTGGAAGTTTCAAATTTCAATATTTTATTCAGAATACAACATAGATGATATATCAAATGTTTAAACTGAGAAAATGTATCATTTTAAGGGAAAAATAAGTTGATTTTAAATTTCATGGCATCAACACATCTCAGAAAAGTTGGGACAAGGCCATGTTTCCCACTGTGTGGCATCCCCTCTTCTTTTTCTAACAGTCTGCAAACGTCTGGGGACTGAGGAGACAAGTTGCTCAAGTTTAGGAATAGGAATGTTGTCCCATTCTTGTCTAATACAGGCTTCTAGTTGCTCAACTGTCTTAGGTCTTCTTTGTGGCATCTTCCTCTTTATGATGCGCCAAATGTTTTCTATGGTGAAAGATCTGGACTGCAGGCTGGCCATTTCAGTCCCGGATCCTTCTTCTACGCAGCCATGATGTTGTAATTGATGCAGTATGTGGTCTGGCATTGTCATGTTGGAAAATGCAAGGTCTTCCCTGAAAGAGACGACGTCTGGATGGGAGCATATGTTGTTCTAGAGCTTGGATATACCTTTCAGCATTGATGGTGCCTTTCCAGATGTGTAAGCTGCCCATGCCACACGCACTCATGAACCCCATCCCATCAGAGATGCAGGCTTCTGAACTGAGCGCTGACAACAACTTGGGTTGTCCTTGTCCTCTTTAGTCCGGACGACATGGCGTCCCAGTTTTCCAAAAAGAACTTCAAATTTTGATTGGTCTGACCACAGAACAGTTTTCCACTTTGCCACAGTCCATTTTAAATGAGCCTTGGCCCAGAGAAAACGCCTGCGCTTCTGGATCATGTTTAGATATGGCTTCTTTTTTGACCTATAGAGTTTTAGCCGGCAACGGCGAATGGCACGGTGGATTGTGTTCACCGAATGTTGTGATTTCCATTACAGTAGCATTCCTGTATGTGATGGAGTGCCGTCTAAGGGCCGAAGATCACGGGCATCCAGTATGGTTTTCCGGCCTTGACCCTTACGCACAGAGATTGTTCCAGATTCTCTGAATCTTTGGATGATATTATGCACTGTAGATGATGATAACTTCAAACTCTTTGCAGTTTTTCTCTGAGAAACTCCTTTCTGATATTGCTCCAGTATTTTTGGCCGCAGCATTGGGGGAATTGGTGATCCTCTGCCCATCTTGACTTCTGAGAGACACTGCCACTCTGAGAGGCTCTTTTTATACCCAATCATGTTGCCAATTGACCTAATAAGTTGCAAATTGGTCCTCCAGCTGTTCCTTATATGTACATTTAACTCTTCCGGCCTCTTATTGCTACCTGTCCCAACTTTTTTGGAATGTGTAGCTCTCATGAAATCCAAAATGAGCCAATATTTGGCATGACATTTCAAAATGTCTCACTTTCAACATTTGATATGTTATCTATATTCTATTGTGAGTAACATATAAGTTTATGAGATTTCTAAATTATTGCATTCCTTTTTTTTCACAATTTGTACAGTGTCCCAACTTTTTTGGAATCGGGTTTGTACTTTGGACTCATGGAAAACAAAAATAAGTAGATCCATATCGATCCCTATAATAAAGTCATCCTCCCTCTCATCACATGGAAGAGCTAACTCTGCACTCCTTCTATTGCCCTTTTCGAAAAATATTGCTGTATTCATTTTCTGAAAAGACTAAATAATTTTGTTACTTATACTGTAAACACAACTATACTACAATAAACACTTTTTATAAATAAATGCAATCATATTGTTGATGCTTTCTATCAAAAACTACATTACTGCAATTTACTTTTCAAAGATGCTGCAAAAAAAAACCCTTGAGAAGAGATGTTTAGAAATGAGTTTATTCCAGCAATTTCTGGAGCACTTCAACAGGTGTCTTCCATGTGAGGGTGGCCAGGGAAAAGAGAGTTTTGGAGGGACATTAAAATGTCATTTGACTTCAAAACAGCACATCATTGGCTACCTTAAGGCCTGCCCCTTTAATTCCCATAGTGCAATTTATTGTATTTTTTTCTGAATAGCAAGGAAATGAGTAGAAATGAATTGTTGCCATAAAGGGTTATGGATACAAATCACAAACTAAATGGTCCATTCCTTTGTTCCATTAAGATTTATACAAAATGTTTTATTATTATTTAAAATTATTAATTCTTATGTAAGATTTTTCAATTCAATTTGATGGAATTTTACTATTAATTGAAATGCGTAAATCTTGAAAAAAGGCTTAAAATGTTTTTGAGTGCAATAAATGAATAAGGAATCCAATTAAAATGTGAAAAATCTTTAATCGCATTTTAATTACATTTGTGTGATATAAAACAGTGCTATAAAAAGTGCAACTAAGCAGCTATGATTGTTAAAGACAAACAGTACATAAATCAGTCATTTTTAGCCTTTAGATGCAAAGTCAATGATCAGATGTTCTTCTCCATGGTCAGAATTGTGGCTCTAGTCATCCAGATCATCCACCGTGGGGACTCAGATCGCGTATGAACCAGGACGAGTTTAAAGCCCAGCTTAAAGTACAGCGCCACGGCTGCTCTCTGCGTAGAAGAGGTGGAAAGCTCGATCTTTGAGAAGCCACGTTCCCTACAGAAGTCTTCTGCGGTTTTAGCCAACCGTAGACCGAGACCAGCACGGCGACAGGTGGATGAAACAATCATTCGGTAAACCTCGCCATACTTTTTCCCATCGCTTCCCAGGTAATTTTTACCTTCCACAGCCACCATTCCCAAAATCTGAGGCCGGCCGTTCATCTCAGCTTCGGCAACCCAGAAGCAGTTGTCTGGATTGCTGAGGTAGTAACCAGGAATATCTTGCATATCCGTGTTGAGTCTTGCCCGGACGTAGCCGGCGTAGAACTCAAAGCAGCAGAAGTACACAAGGCCTACCCAGGCTCCTCCAGACACTACGGCCAGAACCGCTGACTGTCCACACATCACATAGGCGCCCATGTATATGAACAGGCTTACGGTGATGTGCAGCGGTCGGGTCATGGCGTATAGGAGCGCTGGATTGATGTGCTCCTGTATTCCATCTCGGAAAACTCCTTCCACAGGCTCCCGGTCAGAGGGCCGATAGCGTTGGATCGCAATGTGCACTGGTGGAGAGTGAAGAGCAAATCAAATAGAAATAGAAATTAATAAAATACAGAAAGGATTTAAACAAATGCACTGTAATTGGCTGAAATGTATATGTTTGATTTAAAAAAATATATATATTATACAAACCCGATTCCAAAAAAGTTGGGACACTGTACAAATTGTGAAAAAAAAGGAATGCAATAATTTAGAAATCTCATAAACTTATATGTTACTCACAATAGAATAT
The DNA here is from genome assembly GCA_018749465.1 of Paracanthobrama guichenoti. Classification (NCBI taxonomy): domain Eukaryota; kingdom Metazoa; phylum Chordata; class Actinopteri; order Cypriniformes; family Gobionidae; genus Paracanthobrama; species Paracanthobrama guichenoti. Next base: position 2,538,434 of record CM031948.1, on the reverse strand, counting down.
AGATAACATATCAAATGTTGAAAGTGAGACATTTTGAAATGTCATGCCAAATATTGGCTCATTTTGGATTTCATGAGAGCTACACATTCCAAAAAAGTTGGGACAGGTAGCAATAAGAGGCCGGAAAAGTTAAATGTACATATAAGGAACAGCTGGAGGACCAATCTGCAACTGATCGCTCACGGTCACTTTTTACCCAGCCGTCCAATCACAGTGGAGGAGGGGCGGGACGAATACAACACCGACCAATCATCCTACTTGTACAACGGCTGAACAACAATGGATAAGTTAATATTACTGGTTAGGCCCTACTGCATTTTTATATTCAGTAATATTCTTCAAAATGAGATACTAGTAACACATTACTGCCATGGATAATCTGTATCATAGCAACCAAAGTTTCTCACCTGGAAAAATGTGCTTGCAAAGCGCTTTCAAGCGCCACCAGCTGGCTGTTTTCAGAAGAGCATCAAGCATTTTTTACCTGGCTAAAATGCTTTGGTGGACACACGATAATTGAATATTTATGGCCAATTCATCTCTTTAGTTTTTATGCAGAATACTGGAGCTAAACCTTCCTGGACATGTCATTTGCGTAGTTTTAACTCATGGGCAGGGATTATGCTAATTATGAATGAGCGACACGCGCCCATTTACGAATGTTTGGAATTCATTAATATACACAAGTTTAACTACTGAATCTGTTGAGTGTGATCTCCAACACAGTTTCCGTTGTAAATACAGTGCAGCTCCTGTGTCATCATCACACGTCGCGCACTATTTACAACGAAAATGGCTAGGAGACTGACACAGGCTAGAACGAAATTGTTGAATAAAGTTGTTATTTTTGTTTGTCTTTGCGCAAAAAAAGTAAGGTTTAACCACTGGAGACACATGGACTATTTTAACGATCAGTGTTGGGGAAAGTTACTTTGAAAAGTAATGCATTACTCCCTTAAAAAGTAACTAATTGCGTTACTTAGTTAATTTTTAAGAAAAGTAATGTGGTATGTTACTTTTTCTGTTAGCTGTCAGTCACATAAATGAGAAAAAGTAACTTAGATATTTTGTTGTACATTTTAAAAGTAATGCGTTACTTTACTAGTTACTTGAAAAAGTAACATGATTACGTAACACTGTTAACGATGTCTTTACTGCCTTTCTGGGCCTTAAAAGTGTTGTCTATGGAGGGGTCAGAGAGCTCTCAGATTTCATCAAAAATATCTTCATTTGTGCTCCGAAGATGAACGAAGGGCTTATGGATTTGGAATGACATCAGGGTGAGGAATTAATGACAGAAGTTTCACTTTTGGGTGAGCTAGCCCTTTAATGTGGCGACAGTTGGAATATTCCTGACAGCATATAAAATGGATATTAGGCAACATTAATATTCCCTATAGAGCAGCGTTAGAACAACATGCAGGTGAGTAAATGATGACATAATAGGATTACAAACGTGTTCATATAATAGTGCAGGTATCAGTGCACGACTGCAAGGATGGATAGACTGAGAACTGTTCGCTAACGTTACTTACTGTTTAATTCGGTTATCCTTTTATTTCCAATCAGTGTTCGGTAAACTTCGGTTCCTGTCTGACAGAACATGAACTGCCGATCACATGATGAGCGTGTCAAACTCACTGTCAGCAGTTTTATCAGTTCAAAGTCCACGAGTGAGACATTCTCGGTTCAGATCGGACACTTCACTACTTTCACTTGGAGTTTATAGTTCCAGGAAATGTTATGAAGACGGTCAGTACCATCTAGCGGTACTGACCGGTTCTGCTGCTGAGTTTGACTGCTAATAATACTACCAATAGTAGTAATTTTGAAAGTAGTGTTTTCTCCTTCATTGCTGATTGTTGTAGTTGTGAAACTTTTTGATTACTCCTGATCAGGGGTTTTCAGACTGGGGTCCGGTGACCCCCAAGGGCCACAAGCTAGAGCTAAATAAAAATGAAATGAAATGAAATTAAACTAAATTAATACAATTGATTAAAATAAAAATTATTAAAATAAGTAAATAACATTTGATTTAAAATTACCTGATTATAATATATTTATTAAAATAAATACAAAAGATTAAAGTAAATATAATTGATTAAAAATTAAATTAAACTAAATTAATACAATTGATTAAAATAAAAATTAATTAAAATAAGTAAATAACATTTGATTTAAAATTATCTGATTATAATACATTTATTAAAATAAATACAAAAGATTAAAGTAAATATAATTGATTAAAATAAAATTAATTTAAATAAGTAAATAAATAATAAATTAATAAATTTTATTACAATACATTTGTTAAAATAAATGAATGAAATAAGATTAAACTAAATAAATAACATTAATTAAAATAAAATAAATAATTAATGTAAGTAAATACAATTTTATTTAAATAAATAATACATTCATTCATTTTATTACAGTACTGTCACAGTTAGGTTCTGTTTTGTTCCATGGACTTCCTGTTTTTATTTGTCATCTTTGTTCTAGTTTTCCCGCCACTCGTCTGTCGTCATGGTCACCATCATTATTAGTTCATCTGTGTCAGCTGTGTCTTGTAATTATCTTGTTTGTGTTTGCTCTTTAAGTTCTCCGGTTTTCTTCAGTCTTGGTCTGGTCTCATCTATGTACTTAGTATAGAATGTGTTTGAGGGCGACCTGTATTACTCACCTGAGTGTGCTATTTGATTAAAGGTGTCATGAACTGGCTTTTACATTTTTTTTATACTGTTGTCTGAGGTCAACTAATGACGTTTGTACATTCAAAAACATCATAAGGAATATGATATTGTCTACCCTGGTTTTGAGGCTCTCTGAAGGGTTTTAATGGGCGTGCCGCACTGAAGTCTTGGAAGTAAGCGCCCACGGCTAGGATTGGATACGATTTTCATATTTAATGAGCTTCTGCTCTCCTGTCAGTACATGTGGGAATTGTTTTGAAAGCCTGTGGAGAAACGCTCACTGGGCTCGCAAAATGTCTTTATCAAACAAACACAATGATTTATCTTTCATCCATCCGCGATTGATTAGAATATTATTTTTTTAATTCTTGGCCCGCCCGATCGGTGGATATAAGCGTGAACCACACACTCACACGCGCCCTTCAAATATCAAGAGAGTCAAGAGAGTGAAAAACGCACATCAAGAAATTAATGTTATTTCACTATTTAAGATAGCCCGTCGTCAGGCCGGGCTTACGTTTTGGTAGCCCGTCTGAAAAACACATAGCCCTGGGACGCTGGGCTTTACGAGCCCTAGCACATATATGTCCGAGTCTGATCACACAATGACAACACCACAAATAAAGGATTCTCCAGCCTTTGACAGTGTGCTAACCGGCATGTTTATTGCTCGGTAGCGCGATCAGTTTAGCTCCACGAGTCGGTGGGCGGGCTTGAGGCGGTGTTTCACCACACTCTGATGTCACAGGTTGGCATATTCTGAGATCGAGTGTTTGCTGGGCCTGGTGTCAATAAAAGCTTTTCTTTGACTAACAAGGACGTTTTCAGCTCTGAAACTTACAGGATATTCTTATATCACGATGAACTTCTATATATCAAAGGCTCAAGGGAAAGTGGATTTCTCAATTCATCACCCCTTTAAACTTCGTTAGAGATTTGTATTTACCTGTCTTTGCCTTCCTGCCTGAACACACCTGTGACAAGACCGGACCTAAAATAGACTGCAGTTTGGGCACCATCTCGTTTGATCCAGCAAATCTTCTCCAATTGCTTTCCCAGGATGGCTATCCTATCAAGGAATATGTAGAAATATTCTTAGAGCTCGCCAGCATGGTACCATGGAACGAGGGCACCTTAAAGAGAGTATTTTGGAGCGGTTTGGATGATCATTTTGCCCAACAAATTCCAGTGGCTTTGACTACTACTTGCTCCCTACAGCGCTACATCGAGGATGTCCTGTGGATAACTGGATCATCCTACACTGTAGGTGAGGCAGAAGAAGCTATCATTCCACAGTCCCGACCAGTGCATACCTCTTCAGACCTTCAAACTCCAATGCCCATCCAGAGCCCAGTGATGTCCCCAATCTCCTGTCCAGAGTCTCGCCCCCATCGAAAACCCTCCATTTAAATTCTGAAGTCATGCCTGTCCCACCTGAAGCCTTGACTCCGGCCAAGATGGCCGCTGCCATGCCAGAGCCCTCGTATCTGGCCAAGATGGCCGCCGCCACGCCCGAGCCCTCGTCTCCGGCCCAGATGGCCGCCGCCATGCCCGAGCCCTCGTCTCCGGCCCAGATGGCCACCACCATGCCAGAGCCCTCGTCTCCGGCCAAGATGGCTACCGCCACCATTTCAGTGCCCAAGCCTGAGTCAGCGTTGGACGTCTGGCTAATCGACTTCAGGACTGAACCAGCTCCTGTCCAAAGTGGACTCCGCCTCCCGTCTCCAGTCCAGAGTGGACTCCTCCTCCTGTCCAGAGTCCAAGGAAGACTCCAGCACTGCCAGGACTTCCTGTATTCCCACTCAGCCTCCCTCTCCCACCTCCTCCCATCATCTACCCTTATCCTCACCTCCGCCACTTCCTGTCAGTCCATCCGCTCACCTTCCGTCCACTTTCAGAGTGGTGTGTTCACTGTGGGTCCTCCTATATAGACTGTTTACCCTTCTCCTATTCCTCGTCCTCCACCTATGTTATGTAAGTAAATTTTAAATAAATACATTACATTTTTGACAAAAATAAATAAATCACTTAAATTTATTAAAATAAATACATGAAGTTCGCTTTATATTAATAAATAATCTAAGTTAATAGTACATTTGTTTGAAATAATTAGATAAAATAAATAAATGAATAAAACAACACAGCCCTCATCTAACAGTTCAGTGAGTAGAGAAAACGCAATGATGTAAGGTAGAAACAGAATATTTCACACATTTATAGTAGGTTTATTAATTGGGTCTTTATACATGAAAATAGTTGGCTGCCTTAGTGCCTTTTAATATTTAGGATGGGAGTCCTTGCGTCTAAAAGACTGAAAATCCCTTTACTGTATCATTGTTAGTGTAGAAAGTCTGTACCAGGTTTTACTGATAAATGCAGCTCATATTGTGTACGCTGTGTACGATCATTCTTGATCAATGTTTCTGATTGATAAACTAATCGTACGCGGGCTTTAGGACCCGGATGCTCGGTCAGCCCAGACACCGGTTGATGATCCTCTCGCGACTCATTCAATGTCTTTTATCAAAGAACAATAAAACGCACGTCCCAACTGGACACGTTACACACGTTTATGCTCTTGCGTTAACATTAGTCCTCATATTCCTTTGACAGAGACTGGGCTGATCGCTCCGGATCGACCGGTGCACATCTGCATCACCGGCGAATTCCTCCAGCGGGAGCCGGTGGAGAGAGCGAAGCCGCCTTCATTCATTCCCCGTCAGTCTGCTTCAGGCCACCGGCGACAGGCAGCATGAGCCAGAGGTTCACGGTGACTGCCGGTGACATCCAGGGGGAAGTGAACCAGCTGTTCGAGGGCGATGAGGAGACACCGAGCGCGTCCGACGCCGCGGCTGCTGAAGGCTCCGGGAGAGGTGAGAGATGTTTATGACATTCTGACACCTGTGAAGGATAAACTCCTCCAACAGCTGGGGATATGTGAGACTGGAATATTAATATTCAACACACCACCCTCAACCATCACATGAGACAACACAGTCTATATTCCATATAGGAATATTTATTAATATCAAGAACAGTCCATATAAACTTATCAGATTTCATATCAGACATTTTTAATATCTGTAATCCAGTGGGCTGTTATGACATTAAATGCACTAAACCTTTTAGTTTTAATAATCGACGTCATATTTAATGTCCATCCAAGACATGTTAATATTGTTCAAATACTTTTTATATATATATATATATATATATATATATAAAGAAAAAAATTTTCATATCACAATTCATATATAGGCTACAATATCAATATATTATAATTTGATAGTATGAATAGAAGTGTAGCCTAATATTTCACAGAATAGCATGGTTACAAATCCATATAACATCTTATAACTTATATATATAACTTATATGTATATGTGTGTGTATTGTGTGTATATATATATATATATATATATATATATATATACACACACACACAAGAGATCATAAGATGTTATATGGATTTGTAACCATGCTATTCTGTGAAATATTAGGCTACACTTCTATTCATACTATCAAATTATAATATATTGATATTGTAGCCTATATATGAATTGTGATATGAAATAATACACTCACCTAAAGGATTATTAGGAACACCATACTAATACTGTGTTTGACCCTCTTTCGCCTTCAGAACTGCCTTAATTCTACGTGGCATTGATTCAACAAGGTGCTGAAAGCATTCTTTAGAAATGTTGGCCCATATTGATAGGATAGCATCATGCAGTTGATGGAGATTTGTGGAATGCACATCCAGGGCACGAAGCTCCCGTTCCACCACATCCCAAAGATGCTCTATTGGGTTGAGATCTGGTGACTGTGGGGGCCATTTTAGTACAGTGAACTCATTGTCATGTTCAAGAAACCAATTTGAAATGATTCGAGCTTTGTGACATGGTGCATTATCCTGCTGGAAGTAGCCATCAGAGAATGGGTACATGGTGGTCATAAAGGGATGGACATGGTCAGAAACAATGCTCAGGTAGGCCGTGGCATTTAAACGATGCCCAATTGGCACTAAGGGGCCTAAAGTGTGCCAAGAAAACATCCCCCACACCATTACACCACCACCACCAGCCTGCACAGTGGTAACAAGGCATGATGGATCCATGTTCTCATTCTGTTTACGCCAAATTCTGACTCTACCATCTGAATGTCTCAACAGAAATCGAGACTCATCAGACCAGGCAACATTTTTCCAGTCTTCAACTGTCCAATTTTGGTGAGCTTGTGCAAATTGTAGCCTCTTTTTCCTATTTGTAGTGGAGATGAGTGGTACCCGGTGGGGTCTTCTGCTGTTGTAGCCCATCCGCCTCAAGGTTGTGCATGTTGTGGCTTCACTGGATACTGGATGTTTTTCCCTTTTCACACCATTCTTTGTAAACCCTAGAAATGGTTCCTAATAATTCCTTTAGGTGAGTATATATATATGTATATTGCATATACATTTAATGCCCAGCTAGTGCATGTTAATAGAGTTCAAAAAAAAAAAAAAAAAAAAATATATATATATATATATATATATATATATATATATATATATATATATATATATATATATATATATATATTTTTTTTTTTTTTTTTTTTTATTATTATTATTTTTTTTATTTGAACTCTATTAACATGCACTAGCTGGACATTAAATGTATATGCAACCAATCTTGCAAACAATGTAGTTCTGTTTGTTTATAGCATACATATATATTTTTAATTTCCAGTGCATATCTATAATATAGTTCATAGTCTAGACTATATTGATTTATATATTATATAAATTATATATTTCATATATAGACTATATTGATAATATTTGCATTTTATAAGGGCTAAGAAAATCTACATGGATGTACTATATAGCAGGATATATGGCATTAAATGCACTGAAGCGTTGGGTTGTATTTGTCTACAGCAGACATGAAGCGTTTGTATGTCCAGTGCAAGTGCACATATTCCTTCCCTTTATAAGCTCAATACTGAGTTCATAATCTGTGTAAACTTTGAGATTTGACCGTTCTTTGTGCCAGGATAGAGGTTTTGCTCGTCACATCTCTTCATCTGCAATGCCAAATCTGACTTGAGCTAACAGAGAGGGCATTTTTGTGTAAAGTTCCTTATGATGGATGAAAGAATGGATGCAGTATGACGATGCATGTAGATGCTTTTCACAGCACTTCAGAAGCTTGTTGAAATGGTTACACTGTCTTGCCATGTCTGTTAGCCTTAAGTGGGCACCGTTGTCTTCACATAATGGCTCTTCTGACAGTCTATTATACTTGATGAAGCCTTTGAATATTTAATGAGGCAAAATGTGTTTTAGGCACACGCTGTATGACGTACAGGAAGTCTATTAAATACAAGTCAGGCTGTTTTATTCAGCTGTAATCAGCCTCTTGATGTTTTCTGTGACGAGTTTTGCCACTGAGATTGTGCTTTAGTTCTGCTAAATATTAAGCAATTATCTAATTTAATTGACTTTCTCTCAGGGGCTTGAGAAATGCAACAAAACTCTCTGGCTTTAATAATACAAGAAGTAAATTGTCTCTGCAGTATGTGCACGCTGAAAGTGAAATTGCAGTGCGATGCATCAGAACATATTTGATGTTAGTTTTGTGGAGCGGTTTCTGAAGCAATGAGATTTCACTGAGGATGGGAATTTTTAATGTGACATGATGACAGAAATAGAAAATGACCCACTAAATACTAGGTGTGTTAGAAGGACTAGAGTTGGTGTTTTCTTGCTAAATAAGGTTTATAAGGCACAATTTTTCTTTGGAGCAATATGCATTGGAACAAGTGCAATAATTTGAATAAACTTGACTTGTACTATTCAGTTATACTCCACATGCTTTTAGTTCTACCACCCTTGACAGGTCTCAGGCCCTGTTTACACCTGGTATTAAGATGCGTTTTGGTTGATCAGATCACAAGTAGACGAAGGAGACACATTCCCGTTTACACCTGGTGTTTTAATCCGTCTCTTTTGGCCACTTTCAACCACTGATTTCATCAAGGGGAGGGTCTATGTATGTGGGGGTTTTTTTCAGATCTTTCAATCTAATGGACAAAATAAGCTCATAAATTTGCATATGAACGCATCCGGAGATGACGGAAAAATACGCATAGCATCAGCTTTCGTTTCTGCTCTGACAGCCACGAGACCAGTGAACACCAGGTGTTCCAGTGTGTGTTAGAAATCAGGAATGGCGAGGGAACATTGGTAAAGGTAACATTGCTTGGTAAGTTTTTCGTCTTCAAACGAAACTTGGGTCTCCAGCCGACGAAGTTTAAATCCCGTCTGGCTAGGGCGCTTCCCATAATGTTTACACATAAAGTTTGTGTTCTGTTTGGACACATTCGACCACTTGAGCGTCTACACCATGAAAGCAACCCTTCTTACCAGGTGTAAACAGGACCTCAGGGTTAGGGGAAGTTTTGTTATGAATGCCATCTCTCTGAATAGTAGCACGATGAGTAGCTCTGCTCTAAAACCTAGTGAGCTGCCTACCTAGACAGCATTTTAAGGTATCACAAGTAGGGGTGGGAATCTTTAGGAACTCCACGATCCAATTCTAAAATAATCTAAAAAATGTTTCTGATTAATTAACAAAGTGTACAGACTTTTAATATCATTTTTATTAAATTACTTGTAAGTACTTTTTAAATGAATAATACGATTATTGTAAGTATTACGAACCCACTTTATATTAGGTGGCCTTAACTACTATGTACTAACATTTAAATTAATAATTTGATACAATGCACTCATTGTGTACATACATGTTTTTACATTGTTCTTAAATTTTTTAAAATACCTGCATGTAATTACACCTGTAATTAATTTCTGTAGTTACATTTATAATTACACTGTTGACACTTCCCTTACACCTAAACCCTACCCTTAAAGTTACCCACACCACCACACCTGTCCCTAACTTTACCCTTAAACTTACCCACACCACCACACCTGTCCCTAACTTTACCCTTAAACTTACTCACACCACCACACCTGTCCCTAACTTTACCCTTAAACTTACTCATACCACCACACCTGTCCTTACCTTTACCCTTAAACTTACTCATACCACCACACCTGTCCCTAACTTTACCCTTAAACCTACCCACACCACCACACCTGCCCCTAACTTTACCCTTAAACTCACCCACACCACCACACCTGCCCCTAACTTTACCCTTAAACTTACTCATACCACCACACCTGTCCCTAACTTTACCCTTAAACTTACCCACACCACCACACCTGTCCCTAACTTTACCCTTAAACTTACCCACACCACCACACCTGTCCCTAACTTTACCCTTAAACTCACCCACACCACCACACCTGTCCCTAACTTTACCCTTAAACTCACCCACACCACCACACCTGTCCCTAACTTTACCCTTAAACTCACCCACACCACCACACCTGTCCCTAACTTTACCCTTAAACTCACCCACACCACCACACCTGTCCCTAACTTTACCCCTTAAACTTACCCACACCACCACACCTGTCCCTAACTTTACCCTTAAACTCACCCACACCACCACACCTGTCCCTAACTTTACCCTTAAACTTACCCATACCATCACACCTGTCCATAACTTTACCCATATCCCACCTATCTGCAAAAATGTTTTGCAATGCAATATGAACACAATAAGCACTTATTTTTTGATGTAAGTACATAGTAGTTAAGGCCACCTAATATAAAGTGGGACCAGAATTACTAACTGAATATAGCTTTTGATGCAGACGTCATTCCAAACTATAGTTTGTGTTGTAATGATATAAAACACTGCTAGAATGTTCAGTCACGTATAAGGAACATTCTACTTAGGATGCTCCCTTAGAAGGTGCACTAGGTTGTGGAATAGAGCTTGAGACATCTCTTCTGATGACTTCACCACTACCAAACATGGGCGCAATCCATTTATTTGAAGTCACAAAATATAGACAGTGTCCAAGGAGGTGTAATGGAGGTTTCCATCCATAGAACTGGAGATGCGCACCTGTAGTCGCCTAGAGACGGTACATCCTTGGAGCTCTTGTCTCCGGTTCAAGTCGCCACAACGTTTCCATGACAACTGCAGCCTCTTTGTGCGGTGATTGGTGTGTGCGAAGGGAGTGCTGAATGTGAGGGGTTGAAATGATAATAGTAATAACACAATGACTGCTCTCACTATGCACACACTGCCAAATAATGGTATAATGCTGCTCTATTACAGGACCTCCTGTGAAGAAGCATGAATTGGGTGAAACGCAAAGGCAATGGCCATTTTCCCACTCTGAGCTCTTTTTATAAGAGTGCATGGGTGTGTATGTGTGGAAGTGTCTGTATGCATACATAAACAAGAAAATAGCAAAGATTTTTGTAGTCATTGCACGTACATGAGGATCACAGGTATGTGTGCCATGGACGTTTGGTGAGAAAGGATAAAGCATCACTGGCATTTTTCATGCTGTCGCTGATGTCTTTTTTATCGATCTGAGGAGACGGTGAGATGCCACCCAAGCAGGGGTTCTCCTGACCTTTAAGGTCTCCAGACAGTCTGACCGCTGTATGAAACTAATAGGGTGATTAAGACATCCTGGATCTCATGTTTAAATCATTAACTATCTGATTCAAAGTGACCCTCTGTCGTAGTAGCTTCTTTTTAGTGGTAGGCCAGTCAATATATTACAATAATAGTCAAGAATCTTTGCAGTTAACATGGAAATTAAACAGTAGTGGCTAGATTTTTACATTTTCTGAGGTCAGTGGTGAAGTCACTGGCGCAATGCTAGTTTGTTTTTACTCTAATCTGTTCTTTGACAAATGTAGGATCTTTTTAAATAAAAACATTAGATCAATAGAGTGCATTAGCTTCTCCTTTTTCAGCGGGTTCTGGAAATATTTGTTTTAATTATTTTTTTCCTGTAGGGATTTTAAAGAGCCATGAACAAAGCCAAGCAGCTATGAGGAGAATCACAACACTACACACTTTGATTTGAAGCAAAAACGTTTTTGAAAATCATACAGTACAAGACTGTGTGCTTAACAGCTTTAATGAGGGAAAGAACTACAATCCCATGAAGCATTGCCAACAGCATAATCAAATTAAAACTGATGGAGAAATATGACTACTTGTTTACAAATGTTGATTATATATGTAAACAATATATTTTAAGTTTATTGCAATAACTGCATATATGTATGTGTATGTATGTATATACACTCACCTAAAGGATTATTAGGAACACCATACTAATACTGTGTTTGACCCCGTTTCGCCTTCAGAACTGCCTTAATTCTACGTGGCATTGATTCAACAAGGTGCTGAAAGCATTCTTTAGAAATGTTGGCCCATATTGATAGGATAGCATCTTGCAGTTGATGGAGATTTGTGGGATGCACATCCAGGGCACGAAGCTCCTGTTCCACCACATCCCAAAGATGCTCTATTGGGTTGAGATCTGGTGACTGTGGGGGCCATTTTAGTACAGTGAACTCATTGTCATGTTCAAGAAACCAATTTGAAATGATTCGAGCTTTGTGACATGGTGCATTATCCTGCTGGAAGTAGCCATCAGAGAATGGGTACATGGTGGTCATAAAGGGATGGACATGGTCAGAAACAATGCTCAGGTAGGCCGTGGCATTTAAACAATGCCCAATTGGCACTAAGGGGCCTAAAGTGTGCCAAGAAAACATCCCCCACACCATTACATCACCACCACCAGCCTGCACAGTGGTAACAAGGCATGATGGATCCATGTTCTCATTCTGTTTACGACAAATTCTGATTCTACCATCTGAATGTCTCAACAGAAATCGAGACTCATCAGACCAGGCAATATTTTTCCAGTCTTCAACTGTCCAATTTTGGTGAGCTCGTGCAAAGTGTAGCCTCTTTTTCCTATTTGTAGTGGAGATGAGTGGTACCCGGTGGGGTCTTCTGCTGTTGTAGCCCATTCGCCTCAAGGTTGTGCGTGTTGTGGCTTCACAAATGCTTTGCTGCATACCTCGGTTGTAACGAGTGGTTATTTCAGTCAAAGTTGCTCTTCTATCAGCTTGAATCAGTCGGCCCATTCTCCTCTGACCTCTAGCATCAACAAGGCATTTTCGCCCACAGGACTGCTGCATACTGGATGTTTTTCCCTTTTCACACCATTCTTTGTAAATCCTAGAAATGGTTGTGTGTGAAAATCCCAGTAACTGAGCAGATTGTGAAATACTCAGACCGGCCCGTCTGGCAGCAACAACCATGCCACGCTCAAAATTGCTTAAATCACCTTTCTTTCCCATTCTGACATTCAGTTTGGAGTTCAGGAGATTGTCTTGACCAGGACCACACCCCTAAATGCATTGAAGCAACTGCCATGTGATTGGTTGATTAGATAATTGCATTAATGAGAACAGGTGTTCGTAATAATCCTTTAGGTGAGTGTATGTATGTATATATATATATATATATATATATATATATATATATATAACACAAACATTTCTGTGTTTTGAGAGCAAAAGATCATTTAAATCGATTGGAGATTCGCAGTGCTACATGGGAGTAGGCGGAGCTAAAGAGCTGTTTTGGAGCGTGTTGCTTTTTCGACTCTCTGATTGGTGTAATTTTCTTTACAGCATTAGTTTTTCACCAGGAATTCCACTGTTAAAAAAATAAGCTGAAATAATGCGGGCTGACGTCTTCAGCAGAAGCAAATGCCATGGATTAACAACCTCGTAGCTCGTCTTTATAAGTTACCGTTCAAAATCAAGTTTTTACTTGCATAACCCGACTGTTGCACTCTATTCTTATAGAACTCAAATCTGCCAGTGTGTGTTCTTTTAGAATGATACATTCAGTGACACAGAATGGGGGAAAAAGAGCTCTGGCTTCTTCGACCATTTTTGTTTCTGTCCAACAAAGTTGTTGAAGTTTCTTTTAAATTTTTCATAATTGTTCAACAAAGTTTAACAATAGTTTTTCACCCAGCTGCTCCTTTTGTCATCATTTTGAAGAAACGATTATCCTCTTATTTTGGAATTGTTTATTGCAAAGTGTTTTAGACTGACTTTTCTCTTTTGTGTATTTTCTAACTTCTGTATTAGCCAAAAGTTTGTATTTTATTGGTGACACTTTGAAAATAGACCCATTTCATATTAAATTTATAAATATTTTATTACAATTTAGTATTATGCATTTATAAATGAAATTATCTTTCTTTTTTCTAAGAAAGATGTTATTCTATAACCTGTTAACTGTCATAGATATGAAGTTAAATGGCTTTATTTCATGCATTGGAATACAGATGTAAGTTTGGACTCTTTTTAAAGAAGGCACTCAGATGATTATTGCAAAAATAAAAACAGTTCAAAAAACTAAATTATAAAAATATATATAAGTTTAGGTTTACTGTAAAGCAAATGTAGAGAACTAAATTATTTTATGCAAAATATATATTTTACAAAATAATTTGGACTATAAAATCAAAGCCATATGTCTAAACAAGTTGTTCCAGATTTGAAGTTGATATAAAAGAGGAAGAGGATGAGTGTTTAAGCTTATGAATGGCACTAAATTATGATGATTACTAAAAATATGTAAGGTGGGGGTGGCATTAAAATAAACACGCCTGTCTTGTCAGTCTGTCTGACAGTTAATGGGATAATGAACAATTCAGTTGCTTGTTAGACTCTTCTTTGGTGTCTTGCTTATAAGATGACATTGCTTTAGATTTTTTTTGCATTTTCATGAATTGTATCCCTCTTAGAATATGACTTTTTTGTGTGATCGCTACAGTACATGACGCTAGATTTGTTCTAGGTGCTTGACAGGATGTTGTTTTCAGAGGTGTAGTTTTATCATCCACCAGGTGAAAATCATAAGTCTGGGCACTTAGTAAAGTAACAGCACCTCTCTTAAAGGGAACATGATTTGAGGAATCATTCATGACTGTTGCTGCTGCACAAATGTGTGGACGCATGACTTATCACACTTACTATTTTCTATCAAGCAGCCAGGAATAGTAGCCAGAGTGCCAAATACAGTATTTCGTCATACACTTATTGCTATAATTGGCATAGTCTACACACCAGACAGAACAAGCGGCATAAGCTGGTTTTAACCATGTCAATAATAACTCAGTACATATTACGCTGGTGCACAATAGCTGTGTCCTCCATCGCAGACGTGCAGCGTGGGAGTTTTGGCTGCTTTGCAGTGAGCGTCTACTGGAAGCCCACCATGATTAGCAAATCCGTCTCCATTTAGTGATCGTTTGCACAAAGACAAAGAGCGCTCAGTTATCAAGAACGGCCCACGTACAGCACGTACAAAGTTGTTTGGGAAAGTGTGTCACTTTGTACCACACTGGCTTATGTTTCTTTTGTAGTTTTGGCAAAAGTAAAGGAGGACTTTGTGTCTTATGCATGGGAACCAAAGCTCTGGCAATGAAACCCTTGTTTTTGTGCTCTAAAAATGATACAAAAAACCGTCGTTACCATATCCACATATAGTATTACTATGCACAATAAATATTCCTATCTGTAAACAGTTAAATTAATAGTTTTATACTATTTACTTGTCATTCAAATTCCAGATTTTGGAGAATTTTTGAAGATCCATCCTGCAGATCTTTTCTCTTCAATGACAATACATTTTTGCTGTTTTTTGTTACATTTTTAGATCAAGCTGGGCATAATTTTCCATGTTATAACACAATATCATGGAAAAATAGCCGCCCAGTGCAGTAAATGCAGCCAGAGCTGCTTCAATTGTTTTAGCTGATGTTGTGTTTGTCTCCATTGTTGTCATTGGCTGCTCAGCCTGGTTTAATTTGCATAATGCTTCTAAATCAATTTGCTGTCCAAATACGGTGGAGGCCATTAGCCTATTGGGATATGTAGATTGTTTAGCTCTCAATGAGGCATCCGTCCTTTCTTCATAATGGCACGTCGGTCTGTTTGTTTCCATTCAAGCCATCACTGGCAAGACAGACGTGGAACCGCTCTCGCTATTTGAGCATAATGGTAGTCTGGTGGCGCAGGTTTTTCCGTGTCTATTAGTCTATTGTTTGTCTGTCTGTGTAAACAGTCAGTCTCGCAGTCCCACCAGCCGCCGTCAGGTAATAATGTGTTGATCACGAGCTCAGTGGCTCTATGGGAATTCAGAAGGTCAGGATTCACTCAGTGTGGAATGTCATTCCTATATCTCTCTCTTCTTCTGTTTGTAAAGTTCCAGTTGTTCTCTGTCAATACTTAAAGTTGTTAAAATATGAAGAGAAAACAATCCTTTTGAGCCTAAAGTAAATTGATATACCTTTATACAAATCCTATGTATATGGGTGGCCAAGGCTCATTGATGCATGTGGGGAGCGAAGGCTGGCCCGTGTGGTCCGATCAAACAGACAAGCTACACTGTAAACCCTAACGCCCTAACGCTCACTTTATTTTTTTTAATTAATGTTTTATAGAAATTAAACAAATTAGTTCAGTTAAATTAACTGTCAAGAGTATTTAGTATTTTATGAGCATTTTATTTTAGTACACAGCACTGACATATTTCAAATAAACTGAACTGTTTCATTGTTTTGAGTTTTATGAACTAATTTCCTTTAATTTAGACTGAAGTTTAACAGAAACTGGGCTGGGATTTTTTATTTCCCACCATGCTTTGCACTCAAAAGGGAGAGTATAAAATTAGGTGTTATATAATGTTTTTGTACAGGATTTTTTTACATTTCACTGCCGGTTGTATATTCTGTATATAACTGTGTATGTGACAAATAAAACTCTTGAATCTTGAATCTTAATGGTAAGGGAGATATAGTAGTGATTCATGTTTTGTTATGCTAATTTAGAAGAGTTTGTGTTAATGTGGTTTTTGAGAGTTAACATCATGGTGACGAGTGGCACATGCTGCTTGGTTTGAGAGCAGGTAAGTTACATGTATTAAGTTGCTGTGCTCATTCAGTAAGTGCTGTAACATGCTATTGTTAACATGTTAGCAAATTAGCAAGTTGGCATTTTCTGAATTTAAGTCCTGGATATATATATGGAAGCCCCACCTTGCAACTTCCAGGACTTAAAACACTGTAAACCCAAATAAGTTAGGCTAGCTCAAAAAAATGTAATGAGATTTTTCTTTAAGTTAAGAAATATTTTGCTAGCTATAACAAACTAATTCAGAAAATGCCTATATACACTCACCTAAAGGATTATTAGGAACACCTGTTCAGTTTCTCATTAATGCAATTATCTAATCAACCAATCACATGGCAGTTGCTTCAATGCATTTAGGGGTGTGGTCCTGGTCAAGACAATCTCCTGAACTCCAAACTGAATGTCAGAATGGGAAAGAAAGGTGATTTAAGCAATTTTGAGCGTGGCATGGTTGTTGGTGCCAGACGGGCCGGTCTGAGTATTTCACAATCTGCTCAGTTACTGGGATTTTCATGCACAGCCATTTCTAGGGTTTACAAAGAATGGTGTGAAAAGGGAAAAACATCCAGTATGCGGCAGTCCTGTGGGCGAAAATGCCTTGTTGATGCTAGAGGTCAGAGGAGAATGGTACCCCACCGGGTACCACTCATCTCCACTACAAATAGGAAAAAGAGGCTACAATTTGCACAAGCTCACCAAAATTGGACAGTTGAAGACTGGAAAAATGTTGCCTGGTCTGATGAGTCTCGATTTCTGTTGAGACATTCAGATGGTAGAGTCAGAATTTGGCGTAAACAGAATGAGAACATGGATCCATCATGCCTTGTTACCACTGTGCAGGCTGGTGGTGGTGGTGTAATGGTGTGGGGGATGTTTTCTTGGCACACTTTAGGCCCCTTAGTGCCAACTGGGCATCGGTTAAATACCACGGCCTACCTGAGCATTGTTTCTGACCATGTCCATCCCTTTATGACCACCATGTACCCATTCTCTGATGGCTACTTCCAGCAGGATAATGCACCATGTCACAAAGCTCGAATCATTTCAAATTGGTTTCTTGAACATGACAATGAGTTCACTGTACTAAAATGGCCCCCACAGTCACCAGATCTCAACCCAATAGAGCATCTTTGGGATGTGGTGGAACGGGAGCTTCGTGCCCTGGATGTGCATCCCACAAATCTCCATCAACTGCAAGATGCTATCCTATCAATATGAGCCAACATTTCTAAAGAATGCTTTCAGCACCTTGTTGAATCAATGCCACGTAGAATTAAGGCAGTTCTGAAGGCGAAAGGGGGTCAAACACAGTATTAGTGTGGTGTTCCTAATAATACTTTAGGTGAGTGCATATATCTTCTTGAGCAGTTTGAGCTCCAGTAGCTCGTCTGTTTGATCGGACCACACAGGCCAGCCTTCACGCACTTTTGATAGATCCTGACCACTGCAGACCGGGAACACCCCACAAGAGCTGCAGTTTTGGAGATGCTCTGACCCAGTCGTCTAGCCATCACAATTTGCCCCTTGTCAAACTCACTCAAATCCTTACGCTTGCCCATTTTTCCTGCTTCTAACACATCAACTTTGAGGAAAAAATGTTCACTTGCTGCCTAATATATCCCACCCACTAACACAAGCTGTGAGGAAGAGATCATCAGTGTTATTCACTTCACCTGTCACTTCACTTTGCTCCTTCAAACTCATCTTAACCTCAAATCTTGCTTTCTATAATTATTTATGATTAGATTTATTTTTATTGCAGTCGTTTTTGTTTTAGCGTTCAATTCATGAAATAATAACTGAATTACCCTTTTCCTGAAAGGACAGTTGAATTAATTGGTTTAGATCTACCTTTACACACATGCAGAAACACACAGTTTTGTTTCTGCACATGAACACTATACATCCGGTAGATATTAATATTGCTGTCAGATCACTCGTCTGTGCTGTGATGTTATTAAATTAATGCATTTCTTCACATTGATTTTAATCTCCTCTAGTCTTCTTGAGATAAATGTTGCTTATCAACAGCAATGACAGGCCTTTCCTCATGGTCATGGTTAGATATCAATGCTGACCAAATTATATTCCTCGTACACAATATCTGTTTAGGGATAAATAAACCTGCAGGGCAAAACACTAGAAATCAATTTAAAAAGAGATGCAATTACATTACTGCACCACTAGATTGCACACCAGTAATAAAGATAATCACTTTTTTCTTATATTCGTCTGATACTTGAGTGTATCCTGTGTATTTGTGAATCATTTTTGGTCTAATATAATGTTACCCATAACCATTTGTACTGTGGAGAAATTTGTAATGGTTCTCAGTCATCATTTTCTATCGATCTGTCTGTCTATCTGTCTGTCTGTCTATCTATCTGTCTGTCTGTTGATTGTTCTATCATTCTGTCTGTATATTCTGTATATATAGATCTGGACATGTATTTGTAAGATACACCCCGCCTAGTTGTAGTGTGTTGTATACGTTTAGCAAATTTGGTTGCAGCACCTCTAGTCTTATTCCTCTATTGTAATAGTGCTGGTCTTCATCAGTGTAATGTGTGAGAACTGCAGAGGGCAGCTGTGCTCTACAGGAGCCTGTGGAGGAGGATCCAGACTCTATCAGGGGTAGAAACAGGCATGTGGTGGGGGTCGTAGCTGTGTAGATGGTGCCAGCGTCATCATGCAAAGCCTTCATAGGCTTGTTATGTAACGCAGTGTCTGCACAAAGAAAGGATGAGCAGAAATAACCGTTTGAATCTCAAGGAAAAGGGGAGAGGATTCACAGCTCTGCTACATCAAAGAGAAGACATGCTGTAATGATGTTATGATTTAAGTCCAGGATCTTACAGTATTGTTGCACGGTCCAAATGGCAGCAGCAATGATCTTTTTGCCTTGAGCCATTTCTGCAGCTTCCATGGAGAAACAATGATGTGTGGTTTGATTTATTGATCGTGACCGGTACTAAATATTAACCTAGATTTAATCATAATAACTTACTTATGGCGACTGTAATATTTTGAGCTCAGTTATATTGGTTTAACTGAGAGCAGTGAGAGAAATAGGCAATCACAATCACTCACTCTAAATGGATCTTTTTCCACTAATAATTGTGTATTTATATGCACAGAAACAAATTAGTTTCTAATGTTGATCCGGATTGTCTTAAATGATGGAGCGTGAGCCTACGGTTAGTGATTAGGATAATACATGCCCAAATCATCTCCATATAAGGGTTTTCCACACAATTCCTTTCCTACAGCCATTTTTTACTTGTCATAGAACTTGAGCAGGAAGACCTTCCTTCATTGTGGCTGATTCGGTTTGAAATGCATTTAAGCATGCATGATAATTGCAAATCATCACATTGATATGCACAAATATATTATAATGATTGCCTCGAATGCAGGATATTGGAAATGAATTTGCCTTGATAATTATCATTACGACAGTTGTAAGGTGAGGCATATTTTTAGTTATCGTCCTAGTGCATATGACATTCGGTGGCGATCTGGATTTACTTGTGCGCTGAAGGACCTTTCTCTATGGTGAGCTGTTGCCTCTGGTTTCATCATTGTCTCGTGGGGCTGCTGATGGATTGTGGTGTGAGTGTTGTGGAATTGCTGCTGCCTGTAGGTTTTTCGGCACACCTTTATGAAAGAAGATGCCACAGTCATGGACCGTTCATGGGTTATCAGATGAATGTTCCATTATGCAAAAAACAAAACAAAAAACGAATCTATTGATAATTATATCGTTCTGTCTATCTATCGTTCTATCCATCCATCTTTCTGTCTCTCCGTCCATCTTTCTATTGATCGTTCTACCTATTTGTATATCTATCTATCTGTCTATCATCTGTCTGTCTGTCTATAGTTCTATCAATTTGTCTTATAAATCTATCCATCCGTCCGTCCGTCCGTCCTGTCTTTTCTGTCAGTCAGTCATTCTGTCTGTCTTTCGTTCTGTCTATCAGTTGTTCTATCGTTCTGTTTATCTCTCTGTCTATCTCTCTCTCTGTCTGTCTGTCTGTCTGTATATCTCTCTGTCTGTCTGTCTATCTCTCTGTCTATCTCTGTCTGTCTCTTTCTCTCTGTCTGTCTGTCTGTCTATCTGTCTGTCCATCGCTCTGTCTGTCTATCTCTCTGTCTGTCTGTCTGTCTGTCTGTCTCTCTGTCTGTCTGTCTATCTGTCTGTCCATCGCTCTGTCTGTCTATCTCTGTCTGTCTGTCTGTCTCTCTGTCTGTCTGTCTATCTGTCTGTCCATCGCTCTGTCTGTCTATCTCTGTCTGTCTGTCTGTCTCTCTGTCCATCGCTCTGTCTGTCTATCTCTCTGTCTGTCTGTCTATCGCTCTGTCTGTCTATCTCTCTGTCTGTCTGTCTATCTCTCTGTCTGTCTGTCTGTCTATCTCTTTCTCTCTCTGTCTGTCTGTCTGTCTGTCTATCTCTCTCTCTGTCTGTCTATCTATCTCTGTCTAGCTCTCTGTCTGTCTGTCTGTCTGTCTGTCTGTCTGTCGATCGTTCTGTCATTCTGTCTGTCTGTCTTTCGTTCTTTCTGTCTGTCTGTCTGATCTATTGGTCTTTCTACCAATCATTATATAAAATATATATAATTCATAAATTGAGTTTAAAAGACTCATTTGAATTCTGAATGGTGCATAACCCTGATTCCTAAGCTACTGAGCTCTTCCGAAGAAGAAGTTGTATTGTATTTTCAATGAAATTTTGGCATCAAATCATTTGGCTCTCCGTCCTTGAAACTATGTCCTTGCAATGAATGGAAATCATAACAGCATAAGCTCCAGTGTTTACGGTTTAGGCACCGTCTTGGTGTAAACTGTTCTCAGTGTATAAACTAGAAACACTAAAACAAATTCAAGTGTGGTATTTTAGGCTTGATTTAGATCAGTATTTACAGGTTGTCATAGAGACACTTAGGTCATGATCTTTCTGTGGAGGAGCTGTGCTGTTTAAATATGGAAGCTGTCTCCATGGACTCATGCAGATGAGAAATATGATGGATAGAGCAGTGTTATGACTGCAATTAGCTTCTAAAGAAGCTATTTTCCTCTGCTGTATGTGAAGGAGAAAGTGAAGGAGAACGGCCTTCGTCTTTTTTTATCGAAGGAGGTATAAAAGGTGCCCGTGGCAAAACATTGCAGGCTATTAAACAGCGAGTTTGAGAGGAGTTGATGGTGAAAGTAGGTGATTGCTTTTGGTGAGTCATACCACCCAAACACACCTTCATACTCCTACACACACACACACACAAACCGAATGCTCAAAGAAAAATACCCACATCAACATCAGCTTAATAACTTAATGTCACAGTCAGCTGCCCTCCTTCCAGGGTCACACATTAACTTTTTGACTCTCCTCCCAATGACGGGTGAACTGAGAATATTTACTTGCCATGAAACTGTTTGGATTGCATCAATATAATTTTTCTTCCTATGACAAAGGAATTATTTAAAAAAAATGTCTAGTATATTTGAGGTCGGAATACAGTCTACTGAACCATTAAAAACTATAAAGTTTAATTTAAAAACTATATTAAAGCCAGTCCCTTTATAAAATAACACCTCGTGCATAAACAAAGACATCTATCATTGTTTTGATCATCTGAAAATTTTATTTTTATATTTGCATTCCAAGCTCACCAGCACAGGGATGTTGTGGTGGTTGCTTGGGGTTTAATGCGCTATGTGTTTGCTATAGGGTATTCTGGATTATTTCAAGGGTGTTGCTTGGTGGTTACTAGTAAAACTTGATAAGCTTGATGTATAGTTGTCAAATATATGTACATGACCTCAAGAATTTTTTTGTGATGCAATATATCGGCCATTATGTTTACATGATAATGAATCACCAATCACCAACATTTTACTCGATTGTGCTGTGTGCTTTGTTTTGCGTGACGGAGGCGAAAGTGGTTCTCAGGCAGTTCCTTCATACACCGAGCGGTTATCGACAGGTGAAAAAAAGGTGCCATTTGAGGCGTTCTAGTGTTTTCCTGACAACTACTAACAGTTAGGACTTGACTTCAAAGCCGCAATCCCCTGTTCCGGTGCGCATATAAATGTTAACGCAGAATGACGAGTGTTAAAGCCGTTTCACAAGGGAAAATTTTTATTTACTATTTATTCCATTTTTTTTTTTTTAGGATAATATATTTTTACCCTTAATTTCCATGATCTAAAGAATTAAAAGGTCATTTAAAAGTGTGTAGGTCTTAAAATGACTAATATCGTTTATCGCAATTATTTCTGGGACGATATATCGTGAAACAAAAAGTGACAGGCCTAGTCCCACTTGGCTCCTTCTCAGTCAAAAGTGACTGAAACCTTGAAATGTAACCTTTTTTTTTTTCAGGAAAATTGTTGACGGCTAATATTTCTTTGTTCAATAATACAAACCCAATTCCAAAAAAGTAGGGACACTGTACAAATTGTGAATAAAAACAAATTTACAAATCTCATAAACTTATATTTTATTCACAATAGAATATAGATAACATATCAAATGTTGAAAGTGAGACATTTTGAAATGTCATGCCAAATATTGGCTCATTTTGGATTTCATGAGAGCTGCACATTCCAAAAAAGTTGGGACAGGGAGCAATAAGAGGCCGGAAGAGTTAAATGTACATATAAGGAACAGCTGGAGGACCAATCTGCAACTTATTAGGTCAATTGGCAACATGATTGGGTATAAAAAGAGCCTCTCAGAGTGGCAGTGTCTCTCAGAAGTCAAGATGGGCAGAGGATCACCAATTCCCCCAATGCTGCGCCAAAAATACTGGAGCAATATCAGAAAGGAGTTTCTCAGAGAAAAACTGCAAAGAGTTTGAAGTTATCATCATCTACAGTGCATAATATCATCCAAAGATTCAGAGAATCTGGAACAATCTCTGTGCGTAAGGATCAAGGCTGGAATACTGGATGCCCTTAGGGCCCTTAGACGGCACTGCATCAAATACAGGAATGCTACTGTAATGGAAATCACAACATGGGCTCAGGAATACTTCCAGAAAACATTGTCGGTGAACACAATCCACCGTGCCATTCGCCGTTGCCGGTTAAAACTCTATACACTCACCTAAAGGATTATTAGGAACACCTGTTCAATTTCTCATTAATGCAATTATCTAATCAACCAATCACATGGCAGTTGTTTCAATGCATTTAGGGGTGTGGTCCTGCTCAAGACAATCTCCTGAACTCCAAACTGAATGTCAGAATGGGAAAGAAAGGTGATTTAAGCAATTTTGAGCGTGGCATGGTTGTTGGTGCCAGACGGGCCGGTCTGAATATTTCACAATCTGCTCAGTTACTGGGATTTTCACACACAACCATTTCTAGGGTTTGCAAAGAATGGTGTGAAAAGGGAAAAACATCCAGTATGCAGCAGTCCTGTGGGCGAAAATGCCTTGTTGATGCTAGAGGTCAGAGGAGAATGGGCCGACTGATTCAAGCTGATAGAAGAGCAACTTTGACTGAAATAACCACTCGTTACAACTGAGGTATGCAGCAAAGCATTTGTGAAGCCACAACATGCACAACCTTGAGGCGGATGGGCTGCAACAGCAGAAGACCCCACCGGGTACCACTCATCTCCACTACAAATAGGAAAAAGAGGCTACAATTTGCACGAGCTCACCAAAATTGGACAGTTGAAGACTGGAAAAATGTTGCCTGGTCTGATGAGTCTCGATTTCTGTTGAGACATTCAGATGGTAGAGTCAGAATTTGGCGTAAACAGAATGAGAACATGGATCCATCATGCCTTGTTACCACTGTGCAGGCTGGTGGTGGTGGTGTAATGGTGTGGGAGATGTTTTCTTGGCACACTTTAGGCCCCTTAGTGCCAATTGGGCATCGTTTAAATGCCACGGCCTACCTGAGCATTGTTTCTGACCATGTCCATCCCTTTATGACCACCATGTACCCATTCTCTGATGGCTACTTCCAGCAGGATAATGCACCATGTCACAAAGCTCGAATCATTTCAAATTGGTTTCTTGAACATGACAATGAGTTCACTGTACTAAAATGGCCCCCACAGTCACCAGATCTCAACTCAATAGAGCATCTTTGGGATGTGGTGGAACGGGAGCTTCGTGCCCTGGATGTGCATCCCAGAAATCTCCATCAAGTGCAAGATGCTATCCTATCAATATGGGCCAACATTTCTAAAGAATGCTTTCAGCACTTTGTTGAATCAATGCCACATAGAATTAAGGCAGTTCTGAAGGCGAAAGGGGGTCAAACACAGTATTAGTATGGTGTTCCTAATAATCCTTTAGGTGAGTGTAGGTCAAAAAAGAAGCCATATCTAAACATGATCCAGAAGCGCAGGTGTTTTCTCTTGGCCAAGGCTCATTTAAAATGGACTGTGGCAAAGTGGAAAACTGTTCTGTGGTCAGACCAATCAAAATTTGAAGTTATTTTTGGAAAACTGGGATGCCATGTCATCCGATCCGGACTAAAGAGGACAAGGACAACCCAAGTTGTTGTCAGCGCTCAGTTCAGAAGCCTGCATCTCTGATGGGATGGGGTTGCATGAGTGCGTGTGGCATGGGCAGCTTACACATCTGGAAAGGCACCATCAATGCTGAAAGGTATATCCAAGTTCTAGAACAACATATGCTCCCATCCAGACGTCGTCTCTTTCAGGGAAGACCTTGCATTTTCCAACATGACAATGCCAGACCACATACTGCATCAATTACAACATCATGGCTGCATAGAAGAAGGATCCGGGTACTGAAATGGCCAGCCTGCAGTCCAGATCTTTCACCCATAGAAAACATTTGGCGCATCATAAAGAGGAAGATGCCACAAAGAAGACCTAAGACAGTTGAGCAACTAGAAGCCTGTATTAGACAAGAATGGGACAACATTCCTATTCCTAAACTTGAGCAACTTGTCTCCTCAGTCCCCAGACGTTTGCAGACTGTTATAAAAAGAAGAGGGGATGCCACACAGTGGGAAACATGGCCTTGTCCCAACTTTTTTGAGATGTGTTGATGCCATGAAATTAAAAATCAACTTATTTTTCCCTTAAAATGATACATTTTCTCAGTTTAAACATTTGATATGTCATCTATGTTGTATTCTGAATAAAATATTGAAATTTGAAACTTCCACATCATTGCATTCTGTTTTTATTCACAATTTGTACGGTGTCCCAACTTTTTTGGAATCAGTTTGTATTTTTAAATTATTATTTAGAAATTTTTGACATAAATTTTATATATATACACTATATTGCCAATAGTTTTGGGACGCCTGCCTTTACATGCACATGAACTTTAATGACGTAGGGTAATCCGTAGGGTTTAATATGGAGTTTGCAGCTTTAACAGCTTCAACTCTTCTGGGAAGGCTTTCCACAAGGTTTAGGAGTGTGTTTATGGGAATTTTTGACCATTCTTCTTGAAGCGCATTTGTGAGGTCAGGCACTGATGTTGGACGAGAAGGCCTGGCTCGCAGTCTCCGCTCTAATTCATCCCAAAGGTGTTCTATCGGGTTGAGGTCAGGACTCTGTGCAGGCCAGTCAAGTTCCTCCACACCAAACTCGCTCATCCATGTCTTCTTTATGGACCCGACGCTTTGTGCACTGGAGTGCAGTCATGTTGGGACAGGAAGGGCCATCCCCAAACTGTTCCACAAAGTTGGGAGCATGAAATTGTCCAAAATGTCTTGGTATGCTGAAGCATTAAGAGTTCCTTTCACTGGAACTAAGGGGCCAAGCCCAACCCCTGAAAAACAACCTTACACCATAATCCTCTCTCCTGGCAACCGCCAAACCCAGACTCCTCCATAGGATTGCCAGACAGAGAAGCGTGATATGTTCTCTGGAGTGACCAGTCTTCTCCACTGCTCTAGAGTCCATTGGCGGCGTGCTTTAGACCACTGCATCCCACGCTTTGCATTGCACTTGGTGATGTAAGGCTTGGATGAGCTGCTCGGCCATGGAAACCCATTCCATGAAGCTCTCTACACACTGTTCTTGAGCTCATCTGAAGGCCACAGAAGTTTGGAGGTCTGTAGCTATTGACTCTGCAGAAAGTTGGCAACTTCTGCGCACCTCAGCATGCGCTGACCCCACTCTGTGATTTTACGTGGCCTACCACTTTATGTCTGAGTTTGTTCCCAAACTCAGTTTGTTCCTAATTGCTTCCACTTTGTTATAATACCACTAACAGTTGACCATCAAATATTTAGTAGTGAGGAAATTTCACAAATGGACTATCATGGTACCACACTTGAGTTCACCGAGCTCCTGAGAGCGACCCATTCTTTCACAAATGTTTGTAGAAGCATCTGCATGCCTAGTGCTTGACTTTATAAACCCGTGGCCATAGAAGTGATTGGAACACCTGAATTCAATGATTTGGAGGGGTGTCCCAATACTTTTGGCAATGTAGTGTATGTGGAGTATATCTAAAAATTAGCTATTAACTTTTAGTTACCCGCCAAAGCAAAAACTGACTTGCATTGAGCTCTTATCACATGTTAATTTTGTACCCCGCCACTTTCTCTCTTTTTATCTCTCTGTGGCCACGAGTAGCTCTGGGCTCTTTTATAAAACAGACTGTGATATAAATGTGTTGCTCTGAAATCTCAACCCTCCATCAGGATCCCCAGCGGCCGCAGTCCGGCGACCTGCCCTAAAGGACCGTCCTATTCATCCCGCTGATCTCAGCTCATGTCCAGTGGTTATCAAGACTAATCTTGGCCCCTAAAGAGTCTCGGCTGATTTCAGACCAAGGGAACCATTACAAATGCTGCATTACCAGCTGCACAAAGTCAAAAAGGTGAAAACTATCTTTTCCTGACAATAACCGTCCGCTCTTGTTCCCCGTCACACTGATGCCAGAGTGATTTGTTTATCGCCGTAGTTCATTATTAGCTTGGGAGGAGGACTTTAATGATAAAGAATGAGTCTGGTAATACACATCGAGCTGCGGAAAAAGTTGCAGTGATGAATGAGTCTGGGCTCTTATGGACGGAGACTGTTGGCAGGGGTTCAAAGAGCTTAGGGTTCAGGAAGCAACATTTACTATTTTATACATGCTGGAAAGCCACAGTGACTCCAGCAGTGAGTTTCATTCCAGGACTAATGCATCAAAGCTGTCAGTATGTGTAAAAACTGCATTATTTCAGCAACATGAATTATTAATTAACAGTGTTTAAGGCATCCCTAGTATTGCTTCTATTTAGGGTTAGTAATTTGAATGAACCTCAGTGTGTTACTTGTCCTGCAACGTTTGCTCCAGACACAAACAATTCCTCAAATCACGTGTCTTGTTACTTTACTAAAAGATCAAACTAACCATTTTTACCAGACTAAAGTCCTGTTCACATTAAGAACGATAACTATAATGATAACACACACCAGCGGACGCTATCATTCTGTTAGTGATGGCGAGCCGACTCTAGCCGAATCTGTTCTCGTTGTCGACTCTATTGCTGTGTACAAAATCACTCACTTGTTTACTGATTCTCTAATCCCTAATCACTATCATTGCAGTTGAGTGCACTATACAAGCAAGGAGTGAACAAAATAAAGCGAGGAATTCAGACAAAGTCTGAATTCCAATCTTTGTCACTTACATTTATCCTGCATGTAGCTTACTTTAGAAATAGATAACAGTCATAGTGACTTTATTTTATACACACCTCTGTGTCACGGGTGGTTGTAGTATAAAGCTCACGGAGAAGAATAAATCATAGAAACAGTCTTTAATCCACAAAACTCACAGGAAAAATCAGGGAAACAGCGATAATGCTTAAGTGATAATAAACCTTAACATTGACGGAGACAGGACAAAGACTGCTGGAGTATAAGTGCTTCACCAAATGAGGACCTAATGAGTTAATTAATGAACACAGGTGGAGATTAATTAACTAATCAACAACTGGGAAACTAGGTCACAGAGGGCAGAACTAAAAACACATTGAAACAGCAAAGTTGATGTTATATTAATGCAATAAATAGGCTATAGATTTGGTTTTCCATAGTTAACCTTGTGTGCATAATCATTAAACTAAGCATAAATACTTAAAAACTCACATCAAGAATGAACATCAATAAGTGTACATTATTGTATGTATTTTTGTATTAATTTTATTCATTTTTAGTATCTTGAACTCTCCTATCCAAGCACCATCACCTGACCATTATAATAAGATGAGTTTATTAAAGAATACCTTCTTTCTTGTTGATTTAATTCTGACATAATATTGAACCACAGTTTTTTTTCGTGACTTTTCCTCTGTAAAATTAGGTATCGCAACAGCTAGGTAATAAACGTTGATAGCTACTCACAAGTCATCGCTAAATTGGACTAATTTGGAAAATCACGCTAAAAGAGTGTTGTTTTAATAAGGGGATTTTAAGACTTTGTGTCGGGGAGAAAATATAGGAATTACGTGTGTAACGACTGCAGTGTTTTGATGTAAAGATTCCATCGACTCCTACAATTCATTTCACATTTATTTGTATAGTGCTTTTCACAATACATATCGTTTCAAAGCAGCTTTACTGAAAATGCATGTGTCTACATTACAATTTAGAGTGTTATCAGAGGTGACTGTCCAAATGATTTGTATCGTGGTTTTCACAATAAACAATTCACAATACATATATTCTAAGAGATTCTGTGCACAGGTTTTTGGTCCAATAAGTAATACTTCAGTCTTATCTGAATTTAATAGAAGAAAATTACAGGTCATCCAGTATTTTATATCATTAACACACTGTCAACTTGGATAATGTAGAGATTTCATCTTGTCACGCTAAAATAATTGAATATCATTGGCATAACAGTGGAAACTAATTCCATGTTTTCTTATAATATTACCAAGTGGCAGCATGTATATTAAGAATAGCAGAGGGCCTAACACAAATCCTTGTAGCACTCCATAATTTACTGATGTTATCTACAGTGGGAGTCGGGAGTCGACTCTAAAAAACCTGGAATCAAACAGCCCTACATTCTGTTTATTATAAGCGTGTGCTGCAGTTTTGACGTTTACCACTTTAAATGCTCAAGCTCTTGCAAGTTGGATTCTGATTGGCTGTCAATTATTTATTGGTCATCAGCTGAAAAAAAAATCCAGCAATATCATTTCATTGTCATCAGTGTCATTGTCGTTATAGTTGTGTTGTGGACAATGATTTATCGACTAAACTAAATATTTATCGTTATAGTTATCGTCTTTGCTGTGAACGGGCCTTTGCCCTGCAGGTGGGACCTGAACCATATCTAGAGACTTGAAGGTGCATGAACCCCTTTTCAGTGACCAAATTGAACAGAGCTTAAAAAAATTTATTTTCATTGACTTGCAAATGTGAATATAACATTTACTGTGAACCAAGTCACTTTGAGACGGTGAAAACAGCAGATCATGAGCCATATGCAAGTAAAAAAACGCTGTACCACACTGTGCTCTGAAACAGTGCAATTGACCTTTTATTTAATTAAATTGGCACGTTATTATCAGAAGTCGAAAAATATTTTTAGTTCATTATGAAACTGACATGAAAAATTAGACACCACAGTCTAGGTAATTAATGTGAAACACTGGTAGCATCATGGATACTTATTTTATTTAGGAAGAATTTATTGAAATGGTGTGAAATACAATTATAGTTTGTCGAGCTCATCAGCAATAATGACTTGCAAAATAGTAGGCCTGAGTCGTATCTTTGATGGCACAGTGGCTCAGTGAGTAGCACTGTCACCTCCACGGTTCCAGTCCTGTCTGAGGCCTTTCTGTGTGGAGTTTGCATTTTCTCCCTGTATATGCGTGGGTGTCCTCCGGGTGCTCTAGTTTCCCTCACAATCCGAGACCATGCAGTAGGCAAACTGGAGACACTAAAATTGTCCATAGATGTGAATGCGTGTGTGTGTGACTCCCATGTCATGTACTGGGGAAAGACCTGGCAAACTACCCCGGAAAAAAAACATTGGCACGAAAATTCATGCACGGTCTTTTGCATATGGCAAGAGATGTACGACCATAGAATCACCAAGAATCGGATTAGACTGAAACGGTAATAGATAGATAGATAGATAGTCATATCTCTAAATCTGTTATCAGGGTATCACTGCAGAAGTTTGGTCAGTGCCGTGAGATGGATGGCCGAGTGAGAGTGTTGATATAGTAGCAGTCGTTGAGTCTCTGCTGTAGGTTTTTAATCAGCGCAGGTCTGCTCTTATCTACCACACACACCCACAAGCTTAAAGGTCACAGATGACAGCTCAAGGTCTCTTTTATCTCCATTTAAACACACACGCACACAGGCCAGACCAAGGGCTTCACAGTCACCATTTAGTGTTACAGCAGTACCTACTCTCTACCTTGTTAAAACACCCTTCACAGGTGATTCTTTAGTCTTTAACTAGTAATAGAAGCATGCAGCACGACCATGTTACCAGATATCTGGTGTTTACTTTTCATGTAGAGGTCAGGATCTGTTGTCAAAGGGGTGGTTGATTATGATTTCACTTTTTTAACTTTAGTTAGTGTGTAATGTTGCTGTTTGAGCATAAACAACATCTGCAAAGTTACGACGCACAAAGTTCAAAGCAAAGGGATATATTTTCTTTTAAATAAGTCACTTTTTAAGGACTACAACAAACGGCTGGTAGGGACTACAATGAGCTTCTTCGTGGGTTAGTGACATCACTAACCCTAAAATTTACACAAACCCTGCCCCCAGGAACACACAACAAAGGCCATGTTGAGAAGAGGAAGAGTTGTTGTAGTACTGCACATTTGGGAGTCTGCTCAAGCACATTTATTGCAATACAGTACGAACACAAGTGCAATAGCATGTCTTTAAAGCAAGATGACAACATAAGTTATAGCCGTAATTAAACTAAACTATACCTGTTCTCTCTTCATGCAGCAGATATTCTCTGTCTCTGAAGGGGGAATCTTGTGTTGCAAGATGATGTCACACTTTTCAAAGATAAATTTCAGCAGCTGCTTTACTATTGTGAAATATCCATCTACAAACCATTATGAATTTGAAATAAGATATTGATAAATCTGTATGCTGAAATAACGCTAAAAATAGTCTTCTAAATAATCTTATATTCTAGCTTGTCATTGTTTTAACAAATGTTTTCATTTGTCACACCTCTGACTTGGCTTGATCAAAAATTTGTATATGAATATACAAGATCCAAGCAAATGGAACACTGATCTCCATCATGGTGACTTCAAAACAATTACAGTACTAAACAATATAATGTCTTATGCTGTGTTCACACCAGACGCGACTTGCATGAATAAATCGCGCTATTTGCGCGTAGTTGGACGCTTTAACATTTTGAGTTTACTCGCTTCATTTGCGTATGACATTCACTTCACAGCAGAATTTGTGTCATGGGAGGGGCTTCTGCCAGGCGGCTCGTCTCGTTGCAAAATGGCTGACATGGATTGTTTTAAAATACGGCGAATAAGCTCAATTTGCTGGTTTTAACTAGCTTGTAGTCTCACTAGGGTGATTTCAGGGTGATTGGGACACTTTTTCCAAGTCATCTCAATGGCAAAAAGTGTCCCAATCACCCTGAAATCACCCTATGTATAGCTCAAATTGAGATTTACCAGATTGTCCGACCTCCTCACTCACTTTCTTCCTAGCAAGATCCTTTTTATTCCTGTTTCTATAAAGTACGAAGATGTATCATACAGCTCCGGGTATCCACAAATGATTTTGTCCTCATTGTTGTCACTACTAGAGCAAGCTCCTGATTGGTTAACGCGGCGCGAATATCTGCCAAAGTTCCGATTTTTCAACTCGAGCGATTTGTGCGAATCACGCGTCATTCACGCTGCCTCATTCGCACGAATCGCGCTACAGAATGTCTATTCGCGTCTTTGCATTGACTTAACATGT
Source organism: Paracanthobrama guichenoti (assembly GCA_018749465.1). Classification (NCBI taxonomy): domain Eukaryota; kingdom Metazoa; phylum Chordata; class Actinopteri; order Cypriniformes; family Gobionidae; genus Paracanthobrama; species Paracanthobrama guichenoti. The sequence continues at coordinate 2,505,876 of CM031948.1, read as the reverse complement.
AAATCACTCGCGCTTAACGCTTCATTCACGTCTGATATGAACGCACTATTACAGTGGCATGGTTAAAGACAGCTTTATAATCTGAATTCACAGTAAACCAAGAGGGGTAAATTACTGTGATGTCAGCATCATTCTGCTGTTAAGTGTGTAATGACCCAGCATGCATTCATTTCACTGTAAATTTCTGACTACAGTAATTTATTGTAAAATAATACTCTTTAATCCTGTAAATTCATGACATTACAGTGCAATTTAATGTGGCTACATCAACACAATGCTACTGTAAAAGAACAACCAAAAGATATCTCAATATGAACCAGTGTTATTTTAGGATTATTTATATATTATTATAGTATTTATTATTATTTTGAATGGGCTTTTGTTTTTATATTTTCAGTTTTAATTAGAATTTTAGTTTATGTTTGAGTAATTGTGTTATGTGCTTTTGTCATTTTTATTTATTTAGTCTATTTTGCTTTATTTATTTCCGTTTTATTTGTAGTAATTATAGAACTTCAACTTATTTTATTTCAGTTAGTTATCAAGGCTAAATATTTTTTTCATCTAATATTTATATTTTGTATTTTCAGCTTTATCTCAATTAACAAAAATACATTTTAAAAGTTTTTAGTTAACAATAACAACACTGATATGAACATTATTCATCAAACATTCATTTTATTAGCACTATTTTCTTAGTTAGTTACTTTTTGTGAAACAGCTGAGACAGAGAATATCTATTTACCTAATATGACAAATGTTGCCAGAATTATAATCACACACTGTTTGTTCGTCGGCCAGAGGAGAACTGGCACCCCGACTGAGCCTGGTTTCTCCCAAGGTTTTTTTCTCCATTCTGACCCTGAAGGAGTTTTGGTTCCTTGCCTCCGTTGCCTCTGGCTTTTGGCTTGCTCAGTTGGGGACTCCTAAATCTCATCTATATTACCGATCTGCCCGCATTGACACTATATGATAACTGAAATGAGCTGGATAACATCACCGTTTCACCAGAACGGCTGTACAAATTCTGTTGCATTATTTTCCTGTTAACACTGTGAAGCTGCTCTGAAACAATTGGACTTGTTAAAAGTGCTATATAAATAAAGATGATTTGACTTGACTTGACAAAATTGATACCTTTAAGAATCATAAGTGACATTTCTATTGTGTCTCCTCACATATGAAAGAGCAACATTTGAGCAATAAAACATTTCCATGGATGAATGCTAAGTTTTGGAGATGATTTCACTTTCCACACAGGAAATTATGTGTGCATGGCTTGAGTCGCTTTGATATAATTCTTAGTAATCGCATGCAAATGCAAGAAATTTCCCACAGGGGAACTGCGTTTCCTGCTGGTAATAATGGTTTTGTATAGGTGATGATTGTCTCTCGAAATGAAAAAGAGTGCATTAACAAAAATGCAGATACGTGCAAAGTGGAAAGTAATAGTAATGTTATGAAATAATGGGAAGCAAATGAGCACTTAAACGCCCCCAGACCTCCTTGCTCAGTTCAGAGTACAAAGGCCAGATGCATAGAGCAAGATGTGTATGGCTAATCCTCAGTGACGGCCTCGTTTGTTTCTCCTTTCACTATTTCTTCCATTTTCTCATCAGCTAGCAATGACCAGTTGAGTGGTTTAGTAACGCGAGCCTCTGCAACCAGCAGGTTTACATATCAAAAAGTATTTTCACGCTACTAAGCGAGGAGAAATAGAAACAACTCCCAAGCATTTGTTCCATTGTGTATTTGCACACAAGCCATAGAGTTATCAACCCTCCCCGATGCCGTTTATGGAAAAACAAGCCGACCCCCTTCACATTTGCTGAGGGCTTGACTTCAATCACTGCCAGCGTGTAATAAATTTGGAACAGTCGCATGAAGACATCACAGCATTAAAATGCATCTCTCTCTGCATTTCGAGAAAATTCGACTATTGCTTTCTCAGCCTCGTCTGAGAATGTGCAGAATGGAGATGTGATGTTTATTTGGCTATTTGATTTAGGCATCTCGCATCTTTTGTTTGCTTCAGCCGCAACCCTGTTTATCTGAAAGGCGTTCCGATTCATTATGAAATCTGCTGCTGGCATGTAACCCGATGTGGTTGGAAACAAGTGTTAATGCGTCTCTTAGAGAACTTGTGCTGAATTATGGCTGGTTGTAATGTTTACAGGCCGAATGATTGTAGGGAATGATGGTGGGCACTGCAGTCGATTTTTATTTCAGACCTCATAATGTTTCAGGGTCTTTCGCTTTTCTGGTAATATATATAGTACCAGTTAAAAAGCATGGAAACATTACTATTTTGAATGTTTCTTATGATTATCAAGCCTGATTAAATATACAGAAAAAAACTGTAATATTGTGAAATATTACAATTTAAAATAATGGTTTTCGATTTTAATATACTTTAAAATGTAATTTATTCCTGTGATCAAAGCTGAATTTATCATCATTACTCCAGTCTTCAGTGTCACATGATCCTTCAGGAATCATTCTCAGATGAGGATTTATTATCAGTGTTGGAAACAGTTGTTTTTTCAGGATTCTTTGAATAAAAAGTGAAAAAAAAAAGAAAAAGAACAGCATTTATTTAAAATAGAAATATTTTGTAACAATTTTCGCTAGTTTGGGGTCAGTACTTTTTTCTTTCTTTTTCTGAAAGACATGAATACTTTTATTCAGCAAGGATGTGTTAAATTGACAAAAAATAGTAAAGATTTATATTGTTAGAAAGTATTTTTTATTTTAAATAAATGCTGTTTTAACTTTTTATTCATGAATGAATCCTGAAAAAAAAATATCACCGGTTCCAAAAATATTAATCAGCACAACTGTTTTCATCATTGATAATAAATCATCATGAGAATGATTAGTGAAGGATCATGTGACTCTGAAGACTGGAGGAATGATTATAAATTCAGCTTTGATCACAGGAATAAATCACACTTTAAAGTATATTAAAATCGAAAACCATTATTTTAAATTGTAATAATATCTCACAATATTACAGTTTTTATATATTTTTGATCAAATAAATGCAGTCCTGATGAGCAGAAGAGATCCTTTCAAAAACATTAAATATAGTAATGTTTCCAAACTTTTGACCAGTACTGTGTGTGTATATCTTTATAATACAATGCAAAGCATATTGCTTTAAAGAAAGTTTACCCAAAAGGTTTTTTAAAAACCAATTCCTTCCGTTAAACACAAAAGCAGATTGTCCAGGCCATGTCTGTTATGAAAGATTTCCAAGGTAAGCTTTTCAGTCTTTTCTTCACAAAAGGCTATCATGGATTCAGAATGTCATACGAAATACTTGTTTTTTGTCCGTTTTGGAGCTTGACAGCCCCTGGTCCACATCCACTTTCATTGCATGGATCTGCTAAATCTCTCTTTGTGTTACGCTTAGGAAAGAAAGTCATACGGCTTTGGACGGACACGAGGGTGAGCAAATAATGACAGAATATCCCTCTACACATCTTCATTCAGTGCTCTGGGCTCAATCCTGCTTCCCATTAACTAAACGAGTTTAATGTCTTGCTGTAACAGTCGATTTACAGACAAGGATTTCCTCATGCAACACACACAGTGAGTGGGAAAAAAAAAGGTCAAGAGCGTAGCCGTCGGAGTCTGACTGTTTTAAGCACGCAAAGACTCATTCCATTTACTGGAGGAAGTCAAATGCCGTTTCAGTAGTGCTGCCACTAGTGCATAATCCGAGCTATTTTAGTGCAACCCTCCCACGCATGAAAAAATCTAAGGCATCCCTCTCTCGTTTAGTGTTCCATGCACGCATTATGTAACGCTCTTTATGTGAGGGGGATGGGAGAAACAGATGAAGAGGAAGAGAGAGGAAGACACTCGTCCCATTGCACGTGGACTATTGTCACAGCGTTTGCACGTTTACACACCACCTCAGTGAGTCAGTGACAGCAGCCGTGGCAGCGATTGCCCTCAAGATAAAACAACAGAGCTCCGCTTCTCCCAGAGGAGCCCGTCCGTACACAGAAGTGTCAGGATATGTATGATTTACACCTCCTGTAGGTACAAGCGCGTGTGGGAAGACGGGCTGATGCTTATTGAAATTTAGATGCGTCTCTTTGTAGGAGGAAAGGTGCAATTGCACAAGTCAAAATCTTGTCTTCCCTTTGCGTGCTCTGTATTCATGCATGAGTGAGCATTCATTAGTTACAACTAATCAGACCCTGTTGAACTAAATCTGTGCATGTTTGTGCCCAGAGGAACCTTTTATGTCTCTCAGGTTGCTCTTTTGCCTTTAAGTATCATGTTTGTCTAGGCTGATTCTCCTAAAATGCCTCGGGAGGATTAAAAATAGACGCAAATAGTTGACATACAGTATAGAGCTATAACATGAATGTGGAGAGCAGCTCTTGTGTTTTGGCAGATACGTTTTTGTTTAGTCAAGTTTTAGTCAACTAACCCCCTGGTTTCACAGACAAGGCTTAAACCTAAGCTTCCCTGAAATGCATGTTTGCACCATTTTAACTGAAAGCAACTTGCGCTGATATATCTTAAAAAGTGACACTTCCTGTTGCCAGTTGGTGGCGCTATAACTTTGACTCACAAAAGTCACATCCATGTGATCGGCCTCTTACAATGAACACACAGCTGAAGTTTCATCAAAATCAGTCAGTGTATGCAGAAGTTATAACACACTTCCTGTTTCCCTTTTCTCGCCATAAATTCGTCTCCTCTTAAAATATGTCAGTGCTGTTGTTTTAGCTCATGATGCATACCAGTAATGTTTTTGCATTTACATTTACTACTTAAATGTCCTAATTGAACTAAGGCCTAATCATGGCTTAATCTAAACCCTGTCTGTCAAACCGGGCCTATACAGCTAGGCCTTTTTGTCTAGTTTTTTTTATGTATGTATGTATGTATGTATGTATGCATATTAGTCAAGTGAAAACCATCACAACAATTATTGTCATTTAATCGCAGCAAACAGCGCGAGCGACTTGTGAAGGAACACATACTGGCATTACACTTTCACTTGAGCAGAATATTGCAGTGGTGATCGCTAAACTCCAGCGCACTTGTTGAGAGAGCGTGTGCATGTTTGCCAGATTGCATTTGCAAAGATTAAGTAAAACACTGGGTAGAAAATGCATCCATTTAAGGCTACGTCTACATTCGTTCAGATACATTTGAAAACAGCGTTTTCATTTCAAAACGCATTCTGTCCACCCTAGTGTTTTCAAAGGTTTTCAAAAGGTTGCTCATCCACACTGAAATATTGGACAACGCTAAATTCTCCTTAATTATATTTACCAAAATATCTCACTATTCACTAATGAATTAACTCAGTGCATCACAGCGTGGTATGGGAACAGCACCAGTCATGACTGCAAAGCCCTGCAAAGAGTCGTGCGCTTATCCGAGCGTATCTCAGGGTCAGCTCTCCCGTCTCTGCAGGACGTCTACACCAAACGCTGCAAAGGTAGAGCTACTAAAATCATCAAGGACTCTAATCACCCTGCAAACCCTCATTTCACGCTGCTGCCATCTGGTAAGCGCTTCCGAAGCCTGATGGCCAAAACTGAGAGACTCAAGAGGAGCTTCTTCCCCCAGGCCATCAGACTCCTGAACTCAGTCACTTAACATCACGTGACTTCACTTCAGGATAAACATCGATACACTGACATTGCACTGCACCTGTTATAAACCTGTTTGCACATTATACTCTTATACATTTGTTAACCACATATTTATAAGTCTACAGTTTACTTCACTTATTTTATTCCATTTCTTTATTTTTTTTTTTTATATATATATATATATATATATAGTACTTTTTTATTCTATTTCTATATAATTTCCTCCTTGTGTTTTTAACTGTGAATTTGCACTGTCCATGGAGCGGACCTGTTTACATTTCACTGCCGGTTGTATATTCTGTATATAACTGTGTATGTGACAAATAAAACTCTTGAATCTTGAATCTTGAATTCAGGTCGCACTTAGCCACCATTATGTTTGGTCTAAAACGCAACTGCTCTCATTCAGGACTGAAGTGTAATATGAAGAGTGTGCAAAGTAACATATTTTGTGAAAGTGTGAAAGTGAATAGCACATAACAGGCATAATACTGGTATAAACCACTGGTCTATATAGAGAACAGTCATTTATATAGATCAGTGGTATAAACATGCATATCTATCGGTTCAATATGTCACATGACTAAACATGCGTCAGCGCTTTCAACGTGAAAAGGCCGTTTTCAAATTGTATCCACTTGGGAATGCGTTTTCAAAAAGCTTCCAAAACGGAGAGAAAAATATGCATTTTCAAACGAAAACATTAGTGGGGACAAGGCCTAAGAGAAAAGCTCTGATTGAGGGATTCAGTCACTTGACATCTGGCAACCGCAAACATGAAAGCTCGTAGAGGCTTGGACAGCAGTCTGTAATATTTTGTCTTTTTTTTTCAACAAAAACAAAGTTTTTATTTTTTTTTAACTACATTTTAGTCTCGACAATGTTACTGCATGTTGATTTAGTCACAGTTATTGTTTAATGATGTTGATGTCATCTCATCATCGTCAGGTCGTTGACGAACATTTTTCGCAATAGTTTTCGTTAACAAAATGAACACTACTCTTGAGGAAAATCTGAGACACTCTCCATCTGCATCTCATCCAATTGAGATGTTAGCAAGATCTCATTTGTGTGTTTTCTTTCTGTGCATAAGAATAAAAGTTTCTGAGGAAGATCTGAGGAAATTAACTTAAATTTCCCCCTCTTTCTACCTTTTCCCTTTACTGCATCACAAGAGACTTCTTCATCGAAAGAGGCACAGCAGTTGTTTTAATTGAAATTGATTTTGTCTGTGACAAGGCAAAGCAGAGAGAATAAATAGCTCAGTGGCTGAGGATGTGCAGAGCCCCAGAGTTCTAATAGTGGCCTGTGTCTGGAGTTAGATTGAAAGCAGGCTGTGATATTCTACAGGGAGCAGGGTGTAGATGAGACGGCTCGCTGAGACAACACGTCATGCACACATTAGAAAGTTTCCCGTTCACCTCCACTTCCAAAACCAACTCTACAAATGCATAACATGGGATAGTTGTCACATCTCACATCCACTGGTAAATCTTCCCAGGTCTTTCCTCATATCACATGATTGCATTTCCTGGTTTCCTCCAGTTTCGATTTCTCACCTCGTCTTTTTTCCACACAGACAAGTGTGGGCATGTATTTCACATTTCCTTTTTCAGGTTGAGGATGTAACTCTTGTGTGCAGGCGTGTGGGAAGACAAGCGCTTGCTCTTTTTCTCTCTATCTGTCTCTTTCCCAAAGAGGAAGCAGCAAGTAGCAGCATAAAATGGTTGTTTCGGCAGCTTCGCTGTCAATGTGTCATTGGGAATTGAATGGCCCGCAGTCAACTTACCTATTAGCACTCACCTCTAATTGAATTTGGCCAGGCCAATTGAAGCAACAGCTGCGCTTTATTGAGTTGCTTTTGCTGGTGAATGTGTTGATCACATTTCCATCACAGTCGAGGAAGAGAAGCTTGTCACGATTTCGTTTGGTATTCTGCTGTATTTTTTCACTTTTTGCTCTTTGTATGAGATGGACATCTTTGACCTTAATACAAACACTGCAAAGAGTGCGTTGATTGTTTTTTCTCATGACTTTTTCCCAGATGTATGGAAAATAAATTTGTTCCTCGCTTTTCTAGCAGCGTTGATGTGATTAGTTTTGTTGTGTCTGTGGTTGCCTCTGTGTCTTTTTCAGTTTTAAAACTGAGGATAAATCAAATTCAACAGAGGCGTGTTGAAATGCACGGGTATCATTTAGCTGTCGCCATCTCATTAAAGAAGCTTGTTTACTCATAGGGCACATTAGCATAATCCTTCCCACTCTGCATTTATCTAGACATGCTTGGAAAAAACAAATAGCTTTATTAAGCCAAAGACCTTGATTGAGTCATTTCGTTAGCACTAATAAAATGTAATTGAAAAAGTAACAATTGTTTCCAAGCACGTTCCTAAACACTCATCCTTGCCCTTCAGATCTTTCCCCGTCTGTCATTGGTCAGCAAAGCAGGTAGCCCCACCCCAAACGCATACCATTTAATGCTCATCATGTCAATTGTAGCACTGCTTTAGGGATAGTTCACCCAAAAAATTATATTCTGTCATCATTTACTCACCCTTAAGTTGTTCCAAACCTGTATGAGTTTCTTTCTTCTGCTGAACACAAAAGAAGATATTTGGAAGAATGTTGGTAACCAGACAGTTGACGGAAGCCATTGACTTCCATTGTAGGAAACACAATGCTATGGAAGTCACTACTGTCTACTGGCTACTGTCAACTTTCTGGTTACCGACATTCTTCCAAATATCTTCTTTTGTGTTCAGCAGAAGAAAGAAACTCATACAGGTTTGGAACAATTTGAGGGTGAGTAAATGATGACAGAATTTTAATCTTTGGGTGAACTATGCCTTTAACTAGTTTCTGATAAATGATGTTGTTGTTATACTAAAAGAACACTGGGTGGAATCAAGGTTGTATCACGTTGGTATGGGGTTTTAGTTTGTGTTCATGTCTTTCATTTTGAAATTCTGAGTCACGTTTCCTAGTTCCTTGTTATGTGATTCCTTGCCCTCATGTGATCATGGCTGCGTTCAGCCCCGACAAAGCGTTGCAAAATGTTTTTAAACTGAAACGGTGGTGTGTTGAATACCCTGTTCTGATGACGCAAAAGTTGCAACTATGGCAGCTGATACTGCAAAACACACTCAATGTTACAGTCACTACCCTTGTCATCCAGAACAAAAGAGAACATCCCAATCAAATGAAGGGATTTATGGAAACTGTGGTTCCTAATTATTGTGATCCAATATTTGCCTCAATTTGCATTTCAGGATAAAAAAACAAAGATTTTAGGTGAAGGATAATCCAGTTCTTTCCTCAGAGACTGTGTTATGATCTATATGACCTTAAAATGATTTTTATTGTGAGTATTAGGCTTATCATTATTGCTGATCACTGTTGTTGTGCTATATTTTCACTATAAACCTCTAATATCTTCAGTTGTTGCGCATACCAAGCTGCAGCGGACAAATTTTGTAAATGACTTGGACCCATTGTGCGAGCCGTCTCTTTAATACCGCGTGGTTTATATACATGTTGCTGCTGATTGGGCTGACATTTTTGACACACCCAGCAAACAAGAGAAAACATATCTCGAACCCCGTTGCTCACTGTTGCACACCTTTTCCAGGATACATGTAGTTCTAGACACACCCTAGTGGCAGCAAATCTAATTTGCCGCGAGTGTAGTCTAGCAACTCCCGGTAGACCTGCGAGCTGGAAAAACCAAACTCTGCTCAGGCCAATCACATCGTGTATAGAGTCGGTGGGCGGGCTTAACATAATGACAGCAGAGTTTCAGAGGTTTCCGTGTGCTACTTAAAAACAAAGAAGCTGACGAACAGGGGCCTTTCGAATCGGCTTTGGCCGCGACTCTGGGAGACTTGTTGTTAAGCTTTTCTTTGAGAAAAGAACTGCACTGAAGTCATTCTTAAGAAAGGAAGAGGTGTTCGGAGTTTTGCCGACCGGATACGGCGAAAGTTTAATCCATCATCTAGCTCGGCTTCACCTTCTTCGTTGCTCTGGTCAGTTGTAGTGCTATCCTAGTGTGTGCAGAGGGAATTTAAAAGACAGCCGTTTATCCCACCCCTCGGATTGAGCCCTGCCAATGGTGAGTTCCCAGACCCAACATCTTGATGTAGGTCTGGCTTGTCAGGCTAGTTCAACCCAGAAACCGTAGCAAAAATGTTGCGCACTAGTTTGAGCTTGAATTTGCCCCATGTCTTGTGTTTCCCTAGTATTGTGTGTCATGTTCTGATTGGTTGTTTCAGGTGTTTCTCTGTTCTGTTTTGTGATTGGTTTATTGTCTTGATTGTGTACAGGTGTTCCTTGTTTAGTTATTAGTGTATAAATAGCCCTTCCATTGTATCTTGTCTATCTTTGTTCGTGTAACCCAATGTTTGACGTGCCGTGCCATTGTTCACATTTTGGTTAATAAAACTGCACTTGGGTTCACTTCAACTCACCTCCAGTGGACTCCAGTTACAGGTTGTGCCGGTAGACCATGTTTTTTTTTCCAGGAGGATGGTGGAACTCTTTTTTTTATTTTAGGTCTTTTGTTTCCAGTATACAACATACCAATCTTGGTAAAGATAACATTTGTGAATAAATCTTTTTTCAGGACTCTGTAAGAGGCGTAAACATTGATTCTTCCATTGATTGGACATCTCTGGTGGTAGATGTGGCGCTCTTGACATTCTTGGTTTGTAATCCTGTTGGGCAAATATGCTTGGCTGTGAAATTAGATTAAGACACTGGTGTGTTGTTTCACATGGGCACATCGGATGAGCGCTCGCCAACATCTGCCTGAAATTGTCTCTGCGAATGATTTCACTCAGAGAACTGTAGCTGTGTTGTGACATGAAGGCCAGAGGCAATTTAGCGCTCTTTGTATAGCCTGAGTGCTAATGCATGTCATTAAAATGCAATATTTTTCTGAAACTCTCAAAGCCAAAAGCTTCACTCGGTGTGTCTGTTGTGTTATTTAACAGACACACTTTTAACAGAGAATTTTTTTTGTGTTTACCTTTTAATGACACAACAATCAATGAAATCCAGTGATGTCAAGGCTGTAATGTGATTGGTTATCAAGGCACATGTAATTCAAGTTGGCCGTTCTGCTTTCTCCAATTATAGAGACACGGACCCTCGTATCTCCCAATAATAAGAACATCTATGATGATACTTGTGATATCATTGTTAAAGTGATAGTTCTCCCAAAAAAATTAATTCACTGTAAAGGGATTTTTAAAGGGGTCATGAACTGTGAAATCCAATTTTCCTTGAGCTTTTGACATATAAGAGTTTCAGAACTGAAAACTTCCTTGTTAGTCCAAAAACAGGTTTTATGGTTACCAAGCCCAGCGAACGACTCGTTGTAGAATGTGCCTATAATAGATCGGTGAAAGATCAACACCTACTTCATCATTGCAACTTTGGCTCCACCCACTGCAGTGTTAGTGATATGATGTGGAGAGGAGCGATACAGGACTAAAAAATAACATTACCTTCCAAATGATCCTAATACTAGGAATGTGGTTATTTATTTTCATCAATGTGAATGTCTCAGTTGAGCATTATTTATATTCGCTACATTTCACTGTGGATTCAGTCACAATTTCAGTGCAGGCTTTGCAAACAGACTTTTACGACATGGACTCGACAGTAATGCCACAACATGTGAGTAACCGTGTTAATTCTAATGCCTGATCTGTGATCAGTGATTTCTTATATGTAATGATTCATGTACAGTCAGATGTTCTTTGTCTGTGTGTCAGTAAATCAAACCAGTGACTAAACGCTCAACTTCACATTGTTTCTCTTAGTAGATGAAAATAATCTGTTATTTAAACTGTGATTAAATTATATATAGAAAACAATCAAAGAATGCTCCCTTTACAATCGCTGGAGCTGTCAATCAAACAGAGCGAGTTTATCAGTGACTCGCGCCAAAACTCCCGTAATAATTAGTGAATCTCTTATTTACATTGTGTTTGCACTGTTAGTTATGATGAAAGCATTTGTTAGTGTGCAGAAATCAAGTTACAATCACAAGATCACTGCATTCATGCGCTCAACATGTCTGTGATCGGCTACAATGATCATCACTGCAACCTTTCATGCCACGATCTAAATATAATGCTATAATCAACACTTTTCATGATTAGTTACCTTTGAGAGCTGCAATAAATATGTGCTAAAAGTTTTCATGAGAGTTAAACATGTAATTCTAGCTGATGTTAGCCAATCACAGCAGTGGGCGTTTACACTGAAGTCACACAGCAGCCAATCAGAGCAGTGGGTGTTTACACTGAAGACACACAGCAGCCAATCACAGCAGTGGGCGTTTACACTGAAGTCACACAACAGCCAATCACAGCAGTGGGTGTTTACACTGAAGCTTCACAGACACGCCCCTTCAAACAGAACATTCAGATCAGAGGCTAAATTCAGGGTAGAAAAAATGCCTTTTATTTCTAAATTATGACCATTTTTGATGTAAAAATCATACTAACATTATAAATGCACCACAGGAAACATTATAAAACAGCAGTTCATGACCCCTTTAATGCATTTAAAGGGTTAAATCTTTGTCATGACCTATCACTGTCCCTTATATATGATCAAACATTTTTTAATTAGAATTGAAATAAGGAAAAAGCTGGTGTTGGTGTGGTGTTGTATACCTTTTTGTATTGAACAAGAAGCATTAAAATGTATTCCTTTCCCTTTAATTACGATGGCTCATAGTTAAAAAGGAGAACTCAATGTCGTAGAGGATTCTGGCAAATAATCATTAGAGCATGAAACAAGTGAGATATGCAGAAGCCATCAGTGCAGAAAGTGCATTTAGCATTGAACACATCACGTCACATAGGAGCGACCTTTGAGCTTGAGCACAGATTATGTGTGCTCGTAAATGAGAGACATTATTAATCAAGCGCTTGTTATGCGGCAGACACTTATGTCTGAGTCTAAAATACTGAATTCATTCTTGTTTTCCAATACTCTGAGCACCAGGGTGTTGTATATGTGAGAAGTTGTGGAAACGTGTATCAACGTGTTGAATTTGAGCACATCTGTGCAGTAAAGTTGTTTTGATGTTTATAGGTCCTCCTGATAATGGGTCTCTCTCTCTCTCTCAGTGATTGATGTTTGTTCAGACTATAGAGGGCACTGCAGACAAATACAGCTCTCTGATTGAGGACGAGAACTTGTTTTTATGGATTTGAGGAGAGCATAGATACATGTAGAGCTCCTGCAAATGAAATGCCACTGAATTTATGGCTAGAAAATCATTGGTTGGTATTCAGGTGTTGAGTGTTTGTCGTCTCAGTGTCGTAAATGTACTTGCTTTTTACGTTTTTGACCTGTATTTTTTGACAGAATGATGACAGCAGCCACATTTGAACACTTTTCATCATCTGGTCTTGTTATAAGTAATTCTGCTGCATTATTGTATGTATGAATGATGAATGATGGTGGACGTTATTTCAAATAGTTTGTCTTCATTATCTTAAACTGTTACAACATGCTCCACTTTATTGATTACCTTTCTTTTCAGCTGAAGTCATACAAACAGGTATGTAATTCCCACATCCATGGATAAAGTCTTACCATGTTTTCCTTATTGAATATCCATTTCACTTGGACATATACACAACAGTTAATTTTTTTAAAGAAATTAATTAAATTGATCAAAAGTGACAGTAAATACATTTATACTATTACAAAAGATTTACATTTCAAATAAATACTGTTCTAGTTTTAAACTTCATATTCATCAAAGAATCCTGAAAAATGAATCCGACACTCAAGAGTAATGATGCTGAAAATTCAGCATTGCATCACAGGAATAAATTATATATTTAAAAATATTAAAATAGAAAACAGCTATTTTAAATGGTAATAATATTTCACATTATTACTGTTTTTACTGTATTTTTGATCAAATAAATGCAGCCTTGATGAGCAGAAGAGACTTTCAAAAACATAAAAAAATGAAACTTTTATAAGAACTGTAAAGACCACAGTTCAAATTCTATTAGAGTTCACACACTGTACAAACTAGTGAACATGTTTGCAGCACTCAGAAGCAGTTGCATTATGTACAGTACATTATAACCGAATGCACAGGTGAGGTCGAATCAGAACAGTCTGGATCCTACAGTAGAATATATGATGGTTTCTCGATGACCTGTGTGTGTGTGTGTGTGTGTGTGTGTGTGTGTGTGTGTGTGTGTGTGTGTGTGTGTGTGTGTGTGTGTGTGTGTGTGTGTGTGTGTGTGTGTGTGTGTGTGTGTGTGTGTGTGTGTGTGTGAGATAAGGCCTGGTGTCAGTGGAGTGGAAGAGGCCGGTCTGGCAGGTCTGAACCCAACAGAGTGTAAAGGGACAGCATGTTGTTTCTCAGAATGGATGGAGAGAATAGGCAGACAGAAGGTTCAGGTACGAGGGAAGAGAACACAGATAAGACGCTGCAAAGTCTGTACACATAGGTTTCATTCCTTTACAAGATTTTTACATTTTCTGAGTTAAATGTGGTTACCAGGGTGTTGCAATTAGTTGTTACATGGTGGCTTTGAGCGTGTTACTTTACAGATTCTACGGTGTTCTGTATGAATGACAAATATGATTGTACGGCGTCAACATGATCATATTTATATTTTCTGTCATTCTTGTCATGTTTCTAGACATTTACATTCACAAAATGTGTCAGAATGCAATTCACAACATATGTATTGCGTCTTGCATTGAGAATCTTACTGAGCAAAGTAGTTTACATGTAGTTTATCAAGTAAAACAGTTGCCTGTATAAAACATCTGGTTTAAAGCTGCAGTCCATAACTTTTTTTGGTTAAAGCTATCCGAAATCAATTTTTGAGCAAGTTTAACCAGCCAGTGTTCAAAACTATCTCCTTACCTTAGCCTGATTCACAACGGTAAGCTTGTAATGATGTGCTATAATTTGTATGGTACTGATAGCATAGCATCCTGCGAGAAATACGAGCTTCCGCCGTTCATCTTTGCGTCATTACATCACGTCTGTATCCATAAAGGAGTCCGGGCTAGTAGGCTATATGGCGCGTGAGGATGCTGCAGGTGGCCAATCATTTGTGGCCTCTTCTTACAGCAGCTGGAATGTAATTAAACTTGTAATTTTGATGGCATTGTAATCCAGAAAGTTCAAAACGACAATCATTGACAACTGGTGCGTTGATAAACAACCCACACATGCTCCTCAAAACATTAGCTTCATCTGCACTGAGGAGCTGCGTCGATGCACAACCCACGTAAAGATGATAATTCCACAAATAACTGCAATTGAGGGTTTCAAACAGAGATGGCGACAAAGAGACAAAATTTACAGACTGCAGCTTTAAAGCCCAGATATTTGAATGACCCCTTTAATACTTCAAGAATAATCAATACTAGTTAAGCTCAATTGACATTTGTGGCATTATGTTGATTAATGCAAAAATAATTTCAGCTTGTCCATCATTTTCTTAAAAACAATAAATAAATAAGCAAAAATCTAAGTTAATTTTATAAAAACACTTATAGGTCAATTTAATTGTGTTAAAAAAATCCAAATTAATTTTATTTCTGTTTTAATTTAAGCATATCTAATTTCATTTAATTAAATTTTTCCTTGCTATGATTTGAAATTCTGTGTTGTGTGATTTTTCTGGAAATCAAATGAAGGCATAAAAACAATTTAATTAAAATAAAAATAAAATAAAAAATCTACAAGTAAAGTGCTGCACAACAGAGCTTTATTGTTAAAATTAAAACATGGAAGAAAAATTGTGATTTATTCGTTAACAAATGTATTATTATTATTATTATTATTATTATTATTGCATTAGTGCATAGCTAAATTATTTAAGTAATATATTTTTGTCACAATTTCTTCAAGTTAATCCAAACTTTTATTTTGACGGGCTGCAGTGAAGACTTTTGTGTTTCTGTGTGTTTATGATATGACGATAGTTTTTCTCAAATGAAACTGACTCTGAGTGGCTCTGGAGATGAAGCTCATGTTCTCATCGATGAAATCATAGGGCACTACACTTATATTGATTATTCTGTAAAAAAAAGAAAAAAATCAGTTATTTGAGCTGTAAAGTTGTTCATTCTTTTTAAGTTAATTTTAGTTTTTTAGGCCTGGTCATGACAACAAAGTGGTAATGCACTCATCATATAGTTTATGTTTTGTGGCTATACTATTGCAACAGTGACTATTTTAACATTGTCTTGGCCCAGTTTAATATGCAGGCTAGATTTTTGCATGTTTTTATGTAAAGAAAAAGAAGGAAAAGTAGTGATCAACTTTATGCCGCAAGTACTGCCGGTTGAGCTGAACCTGTGTCCACTGCACGTAAACAACCTTCAGTCTTACCCTCAATCATGCAGGAACCACATGAGGCGTGAAATTCAATGTGAAGGTGCGTCCCGCAGGGGAAAGTTCATCAGCGGGGAGATGAGGACGTGTCCTCTGAAACACAGGTATCGGAAACGCTTCCACACTTTTCCATCTAGAGCTTCTTCGCCGGTCAAGATGTTTGGTCAGACCTGTGGTGTGAAAAGGACAGAGAAACAGATAGGGCAACAGATAGAAAGACTAATAAACTGAGGAGAAGGGCTCAAAATGGGAAGGGAGAGAGAGAGAAGCGTCTCCTTAGAAGCCTGCTGCTCACTATATTGGAGAGGAGTGCTGTTGCCAGGGCAACCAGCGGGACCCGTGATTGGTATTTGGAGCAGCGCTCCAGTGGAATAGCTGCAGAGGAATTGATGTTCGGCATACATCTGGGGTCGACAAATACCTCGCATCTCTTTTCCTGTTTTTCTGATACACTGCCTGCGTCTTCATTACAGCCTACACGATCCCCTTATCGTGAAACACCCCGGGGACGGTGTCCAATCTTCTTTTATTGCTTCGCTCTTGTTCTCCATGAGCCGGAGCCTTCGCTGCCGTTTAGCATGTGCATCAGATGCTTTGGGTGTCTTCTCTTCTGCATCATGTCTGTGTTCTCAGTGGTGCTTCCACGTTCAGTACTGTAGCGATCACTCCTGTGTCATGCTTTTTTCTTACACTGTGTGTTAGAGTGAGAGCTAGAGCTGCTCTATCAGGCCCAGTGCACAGATACTTTGGCATTCATGTATTTGTCTCTTTTGTTTACGTTCACACACTAACATTTCCATCCAAATGTGAAGCGAATCTTTTCAAAGTTTGCAAAATAGAAAAGGCGACAGTGGCAGTGAAGGTGTTCGAGCGGATGACGGTGGTGTTGGTAACCTGTAACCAACAGTAAATAAAACCCCCTCAGCTTAACCTTAATGTGAAAAATGCTTAAAGGGATAGTTCACCCAAAAATGAAAATCTGATGTTTATCTGCTTACCCCCAGGGCATCCAAGATGTAGGTGACTTTTTGTTTCTTCAGTAGAACACAAATGAAGATTTTTAACTCCAACTGTTGCAGTCTGTGAGTCGTGTAATGCATGTGAATGGTAACAAAATCTATGAGTAAAAAAAACATGCACAGACAAATCCATATTAAACCCTGCGGCTCGTGACGACACATTGATGTCATATTGAAACAATCGGTTTGTGTGAGAAACCGAACAGTATTTATATCACTTTTTACCTCCAACACGCCACTATGTTCAACAGCCTTCAGCGCGCGATCACTTCCGGTGCGTGAGGTCAATGTCCACGATCTGGTGTAGTTTACACAAGCTCCGGAAGTGATCTCTCTACACCAAATCGCACAAACAGATTGTTTCAATATGACATCAATGTGTCGTCACGAGCCGCAGGGTTTAATATGGATTTGTCTGTGCATGTTTTTTTTACTCTCATAGATTTTGTTACCATTCACATGCATTATACGACTGACAGACCGCAACGGTTGGAGTTAAAAATCTTCATTTGTGTTCTACTAAAGAAACTACTAAGTCACCTACATCTTGGATTTTAATTTTTGGGTGAACTATCCCTTTAACGTGGCATTAACAGACCAAACTCGGTATACACCAAACTAATAAAGCATATGTACAGAAAAGCAGATGCGTTCAGAATATGAACGCAACACGTTTAATTACACGTTAAGTGCTTTCCTCCCATATAGAAAATCAAGAAAGCGCTTATAATGAGGCTTAATGGACCAACCGTTATGAAAAAAAGAAGACAAAATACATTATACATTATTAATAAAACACAGGCAGGTTTAGTGATTTGCAAAAACCAATTCTGTTCACACTTAGATTGTCATAAACACAGAGGGAGAGCTATTCCAACAAGCTCTCTCTCCCTGAACACAAATTTGTGCGCTATTTATGGGCTCATCTGCTGTTCTGCACATAGTGTGCTTTAATAGTATTGAGTTTACTGAGTTTGGTCTTTTAATATCAGGTTCTTAGTACATGAAGCGTTTTAGAATGTCCCCATCAGGAGAAACTGAGGATTAGTTACATGGGTTTAATGTTTGCTACGTCAGAATTTAAATGTTTCCATCTCCCATTATTTGCATTAACGCTTTTTCAACCAAGTCAAACGAGCATAAAAACTTTTCTAAATTTGGAGTTTCTTTCACTCGTTCCTGATGCGATACTTCAAAAAGCACATAAAAACAGGGTGATGGAAACATAGCTAGTCTACTATAGGCTGCTACTATAATACTAGGATACAACGGGGCTAAAGGCACACCTTAAGAAAAGCTGTTCCCATAGTGTATGATTGCAGAAAAAAATTATGGCGCAACAGATTTTGCGTAAAAATAAATCATAAAAGTTGTTTATTTTGTTTAAAAATCTTATAAATGAGGTGGCCTTTTACCCCAAACACGGGGGGAAAGACACGCATTATTGATGCAAGTTTTTAATAAAGTCCAAGTTAATACTTGTTCAAAACCATCACTTTAGCAAAGTTTGCATTTGATAAATAAAATAATTCATTGTTGCTCAATAAATGTCATAAAAATATGTTGATATAAATATATATTTTAAAAATGCATAATTATTTTAAAAAGTAAAGATTCTGAAAGCATTTAATGAGATCACATAATAATTTAATTTAAAGTAGTAACATTAAATCATTTTATTATATGATTGTTTCATTATAAATATGGTGATCCTAGACTTCTGGGGGCCCTAAGCAAAACTTTGTCTGGGGTCCCTTGTCAGTCCATTCATAAAAATAAAAAAATGACCCCCAACCCCTTAATCTGTTCTTTTAGAGCTGTGTACACTGTCAACAAACACCAGCGAGTTAGTAAATACAAATATAAAATACAACAGAAAAAAGAAATGAATGGAATGAATTCAGCCTATACTGCTTATAATAGCCTACTAGACAGAAATTGAATAAATAAAAATAAAATTAAATAAACATTGATTTTTATCAATGAAGTCACTAATGATAATCATTGAAGATTTTGTCGTTTGATTAACAGTAAATGACAGAGAGAGCAGCGGCTTTATTAGACTGCTGTCACTTTAAGACCAAATGCACAGATCTAATACACTGACAAGCATTCGATTACATTTCCAGCTCACAGAATAATCCTCCTGTTCACCAAAGACATAACTGAATGTGTTTAAATCCACAAGACGGACATTTTGACATATTTTTGCGTGTATTTAAACGCACACCCGAAGCCCAAAGTAGCCTGTATTTGTCCGTGTTTCTCTCCGTCTCAGATCACACGGACGGAAAGCCGTCTGTTGAACAGCGTCTCCTTCGCAGCGCATTATGCTTTTACATGTGACGCTACATGATTCGACTGATTTGGATGTTATGTATGGTGACAGCGCACTGCTTTAAAGGAAAGGAACGGAAAGCAGCATCATGTTTTCATAATCGTTGAAAGCAAAAATCAAAAACGAAAGTAAAACACAGTAGTGCAGGGGCCCTACACAGCTTACATACTCTGCGTATAGGGAGGATTATCCAAATGAACGTGATATTTACCATCCGAATCTAACCATGGCATGTCAACAAATGGAAAAGATATTTATTATCATGTTAACTATTTTGCTCTTTACCCCAAATACCATACTTTTACATATTCTTCTGTCATTGAAAAACGTTTGCTTTACTTAGCTTGAACAAAACTGAAAATCATTAAGAAGATCTTTGTCTCAAAATATATTCAATAATACTTAAATCTATAACATTTAAAAAAAAAACATCAAATATTACATCAAATGAGCGCAGAATCAACAAAAGTAAAACACAGCCCTAAATAACTCATTCTTAAGAGGCAAGTTTGCGTGCCATCTAGTGCATCTTTAGCCCTGTTGTACCCTACCAATAATAATATTATCATTTATTATTATAGTCAGTGATGGTATATGTGCTCTCTTGCAGTGTCGTGTGTTTGGTAACCTGTCTGAAAACAATCATTAGTGCTGTTTGCTTAGGCTATCATTACTTTTACTATTTGTTCAAAACAGGGTGCTTTAATTAGCTTTCTATAAATGGCTGTAGAGAGCCATTTTTTAAGAGGCATTTGCCCAAATACATTGTGAACAAGGTAAAAAAAAAAAAAAAAAAAAATACTGCTTATGTTGTGTTTAGACGCCTCTGAGAGAATGAGATGCAGTGAGCGCACAGACTCATCCATGATGCCCAGCCACAGCCACAGGCACAGGAAGACAGAACATGCAAATGTGGGATCCTTGTTTTTATTCCAGCCCTTTAAAAAGAAAACTAAACTAAAGCATCTCGATACAGTGCGACATTCTGCATCCAGATCTGCAGTGGCAGCTTGAGTTACACATTCCTTTCTTTTAAATCAAATCAAATCACCTTTATTTATATAGCGCTTTTGACAAGTCCAATTGTTTCAGAGCAGCTTCACATTGTTAACAGGAAAATAATGCAACAGAATTTGTACAGCCGTTCTGGTGAAACGGTGATGTTATCCAGCTAATTTCAGTTATCATATAGTGTCAATGCGGGCAGATCGGTAATATAGATGAGATTTAGGAGTCCCCAACTGAGCAAGCCAAAAGCCAGAGGCAACGGAGGCAAGGAACCAAAACTCCTTCAGGGCCAGAATGGAGAAAAAACCCTTGGGAGAAACCAGGCTCAGTCGGGGTGCCAGTTCTCCTCTGGCCGACGAACAAACAGTGTATGATTATAATTCTGGCAACATTGCAGGTCTTAATTCATATTAGGTAAAGAGATATTCGTAAGATTATTTGAAAGATTGGAGTCGTCACCCCGAAGACGGGATTAATGAGGATGTCGTGTCGATGCGGCATTTTTTACAGGAGGAGTTTAATTGACACGCTCTCTGCAGACACTTCAGGGATGCGTTGGTCATGTCCAGGCGCAGGTCCACCATCTGATCTGGATACGGCCCGGATCCGGCTGACTGCAGTAAACCTCAGGATAAACAGAGAGACTAACATTAGCGTAGATGCCATTCTTCTTATGATGTAACGAGTACATCAGGTGTTATGGGAAGTGTTCCCGGTTCTGGCTAACCTAGTTAATGCAGCCTGACAATCATTTACTGATTTGAATAATAGAGATTGATAATGTTCTATGTGTAAGCCATAGTAAAGAGATGCGTTTTTAGTCTAGATTTAAACTGACAGAGTGTGTCTGCTTCCCGAACAATGCTAGGAAGACTGTTCCAGAGTTTAGGCGCTAAATAGGAAAAGGATCGACCGCCTGCAGTTGATTTTGATATTCTAGGGATTATCAACTGGCCAGAATTTTGAGACCGCAATAGACGTGATGGAGTATAATGCGTTAAGAGCTCACTCAAGTACTGGGGAGCTAAACCATTTAGTGCTTTGTAAGTAAATATTAAGATTTTAAAATGTATACGATGTTTAATAGGGAGCCAGTGCAGTGCTGACAGAACCGTGCTAATATGGTCATACTTCCTTGTTCTAGTAAGAGCTCAAGCTGCTGCGTTTTGGACCAGCTGGAGTTTGTTTATTAAGCGAGCAGGGCAACCACCCAGTAAAGCATTACAGTAATCTAGCCTTGAGGTCATGAACGCAGAATTAACTAACTGTTCAGCATTTTGCATTGAAAGGATGTGCCGTAATTTAGATATATTTTTAAGATGGTAGAATGCAGTTTTACAGATGCTAGAAACATGGCTTTTACTGGAGGAATGAAGCCAGATATCATTGAGAAGACACTTGGGCGGCAACATACACTGTTTTTTCTTCTTTTAATTCCCTTAATACTATTTCTCCCTTTTGCAACCGGATATTTAAATCTAAATTCTGTTTTTATGCCAAAAATATAACTTGCATATAAAAATAAATCATTTATTTCGGTCAGTTCAGTATAATAATGGATTGCACAATGGTTTTTATTGAATTTATTTGATTACATTTTTCAGGGATGTGAATTTAAGGGCTGTTTTCAATGGTTTAACATTTGAAAGCAATGAAAAATAATAAAATATAATAATAACAACAACAATAAATATTATTATTAGTACAATAATACATTAGTATTATTGCAACATTTTCCTTCTTTTTGTCTTTATCTAATCACATGCCTGGATTTTAATAATTTTTTTTATATATATATATATATGTTTTATTGAATAATATATAAATAATTTAATTAATTGTTTTTAGCAGAAGTGGGGTATCTGCTCAGGCAGTTGGCATAAATGTGTAAAATTATAGACATGAATCATTTGGTTAGATTTTCATAAACTTAATTCTTTTTGAAATAAAAAATTGTAAGGCTAAATTATAATCAGTTCTTTCAGAAGTAACTTCTTATGTGAGTGTTTCAGATTCGGACAATACTTTATTTCAATGCTCAGTGTTATTTAAGTGCTGTGTTCATTCTCTCTCGTGTTTTAGCATGAATGTGGTTCTGTCTTTTGAACAGGTTGTTCAAGTGGACTAGAATGTCTCAAAGACCCTTCAGACGTCATGTCATGGCACTTTTAATGCAGTCTAAACCTCTGCAAGGTCTCTGAGTCACAATACTTCTGAATATAATACTCTAATTATGAAGATCATTTACAGCTCAATCAATACAGCATCACAAAGCCGTCATAATGGTCATTATGAACATTAGCTCAGGTTAATGCTGCAATTTTCCATATGTTTCTGCTACTCTTTGTCACTCTTTTCAACTTCTGCAGAAAATGTGAGTGGTGTTTGATTGTGCAAAAGCCTTTTGAGTGGTTCAAGTTAAAAGCTACGTTCTGGTGATCTTATTGTTTTTCAGCAGTAGTAATAATGACGTTTTTAGTTCGTTAGCAGTGTTGTTTCTCTGAAAACATTGAAACTGAATGCTTAAAAGCAATGCATTCACTTCCGTCTTCGGAAATCGGCCTTATGCATGAACTGTAAACAGACTGCTTACCCATTATATAGAGATCTCTTTGCACTCAGGGTGGTGTTTTATTCATAAGTGCATTGCAGCCTGTCTATCTTAAAACATAAAGCTGTAAATGAGAAGAAGTGCATTAAAAATGTGTGCTTGATATAGTATGTGTTTAATGCACTTAATGGAATGGATGAGTACAGCTGGAGAATCCTATTTACACAGACCAGTTTCATAACATTTCCACTAAACCCGTTTCTTCACAGTAATGGCTATTTCTGTGGTGGCTGAGAACTGTGCAAATACCAGATCGCAGTCCATCAACACATCTCCTCCGACACCTGAGGGAAATCAACTGGCCATTTAGTTTATCTGTCTTTAATCCCCATCCTCACAGATCCTTGGATCCGTTACTTATTTTTGCTCGTTCTCACACATCATGTTCTTTCACATTCGCATTTCAGTTCATTAAAAATGGCAAAATAACTGCTCAGTTGTGCAAGATGCAGCAAAGCAATTCCATTGACCAAAACAAGTTTTTTGGACTTCACGATTTGAGTTTAAACCAAAGGATACCAACTAAAAGTTTAACTGGTTAGCACAGTCCAGTAAGCCCCTGTTGGTAGATGCGGTTATTGCACCATTACATGGCTAAAAATCATCTTTCTCCATTAACAATCATAATTTAACCTTGTATTCTGACTTAATATGCTTTAAAGGATTAGTTCACCCTAAACTGAAAATTCTGTCATCATTTACTCACCCTCATGTTGTTCACAAACCCATAAGACTTTTGCTTTTAAAAAGTTCATAAAGAGATTATAAAACTGAACTATATGAATTGAGTGGTTTAGTCCAAATTTCATGAAGAGACTCGATCACCTTATATGATGAACAGATTTAATTCAGGCTTTTATTAACATATAAACATTGATCAGCGAACATAAACAGAAGCTCAACTGTACTTGCTTGACGTGCGAGAACAAACCTCTTGCTGAAGCTCAAACGTGCTGCGTAACACGAGAATGAACCTCATTGGTTCTTGAGAAGCTCAAACGTACTGCGTCACACGAGAATGAACCTCATTGGTTCTTGAGAAGCTCAAACGTGCTGCGTAACACAAGAATGAACCTCACTGGTTCTTGCTGAAGCTCAAACGTGCTGCGTCACACGAGAATGAACCTCATTGGTTCTTGAGAAGCTCAAACGTGCTGCGTCACACGAGAATGAACCTCATTGGTTCTTGAGGAACTCAAACGTGCTGCGTAACACGAGAATGAACCTCATTGGTTCTTGAGGAGCTCAAACGTGCTGCGTAACACGAGAATGAACCTCATTGGTTCTTGAGGAGCTCAAACGTGCTGAGTAACACGAGAATGAACCTCATTGGTTCTTGAGCTCAAACGTGCTGCGTAACACGAGAATGAACCTCATTGGTTCTTGAGGAGCTCAAACGTGCTGCGTAACACGAGAATGAACCTCATTGGTTCTTGAGGAGCTCAAACGTGCTGCGTAACACGAGAATGAACCTCATTGGTTCTTGAGGAGCTCAAGCGTGCTGCGTAACACGAGAATGAACCTCATTGGTTCTTGAGGAGCTCAAACGTGCTGCGTGGAACACGAGAATGAACCTCATTGGTTCTTGAGGAGCTCAAACGTGCTGCGTAACACGAGAATGAACCTCATTGGTTCTTGAGGAGCTCAAACGTGCTGCGTAACACGAGAATGAACCTCATTGGTTCTTGCCTAAATTAAATCTGTTCCTTGTAAAGCGACTGAGTCTCTTCAGAAAATTTGGACTAAACCGCTCAATTCATATGGATCATTTTTACGATCTCTTTATGAACTTTTGAAGCATCAAATTGGTAGTTGCGTAGCTGTCAATGTAGGGACAGAAAGCTCTCAGATTTCATCAAAAAGATCTTCATTTGTGTTCCAAAGATGAACAAAAGTCTTACGGGTTTGGAACGACATGAGAATGAGTAAATGATAACAGAATTTTCAACTAACCTTTTAAGCAACAAATAAATTGCAAAAATTTTATTTTTTGTTTTTCTCAACCTTGCAGTAAACACATATTTTCATGTTTACACGTAGTTCTGCCTGTCTGTTGCATTTGATGTCACTATATGGCAAATGGATGTGGTAATACCATACTATATTTAGTTTTTATTAAAAAACTATTTTCAGTTGTCAAATTATATGTTTATTTTATTGAATTGGCTTTGCACAATGTGTATATAGGAATATGGAAGATTCTTCCATGATTCCGGTCTTCCCAAGCCAAAGCTGTTCCCTCTGGGTGGAGCTCCGAAAGAAAGAGTTACTACCATCACTGCAATGTATGAAACCTCAGTCACATCAGCTTCTTATATTGCAGAGAGAAAAATCAATTTGCTAGCAGGACAATATCCCATATTTTTATTGCTTGTTCTTTCTTTCTGTCTCTTAGCTTTTAAATGGGAGGCGTCTAAGAGAGGGCTATTGAGCGTAATAGACTTTTCTTTAGCCTTACTCGTCTTCTCTGGGGCCAGTGACTCTGGCTGCGTGTTTTCTATCACAAAGTGGAGCTGATGGCGGCCTCTTATCAGCGAGCCCACAAGGCGTGAGTGCTTTCTGAGACATAAGCTGTGCGAGCGTTTGTGTAAGCCGTACCCTCAGCTACATTTCACACACACACATGCCCTCTGAGGCCAGAGACTGAGAGCCGGGCAACATTTAGTCTCTAAACACCAGGCATTCACCCTTACAGTGAATATGTTCCCTTCCAGTGCAAAAACTATTTGGTGCACCAAGGGCCAGATTTACTAAACAGGGCAAATTAGTGCAAGAGCGCAATCCCATAAAAGCACCGATGGGAGTGGAAATTTCTGCACGTGATCTACTGACAATGTGCACATTAAAGTGTACATAACACACACAGTTTCTGCCAGTCTCATGTTAATCTTAAGGACCTATAGAGTAGTATTGCATCCTTCATATCTCTGAAGAGTCTTTAGTTTTATTATATTTATAAAAGACAGATATGCTGTACCGACTCTTTCTGAAAACAGCCGAACTTGTGCTGGTGTGCAGTGGGCGGAGCTAAAGAGTCCCGAACACACACAGCTATTACACACACACACACACAAAATACATCATGGAATTATCCCTTGATAACTTTCGATTCACTATACGTTTGTGTTGTTTACATTATATGCACTTACGCACCAATTGCCAACAAGACATTTGATGCAGGTTCACTCACCGCCTGCCGTCTCCACTCATGACTGGGAATGAACAAACACGTGCTCATCCGGGAGAAGTGCCCATACAAGGAATTCCGCCCTTTATGATGTCAGACAGGGCCATACTCTGGAAAAAAAAAAAACGTTCTGAAACTTATTCAAATTCTAAAGGAGTGTATTTGGCACAGAAATAATCCATCATATGTCTGTTTTTATTTTGGCCATGTTTAGCATGAGAATCAACTCTTTAAGAGTGTAAATAAGTCAGAATGCATGAAACGGCATTAGACCGCCCTTTTAAAGATCACAGACGCAGCCGATCATTTCCATAATGACCAACACAATCTACCAGTTAGCGTCTGGTTTAAGACATGCTTTTCTTGGGCTGTAAATAATGCCACAAACACCAGTAAACTGATGAGCACAAACCTTAGTAAATCGCCATGCATGATTCATTTAAATACTCTCCTCCCATAAATTTTGTGCTTGAAAGGGAAACTCCTACAAATGCTTATGCAATAAGTTTGCAAAAATAACCCTGTCCACGCCTTTTCAGTGCTAATTTTTCACTGCTTGTGTTTAGTAAATCCTGACAGTAGTTTTTAACAAAAGACAGTTTGCGCTGGTGCAGGCTGTTAGTAAATCTGACCCAAGTTTTACATCTAAACAAATGGAATATACTTCTGATACATTACTAATAAAATTATTATTATTATTAGTGTATTTTAGCTTTTGCATGCATACAAGCTAGTCCAAGCTAAAGAAAAAAATATGTATTTATTTTTATGAACTTTTGAACTTAATTATTTACACAGTGACCAGAAAGTGAACATGATGTAAATAAATAAATATAAACGTGTTAGATTAGTTCCCTCTGAGGATAAAGGGTATCTATTTAACTATCACCTCTGTAAATAAGTTTCAGTTTTTGGTAATTTACCGTTCGCTGATGGTGTGGTGATGTAATAATGGCGTATTCTCGTAACGTGGCTGTTCAGAAGCAGATCTGTGTGCAGTGGAGCGGTGTGGCACTCTGGCATGCGAGCGTAAAGCGCCAGCATCTATCTTCCAGCCATTCCTTTTTCAGGGTATTATTCATTGATGCGCGATCTGTTGTTTCCTCCGGCTATTTATAAACTCACACAGACCCTCTCAGAAGCAGAGATCTCCAGAGTACCATCACCCACCTTGTATCACATCCCCAAAACTGGGTTAGCAGCCTGTATGCACTTTCCTACAGGTTTTGAGAATGTTGTTGTTGTCCTCGTTTAGTCTTGTTCTTGTTTTCACCAGACCTGTGGTAGTGAAATCTGTGTTGTGCAACTCTCACACTCGCCATCTATCCTGTTCTTCATTTGAAAAGGTCAGAGAGGTCATTCCTGTTATGCAGAACCTTTTGAACTCTGTAACTCTGTTTTTTTTAAGGTTGTATGGTAATATTTATCTAAAAGTACCAGACTGTCAGAAATATTCTTCTTTTGAACTTAACTATTTTTTCAGTGACATCTTTTTTAGATAATTTATTATATTATATTATTAATTACACTCACCTAAAGGATTATTAGGAACACCTGTTCAATTTCTCATTAATGCAATTATCTAATCAATCAATCACATGGCAGTTGCTTCAATGCATTTAGGGGTGTGGTCCTGGTCAAGACAATCTCCTGAACTCCAAACTGAATGTCAGAATGGGAAAGAAAGGTGATTTAAGCAATTTTGAGCGTGGCATGGTTGTTGGTGCCAGACGGGCCGGTCTGAGTATTTCACAATCTGCTCAGTTACTGGGATTTTCACGCACAACCATTTCTAGGGTTTACAAAGAATGGTGTGAAAAGGGAAAAACATCCAGTATGCGGCAGTCCTGTGGGGCGAAAATGCCTTGTTGATGCTAGAGGTCAGAGGAGAATGGGCCAACTGATTCAAGCTGATAGAAGAGCAACTTTGACTGAAATAACCACTCGTTACAACCGAGGTATGCAGCAAAGCATTTGTGAAGCCACAACACGCACAACCTTGAGGCGGATGGGCTACAACAGCAGAAGACCCCACCGGGTACCACTCATCTCCACTACAAATAGGAAAAAGAGGCTACAATTTGCACAAACTCACCAAAATTGGACAGTTGAAGACTGGAAAAATGTTGCCTGGTCTGATGAGTCTCGATTTCTGTTGAGACATTCAGATGGTAGAGTCAGAATTTGGCGTAAACAGAATGAGAACATGGATCCATCATGCCTTGTTACCACTGTGCAGGCTGGTGGTGGTGGTGTAATGGTGTGGGGGATGTTTTCTTGGCACACTTTAAGCCCCTTAGTGCCAATTGGACATCGTTTAAATGCCACGGCCTACCTGAGCATTGTTTCTGACCATGTCCATCCCTTTATGACCACCATGTACCCATTCTCTGATGGCTACTTCCAGCAGGATAATGCACCATGTCACAAAGCTCGAATCATTTCAAATTGGCTTCTTGAACATGACAATGAGTTCACTGTACTAAAATGGCCCCCACAGTCACCAGATCTCAACCCAATAGAGCATCTTTGGGATGTGGTGGAACGGGAGCTTCGTGCCCTGGATGTGCATTCCACAAATCTCCATCAACTGCAAGATGCTATCCTATCAATATGGACCAACATTTCTAAAGAATGCTTTCAGCACCTTGTTGAATCAATGCCACATAGAATTAAGGCAGTTCTGAAGGCGAAAGGGGGTCAAACACAGTATTAGTATGGTGTTCCTAATAATCCTTTAGGTGAGTGTATATTATATTATATTATATTATATTATATTATATTATATTATATTATATTATATTATATTATATTGCTTTTTAAAAAAAGCTAACAGGACGAAAAAAGAAAGTTGTTTATTTTTTTAATAAAGTTTATCTTTTAAGTGTGAACATAAAATAAAAAAGCAGAAAAAACTAAAGAAAACAAAGTAATATTATTATATACACCGATCGGGTGTATGGTGATACATTCTGACCACTGTCCTAATATTGTGTTGGTTCCCCTTTTGCTGCCAGAAGAGCCCTGACCCGTCAAGGCATGGACTCCACTAGACCCCTGAAGGTGTGCTGTGGTATCTGGCACCAAGATGTTAGCAGCAGATCCTTTAAGTCCTGTAAGTTACGAGGTGGGGCCTCCATGGATCGGACTTGTTTGTTCAGCACATCCCACAGATGCTCGATTGGATTGAGATCTGGGGAATTTGGAGGCCAAGTCAACACCTCAAACTCGTTGTTGTGCTCCTCAAACCATTCCTGAACCATTTGTGCTTTGTGTCAGGAGCATTATCCTGCTGGAAGAGCCACAGTCACCAGGGAATACCGTTTCCATGAAAGGGTGTAGATGGTCTGCAACAATGCTTAGGTAGGTGGTACGTGTCAAAGTAACATCCACATGGATGGCAGGACCCAAGGTTTCCCAGCAGAACATTGCCCAAAGCATCACACTGCCTCCGCCGGCTTGCCTTCTTCCCATAGTGCATCCTGGTGCCATGTGTTCCCCAGTTAAGCCACGCACACGCACCCGGCCATCCACGTGATGTAAAAGAAAACGTGATTCATCAGACCAGGCCACCTTCTTCCATTGTTCCGTGGTCCAGTTCTGATGCTCACGTGCCACTGTTGGTGCTTTCGGCGGTGGACAGGGGTCAGCATGGGCACCCTGACTGGTCAGCGGCTATGCCGCCCCATACGCAACAAACTGAGATGCTCTGTGTATTCTGACACCTTTCTATCAGAACCAGTATTAACTTCTTGAGCAATTTTAGCTACAGTATGTTAGTACATGGACTCTTTTTGCACAAGATCAAGGAAGATTAGATTCCTCATTATATAAGCTCTTTAAAAACAAACTGATTATGACTGTATTACTGATAATCAGCTCTGCGTGGAGGATCTACAGTTCAAGAACAAAGCAGGCATACATTTACAAGTTATGTATAGTCTCTGTGCACTGCTGGGTTGCCAGAACCTTCAAAAATCAGTCAGCTTCTAATTCATTTTATGCTAATTAAAGCTGCAAAAGAAAACATAAATATGCTTAGCAGGCCAGCGGTGTGAAGTTACTGCTTCATCTGAAAACCTGTGAATTGTTTTTCATAAAGAGAACAATTCAACTCATAATTCCCACTGCTTTTTTTCAGTTCTGCAAGCTTTTGTACAATATTAGGAATTTGATTTACCGCCAACATTCTTTTAAAGTCATTCATCTTAATGTTGAGGCAATTAAATTGTCTCAGTGTAACTGAATCTCATTGATATTTGTGCAGTTTGGGGAAAGCTACAGTATGCAGGGACTCAAAGGAATCACTGAATCAGTTTGTAACTCCCCAATACTTCCTCTGAAATGGACAAAGCTTATTAAACTCCACCTTTGTCACTCGAGTCTCATTAGTACCTGTTCCTCCAGCTGCACCCGCGGGTCGGGTCCTTAGTGCACCCAGTGCAGTCAGGCAAGACTGAAGGGTCATCATGGGATACTGAGACAGCAGATACACTTAGGACATGACATGTCATAGAGTGCTTCTGACCTCGGCCTGGCTGATCGCTGGTAATTTACTTTAGATTAATATGCTTTTAATTAGAGTGTGTTCTTACCCTCGTTTGCACAGCAGTTTGACCCAAGCAGATGTTCATGTCGACAAACACACGTTCTGCTCTCTGCTCATGCAGACTTAATTCCTCTCAAATGCACATGTCAGACTTTGATGGGTGGTCAGTATCCATACTTGCTCCTTGTATGTGTGCTATGAGTGTGTATATTTTTTTATGCTCACCAAGACTGCATTTATTTGGTTAAAAATACAGTAAAAAGTAATATTGTGAATTATTTTATTATTATTAATAATAATAATTATAATAATAATATTACAATTTAAACTGTTTTCTATTTGATTATATATTTTCAAGTGTAATTTATTCCTGTAATGCAATGCTGAATTTTCAGCATAATTGCTCATACATTACAGCCTTTTCAGAAATCATTCTAATATCTTGAAAATATTTAATATTGTTGTGGAAGTCATGATACTTTTTTTATATATATACTGAAAAAGGTTCAATTTCAAATAGAAATCTTTTGTAATATTATAAATGTCTTTACTGTCACTTTTGATCAATTTAATGTGTACTTTCTGAATAAAATTATTAATTTATTTTCTTTTTTTCATACGTATCCCAAACTTTTGAATGGTAGTGTATCATGGTTTCCACAAACAAAACAAAAACCAAACAAACAAAAAAAAATATATATATAATAATTATATAATAAAGATAATAGGAAATGTCATTATTTTATTTTTTTATTTTTTTATTTTATTTATTTTAATTATGTGTTTTGGCTGTTGAACAGATTGCACAGTAACTGTCACCCCTGATCAGCATTTTTAAAAGACATGTTTTTTTGCTAATTTTTGAGTGTCTCACCATGAACATTGCATTGTTGTTTCATACTGTCCACTACCCTACATTAAGCTCTGATCTTTTGAGAAATAGACCAAGGAACTTCGGGACTCAAAGACATCATTCACAGTCGTTGTTCTTGCTAAAACGCATCATCCTGTGAATCCCCAGGATCCCTTGTCTTATGCAGTCAATTTTCACTCATTGGTCCTGTCCTGACGGAGCCCGGTGGGTTTTGATTGAGCTGATTTGTCGTGACACAGTTTTGCGAGGTCTTCTGACATGTTGAAACATGTGGATGTGTACTCTAATACATTGCAGCCAATGCACTATCCTGTATTTGTATGCAGTTCCTGAAGCAATGAAAAATATCGTTCAGTGTGCATAAATGTCACCATCAAATGTACGGCATTTTTACAATGTGCAGTGTTTTTAACTCTCTGAGCAATGAAAGCAGTACTATAACTGCTGTCCCGTCCCAGGTGTGCAGTATTCAAGCCACTGCATAACAAAATCTACAAAATGTGACAAAAAAGAAGAATTGGACCGTAATTTAATAGTTGGCATAAGCGGCAGATGCTGCAACATTTTGTGCTGATAAGTGGCGTTCATGTCTTTGTATGTTCTCCCTGTTAAAGGGGACCTATTATGCAAAATTCACTTTAAACATAAATGTGTGTCTGCAGTGTGTGAACAAAACCACCCAATAATGGTAAAAATCCACCCACTCCTCTTTTTTTAATCTCCTTAAATCATAAGCAGCATCTCAGAACAAGCTGTTTGCAGATTCTAGCATACAGTATGTCACAAATGCTTAGGCCCCACCCACGAGTGCTGACAGACTCCGCCCTATTAGCATAGACCCTGCCCTCAGTGAGCTGTACACAGTGCACCATGTTTATCTCGTCGCCAGAGCATTTAACAGCAGCATTCAAGTATTAAAGCTACTAAAGTTATTCAGTCGAGAGCAGTGAGTGATTTTCTGTTTTTCTTTTGTTTGATTCATATTAACAGCAGATATAGCAGTAGGTACTGTATATTACACTGCTGTCACTTTAATACACACATCTAATATACACATGCCATTTCTTTACTTGCTGTGTACATTCACAGACATAACAGACTGTGTTTAAGTGAACTGTGTGTGTTTTTGACATAACCTTGTGTGTATTTGACAGTTTAAGCGCAATAAGACGTGAAAGAGAACTTAGTTTAATACTCACGGGACGCTCCGTCTGACACACAGCTTTCTGTGCGCGCGCTTCAGGGGTGTGTGCTGAGAAAACCATATATCAGAAGTTTAGATTGATATGACTTTAAAACACATGCAGATCATAAACTTTCATGATGATGAAGAACTGCAGTGTCACGTGAGCGTGAACGCTATAGAGATGATTGCCAAAAACTAAAACATCTTTTTGTTTTGATGGAGTATCCGAGGCACAAGCTGTAAAGGCTCCACCCTCTTCTGGAAAGGGGGTGGAGCAGCAGCTCATTTGCATTTATAGAAACATGCACAAAAACAGCATGTTTTTCCTTCCACTCAAAAGTGGCCATTTACAACATGATGTAATAAATGATCTGTAGGGGGATTTTGAGCAGTAACTTCACAGACACATTCTGGAGACCCCTGAGACTCATATTACATCTTGTATAAAGGGGCATAATAGGTCCCCTTTAAAGGCTCCTTGAGAAAAATGAAAAATCAAATAAACTAGGATGGAATAGTCCTCAGGGC
The DNA here is from genome assembly GCA_018749465.1 of Paracanthobrama guichenoti. Taxonomy (NCBI): domain Eukaryota; kingdom Metazoa; phylum Chordata; class Actinopteri; order Cypriniformes; family Gobionidae; genus Paracanthobrama; species Paracanthobrama guichenoti. The sequence goes on along the minus strand of CM031948.1, from coordinate 2,472,550 downwards.
AATTCATTTCAGCATTTTCTGGGTATCTTCATTTTATTGATTTCTCTGTGTGACCGCAACTCCTTTGATATTTTCAGTGTTTTTATTGAATAAGTGTTTGTCCATTGTATTGTGGCGTGGTTTTAGATTATTGGTCAGTTTGATTTGTGACTTAACCTTTACAGATATCTGTGATTGCAAATGGAAAGTCTAATGAAATATAAGTCAAGTTGTACCAGAATCACATGATCATTTATGTCTCAAACAATTGACCCTATTTCCAATGTGCCTTTCTGCTTACTTATTCTGTGTTTTTGTACAGGCACTTTTTTGGACGTAAATAACTGTATTTTGCTGCTTTACATGCTAGTGAGAGTGACTGTTGGACACTGGAATGAACTGTAATGCCCTTGTGACCTATTATGCCCTTTTATAAAGTCTTGTTTTTGGGCTCTACTAGAACAAGTTTTATGCTTGAATGTTCAAAAAACACCTTATTTTCCTCATATTCTCCATTGTTGCAGCTCCTCTCTTCCCAGTCTGTCAGTAACGCTCTGTTTAGTTCCTGTCTCTATGAAGCCCTGCCTTCTTTAAAGCACAATGTGCTCTGATTGGTCAGCTGGGGCAGTGTGTTGTGAATGGTCAAGCACTTTGAGGGTGTTTGGGAAATGTCCCGCCCCTTACCATAACTGCAAGTTTCAACACACTACTAACTGACTCAACCAGGCTCCGCCCCTTTATTCTGCATATTATTTAAATGAGGAATATTGTGACGTGTTCGTTCCCGGAAGAAGACTCAAGACTACAATGGAGGCGTTTCAGAGAGTTCAGAAACACTGACACTGATATACAGAATATGTGACTTAGTGCTTTGGAACTTGGCAGAGCTTTTTCCTGCTCAAACAGCAACATTACACACTAAAGAAACTAGAAAAAAAAGAAAAAAAAAAAACATAATAGTACCCCTTTAACATCCAGTTAGTGTCTCACAGTTCAGCACATTTTTCATGATCTGTCACTGACTTGCTGTGGTTGTGTGTATATTCCACGAGGTGACTCGTCATCTCAGAAACATTTTAATGGTGTCATATCTCACAGGTGTAGCCGACTTCAACAGCACTGTTTTTGTTGAAGCAATTTCTGTTCCCGCTGAATTTCTGCCACCTTTATAGTGTCTCCCTGCCAGTGCTGCTGTTAAACTCACTGGTATTTTGTGTTATTGTGAAATAGTATGAGTTGTTTTGTCGTAGCGCTGGGCATTTAGACTGGTTGTGAGAACGCTTTACTCGGTTGCACTAAAAACCACTTCAATATGTCTCAGTTAATAAGAAAGGTCAATGTAGCATAGAATTACATCTAATGGGCAGCAGTAATGAGTTTGCCTTTTATAGCGCTCTGTTTGTTAAATGAATACATATATGTCAAGACAGATGGAGAGCACTTTATAGTGTCCGTGTTGCAGACATTATTTATGTGGAAATGTAATTAATTACAAAAACAATAATGCTAACTAAATGTATTTATACTCACAATTGAAAAAAAACATCATTGCATATGATAATATAGGTCTTTTCTTTTAACAGCCTAAAGGAATATTCACCCACAAATAAATAAAAAAAATACTTAAAGGGATAGTTCACTCGCCCTAGTAATTAAACACATAAGACCCTCGTTCATCTTCAGAACAAGCGTAGGAGACTGACACAGACGTGAAGAAATCGTTGAATAAAATCATTATTTGTTTTCTGTGCACACAAAGTATTCTCATCACTTCATAAAACTAAGGTTGAACCACTGGAGTCACATGGACTATTTTACCGATGTCTTTACTGCCTTTCTGGACCTTAAAAGTGTTGATTAAACAGCTGTCTATGGAGGGGCCAGAGAGCCGTCATCAAAAATATCTTCATTTGTGTTGTGAAGAAGATGAACGAAGGGCTTACGGGTTTGGAACGACATGAGGGCGAGTAATTAATGACAGAAGTTTCATTTTTGGGTGAACTAACCCTTTAATTTATATACTATTATAGTACATATTAATATTTTGAATCAGTTTTTAGTTTTATATTTTCAGTTTTCATTTAAATGTTATTTTTATTCAATTTTTTATTTGTTTATTCGTTTATTATTCATTAGTTATTAGTTTAGTTATTTTTATTTCAGTTTTAGTTTTGTTCATTTTAGTAATGCAGCTTAAACATATTACATTTTCAACAGCTTAAATTTTATTTTCAGTCATTTCTAATTTAAGTTTTTAAATTAACATTCTTTTGTCTAATTTCAGATAGTTGCCAAGGCAACATTTATTATGGTACTTTTTATTAAATGCTGGGTTGATTCAGTGCATATTTGTGTCAAATGTGGACCGTTGGTTTAAAAAAAAAATAAAAAATTTTTAAACTCATTGGTTGGGTTTGCCCATATTTGACTGAAACATGGGTTGAAACAACCCAGCTTTTCTTAGAGTGTGCTTTTATATGTGTTTTCTGTGCAGTTTTTAAATTTAAATTGTAGTTTTAATAGACTTTTCATTGCTATAATTCAAAATAGGAGCCTTCTAAGAGAATTGACTACGAGGTCTTAATTCGTCACACTTAAGCCCTTGATCGAAGCCGAAACCTTTTCTTCTGCCAATAAGCTCCACTAAACCCCATACTAATTTCTTGCACTGCTGTGCAATTTATTTGCAGTCAAACCGTGACTTCTGGTCACAAAAATCTGTCAGTTTACTCTACTGTCATAATATTTGCACTTCCTTCTGATCCGGTACACTTACACACTGACTGCGAGCCGCTCGTTCGTGCCCTATATATCCACATGTGCGTTTTTGAGACACAGATATTTGCCCTCCTTTCTGGCACCTTGGGGGAAAAGGTTTCTCAATGCTTGGTAGGGCTCCAATTTAATAGCCAAACACAGTAATTGTACAAATAGCTGACTGCAATGCGTCCTAATGCATAGGGCGACTGGATAAGAAGCGTCCAAGAGATGTTTAGTGTAATTAGCAAATAACATGTTTGGATGAGCGAGAGTAGAGTCATAACCCGATGCAAGCGAACATCCTACAGCTGGTCTCTTTGGGTTTCTTGATGCATTTGCTGTACAATTTGTGTGTGTGTGAGTGTAAGATGGGTCAAAATGCCTGTGTCTGACAGGTTAGGCTGCGTGTCTGAACAGGAGCCCTCTTTGTATAAATAGCTGAGTGGCTATAATGAATACATCCCCCCCGGCCCCAAGCTCAACGCTGCTATGGCTATGGCCAGGACCAAAAATGGCCTTTATTAGCGCTCCACATGCAAATGCCAAATGCAAATACAGGTTCATTAGATCTTCCGCGATTCCTCTGCTGACAATTTAGTTTTTTTCTCCCAGAGTATCTCTTTTCCCTGCCCTCTTTTCTGTGGGGGGGAAACTGGGTCAATTCACGCCGTTGTCTATTTCCAGCCTGAGAAATCTCACACAAATGGAAGCAAATAACAATCAACAGATATAGATAGAACTGACATTTTAATGCCTGCCTGCCTGCATGGTTGGATAAGAGTATAGCAATTTCTTGTGTCTCGAGAAATAACAAGCCTTAAAGTCATGAAATCAAAGTTGGCCCTATTACTTGATTATATTTTTCTGGACTTGTTCTGCAATAATCATCAATGCAATTAATCCAAAGAAGAAAAATGTGCGTGTGTATATATATATATATATATATATATATATATATATATATATATATATATATATATATATATATATATATATATGAAGACTTCAGATGCAAAAGCCTCTAAATCCGTCTGATGTTTTTCTTTAAAATAAGCATTTTTGTCAGGCTTCCATGTATTGGTTTCTATCTAAGTACCAGTACTTCTGAATGGGCTGAGGCTGGGATTTAGTGGGTTTGAAGTGAGAGAGAGCATTCACTCAGTATCGTTATCTCATTTTTGACCGAATCTGAACTCTTCATATACACTCACCTAAAGGATTATTAGGAACACCATACTAATACTGTGTTTGACCCCCTTTCGCCTTCAGAACTGCCTTAATTCTACGTGGCATTGATTCAACAAGGTGCTGAAAGCATTCTTTAGAAATGTTGGTCCATATTGATAGGATAGCATCTTGCAGTTGATGGAGATTTGTGGGATGCACATCCAGGGCACGAAGCTCCCGTTCCACCACATCCCAAAGATGCTCTATTGGGTTGAGATCTGGTGACTGTGGGGCCATTTTAGTACAGTGAACTCATTGTCATGTTCAAGAAACCAATTTGAAATGATTCGAGCTTTGTGACATGGTGCATTATCCTGCTGGAAGTAGCCATCAGAGAATGGGTACATGGTGGTCATAAAGGGATGGACATGGTCAGAAACAATGCTCAGGTAGGCCGTGGCATTTAAACGATGCCCAGTTGGCACTAAGGGGCCTAAAGTGTGCCAAGAAAACATCCCCCACACCATTACACCACCACCACCAGCCTGCACAGTGGTAACAAGGCATGATGGATCCATGTTCTCATTCTGTTTATGCCAAATTCTGACTCTACCATCTGAATGTCTCAACAGAAATCGAGACTCATCAGACCAGGCAACATTTTTCCAGTCTTCAACTGTCCAATTTTGGTGAGCTTGTGCAAATTGTAGCCTCTTTTTCCTATTTGTAGTGGAGATGAGTGGTACCGGTGGGGTCTTCTGCTGTTGTAGCCCATCCGCCTCAAGGCTGTGCGTGTTGTGGCTTCACAAATGCTTTGCTGCATACCTCGGTTGTAACGAGTGGTTATTTCAGTCAAAGTTGCTCTTCTATCAGCTTGAATCAGTCGGCCCATTCTCCTCTGACCTCTAGCATCAACAAGGCATTTTCGCCCACAGGACTGCCGCATACTGGATGTTTTTCCCTTTTCACACCATTCTTTGTAAACCCTAGAAATGGTTGTGCGTGAAAATCCCAGTAACTGAGCAGATTGTGAAATACTCAGACCGGCCCGTCTGGCACCAACAACCATGCCACGCTCAAAATTGCTTAAATCACCTTTCTTTCTCATTCTGACATTCAGTTTGGAGTTCAGGAGATTGTCTTGACCAGGACCACACCCCTAAATGCATTGAAGCAACTGCCATGTGATTGGTTGATTAGATAATTGCATTAATGAGAAATTGAGCAGGTGTTCCTAATAATCCTTTAGGTGAGTGTATATATATAAATTAATAATATAGTGAACTATATGTAGAGTAAAATAATGGTCATTCGAAAAAGAAGCATTTGTGATGCACATTATGAATGTAATGCTTGTGGATGTCTTTTCATGTTGACCTCAGTGTGTCCTTTTTCAAGTTAAAATACTTTCTCCTATCCTATTTTTGTTTTGAGTCAACTATTAATAGTCTTTTCTGAAAAGTGACTCTGTGTTGCTGTCTAAACAATTGCAGATATAGTGTTTTTTGTGAAACCTTCATTTCAGTTTGTCTTGTTCCTGGTTGTGCATCTGATTCTTACTTTTATTCCACCACTGAGATGTCAGCACTTTTTCCTGCACTGCCAGGATGTATCTGATTCTTGTTGTATCCAGATTCCCAGTGCTGCTCATCAACTCTCGCCCAAAGGTTTTCAGAAAGAAAAAATCCATAATTGTTCTGTCAAGTTCACCTTTAAAGGAACCACCAGCTCAGCATACATCTCCTGTCTGCACTGCCAGGCCTGGAAGAAGCTTTTCTCCAGCACTGATGGCTGTTTGTTGTTAGTTGTGAGATGAAGAGAGAGATCGAGATTCGGTTTCTCTTGATTTTGATCGCTGTGAATCAAGCATGTTTAATAGGTTCACAAAACAGCATTGTCCATGTCGTAGCACTCCATCTGGACTTTGATCTCTTTGAGAGGCTGAGGCCTGAAGAAAGGATCCGGCGCTCTTTTGATGATGCTGCGCTCTGGACCGCTTTGCCTCGGAAGAGATTAATTGAACTTGGAGCAGCTGTGTTTGCCGTCAGTGCCTCCAGGTAGGGTCATGCTTCTTTGCATGTTACAACGTCAAATAATTATCACGAAAGATGCATTTATGGAGCGGCAGAAATGATCTGTGCACATTAAATTGGCAGGACTCTCTTCAGTACGAGGTGCAAGTAATGAAACAGAGTCCTTAGCACGTACAAAGCTCTTACACATGCCACTGAGATACTCCGACATTTACCAAGCATGGATTGCCAATCCTTGGCAACTCGAGGGTATGATTAGATTTGTTTGTGAAAGGGAAGGACAATTTCTGTGCAGTCAGTTCAGAGGAAACAATTTGTGCTGCAGATGGATCGCCATCATTCGATTAAACTCACCGATAGGTAAGCAGGCAGACAGCTTGATGAAAGATTGGAGTCGAATCAACAAATCTGATGCAATTTTCACACTGAACTTCCCTGCGACCAATCGCAGCCCTTCAGCATCCGTAGTAACCCAGTGTCTCTGGGTGTGTGCAATTGCCTAATGAGTCCTTTTAAAGGTTAATGAAGGGGGTTTGTGCTCCGGGCACAAACATTATCAGACATTGAGTACTAAGCGAGTGAAGCTCAGATGAATGTAATGAAGAGGAAAGTCATTAGGAGAGAAGCGATCACGCTGCGCGCTCTCCGCTCCTCAGATGTGATAGTGGGGGCCGTGATGGACGATTGTTTGCTGCTTTATCACACTTTGTTTGTTTGATTTCCCAGGGCCGCAGCTTCACAGCTCAAGGGTAGGTGGGCACTGAGCGGTTCGCAGCGACTCCTCTCCATGCGCAGGCGTACACAAGTGGTCACCCTCCTCCTCAGCTCTCTTATTCAGTTTCCACACATGATGGCTGCCCATCGTTTGGGTATTTCGAGTGTTTGTTCATTAAGGAGCAGCCTCGAGCCCTAATATGGCTGCTATTCAGCGCAGACCTCCTTAGTCATCAACATCAGTGAAGCTCAACCCAGAAAGAATAGATCCTGGAGTCGTACCCTGAGCATTTATTGTTGTCGCCTATTAAGATTGGCTGCGAAGGTTGTTTCAATCACCAAGGTTCTTCATCCTCGGCATGTGCAACAGTGCACTGCAAAGAGGGCTTTATGAGCTTCCTGGCATTGCATGGATGCTTCTAGGTTGTTATGCTGGATGTTGCATTGTTTAGTTTTTTTTATGTTGTTGTGGTTTTGACTGGAATGGATGGATGTACAAGGGCATATAGGGCTGGGTAAAAAATATTGATTTCTGGATTTTAATCGATTCTCATTTTTACGAACGTCCAGCGCATTCGCGCCCATCTTTTCACCTCTGGGCATGCTGGTCTGAAAACCAGGTGTGTTCAGGTGCATTGTTGGTGCATTGCTATTTTGAGGCAAGTGAAAACGGCTGTGCCATTGACCAACACAAACCTGGTCTAAAGTCAATAGTGCAGTATTTTTTGTGTTAATTAAAGGGTGTGTTAGTAATATGCTCCTATAGGCAGGTGCACAACACACGTACACGCAGTAGCACACAAACATTTTTAAATATTAAAAATAAAAGGATTCCTCTCTAGAGAAGTGTTCAGTCTTGGAAATAGTAGGGGTGTAACAGTACACGCATTCGTACCGAACCGTTTCAGTACAGGGCTTTCGGTTTGGTGCACTTGTTAACAATCTTTAACAATTACAATCGGCTTGCTTTAAGCGCGGAACACACTTCAATCCGAGTTGCCACATGAACATATTAAGTATTCTGTCCATTTTATCATGAATTCAAATGATACATGCCGTTTTCACGCTCTTTAATGTGACGTGACTGATCACTGTATAGGCGCGTCAGTTCAGGCGGCGACGTGCAAGTGAACGCGATCATCTCTTCCTAAAGAATAAACATGAATTAATATCTCTTAAGGTATGTTGTTGAGGATACATTACAATGTTGTGTAATCGTTCAATTGGTGTTTCAACCGCAGAAAGACAATAAAACAGCTTGAGAACAATGTCCCATAGCATCACATTTACCTCAGAAGTCATTCAGTGTCCAAAGCTGTTAGTTCACTAGAGAAATCAACTCTTTCACTGAATATATGACCTATATTAGCCTATATATATATATATATATATATATATATATATATATATATATATATATATATATATATATATATATATATATATCATTATATTCTACTAGATTTAAAGGTTAATGCAAAAACTGTCTTATGTGAAGCTTAAGAGTGTTGATTATTATATCTAAAAATAAATAACTGAATTTAGGCTAATAGTTTGGGCTCTGTTGTTAACCTTTAATATATGTGCAAGTAAGGGCTCCCTATATAGTTTACAGCATTATCTTTAAGAAACATTTAGTTATAATTGGATTAATTTAAGGACAGACACAATTTTTTTCAGTAAACCACTGTTGAATAAAACTAAATAAAAAGCAATTTTGTACCGTACTGAACCATGACTTCAAAACCTAGGTACATACCGACCGTCAGTTTTGTGTACTGTTACACCCCTAGTAAATAGTGAATCCACCATGGTGCGAGCACAGCTGGCTTTTAAAGGGAAAGGGAGATGAGACTCTGATTGGTTTATTGCACATTACACCCAAAACACACCCATGACTCATTAAGAGACTAGGGACAACCCTTTTGGACCATTTTCAGACCGTTTTTTCCCGTCGTTAAACTAGCAAAAGGATTCAGACACACCCTAAGTGCACCTGCAGCGTGAGCTTCAGACCATGAGCTCAGATCGATAAAATATGGCCCAAAGTCTCAGATTTCAAGTCACTTCCCTTTTTTTTTTTAAATACTGTTTTGCCGCTGTTTAATGTGGTGTGACAGCTCAGTTCAAGAGAAGCGGCAGTGAGGAGCCCTTGAGAACTGATCATCTCCTCTGCTTTAATACCAGTTACAGTGCGAAACAAACATTAATGAACATCTAAATGTATGTTAAAAGATAGAGTACAACTTACTGAAATCCATATCATGTCACATCGCTCAATCAGTGCTTCAACCGCGGAAAGATGTCAATAAAACAGCTTGTAAACAATGTGTCACATAACATCACATTTGCCTCAGAAAAAAACATATTCAGTGACCATAAACTCATTAGTGAGCTAGAAAAATGAACTCTAGAGAGGAGCATTTTGATAAATATATGCACCACATACTCATATTCATTACATATTCATCATAATTTTTAATGTTCTTTAATATTTAATGAATGTTTGAATAAATCAGTGAAGTTTTTATGACAGACACTATTTAAATGTTTATATTTCAAAAAACTAATTGGAGTAGAAATATGATTATGTAATTGTAAAGTTAGTATTACACCTTTCTTATTATAAAAAAAAAAACATCCCTGAGTGTAATTTAAGTGTTTGTATACAAATCAGTTAATTTTAACCTTCAATAGTATAGTGATGTAGTACCAACTGGCTCCCTGTAGAGTTTACAGCATTAGTTAAGAGATTTTTTTTTTTTTTCATCGAGAAAAGCATGTACCTGATATACACTCACCTAAAGGATTATTAGGAACACCTGTTCAATTTCTCATTAATGCAATTATCTAATCAACCAATCACATGGCAGTTGCTTCAATGCATTTAGGGGTGTGGTCCTGGTCAAGACAATCTCCTGAACTCCAAACTGAATGCCAGAATGGGAAAGAAAGGTGATTTAAGCAATTTTGAGCGTGGCATGGTTGTTGGTGCCAGACGGGCCGGTCATAATCTGCTCAGTTACTGGGATTTTCACGCACAACCATTTCTAGGATTTACAAAGAATGGTGTGAAAAGGGAAAAACATCCAGTATGCGGCAGTCCTGTGGGCGAAAATGCCTTGTTGATGCTAGAGGTCAGAGGAGAATGGGCCGACTGATTCAAGCTGATAGAAGAGCAACTTTGACTGAAATAACCACTCGTTACAACCGAGGTATGCAGCAAAGCATTTGTGAAGCCACAACACGCACAACCTTGAGGCGAATGGGCTACAACAGCAGAAGACCCCACCGGGTACCACTCATCTCCACTACAAATAGGAAAAAGAGGCTACAATTTGCACAAGCTCACCAAAATTGGACAGTTGAAGACTGGAAAAATGTTGCCTGGTCTGATGAGTCTCGATTTCAGTTGAGACATTCAGATGGTAGAGTCAGAATTTGGTGGAAACAGAATGAGAAAATGGATCCATCATGCCTTGTTACCAGGCTGGTGGTGGTGGTGTAATGGTGTGGGGGATGTTTTCTCTGCACACTTTAGGCCCCTTAGTGCCAATTGGGCATCGTTTAAATGCCACGGCCTACCTGAGCATTGTTTCTGACCATGTCCATCCCTTTATGACCACCATGTACCCATTCTCTGGTGGCTACTTCCAGCAGGATAATGCACCATGTCACAAAACTCGAATCATTTCAAATTGGTTTCTTGAACATGACAATGAGTTCACTATACTAAAATGGCCCCACAGTCACCAGATCTCAACCCAATAGAGCATCTTTGGGATGTGGTGGAACGGGAGCTTCATGCCCTGGATGTGCATCCCACAAATCTTCATCAACTGCAAGATGCTATCCTATCAATATGGACCAACATTTCTAAAGAATGCTTTCAGCACCTTGTTGAATCAATGTATATCCAAAATAATCGATATTGAATCGAAACCGGAATCAAATTGAAACAAAAGCTTGTGAATAGAAATCAAATCAAATCGTGAAATTTGTGTCAATACCCAGCCCTCGGGGGCATCTATGAAGTGTAGTAGGGGTGTAACGGGTCATAGTTGATCCATGAGCTGTACAGATCAGGCCCTGCAGTTCGGCACGCATGTGATTAATGGATTAATTGCAAAGTTTAACCATCATAGAGTGAAAGTTAATCATTTGCATGACTTTAGAGGTGCATTTCAAATAACGTCCAAACACCCAATTGGATCCTCACACACAAAACTATGCCAAAAAGCCTGTCTTGGCTAGTATTCACGTAAACACAGTTGGTTATGTGTTAAGTGAACGTAAACAGTTGAGAGAGAAATCGGATACATATCATTATATTGGATCCATGCATTAGCTCTTAAAGTGACAGCAGCCTAATAAACCTGCTGCTGTTTATGTCATTAATGTTAATCAAACAACAAAAGGCAGCTTTAACAAAGATTAATCTATATTTAATTTATACAGTGAACTATGCAGTGTTATTTTACATTTATTACATTTCTGTACCTGAATACTACTATTAGACCTTACTTTATTTGTAACTCTGTTATATTGTATTTATCTATGCTTGTAATTAGTGTATTTGTTCTTTTTTCTTTACTGAATATTTACTTGTCTTTAATAATGTTTGAAATTTTTGCTGATCCGAAAAAGATCCGATCCGTGACTCAAAAACTGTAATATGATCTGAACCGTGAGTTTTGTGATCAAAAATGTAAATTTTTGTGGCCATTTTCATGTCAAGTTTTAGAGAGTTATTTCTAGAATTTCAATGATTGTTCTCCAAAATCGTTGTAGACAATGTAAAGAAATTCTGCCGACTGTCTGGGTCTGCTTATATATGAATAAATGTGCCCACATGATGGGCCTTGCTATCTTATTCACTGAAACGTCTTTCTGACTTAAACACATTCAGAACCAACCAAGGCTTGTGACTCAACGCCGCAGGGCACTCAGGTGTGTAAACGGCGTCATGTAACAGGCCTGTGTCATTGCTCTGTCACTGTGTGTGTGTGTGTGTGTGTGTGTGTGTGTGTGTGTGTGTGTGTGTGTGTGTGTGTGTGTGTGTGTGTGTGTGTGTGTGTGTTTGTACCACCTCTGAGCTTCAGCTGCCCGTCCACCCCAGCTGTGTGACGACGCCACCTGATCCTGCCCTGCTTTGTGTACAACAACTCTCACTATTGACCCACAATCCTCAGTGGTTGGTTAAGCCCTGGGGGAAGACATCCTCACCTGGAGCACTGCTCTTCTCTAGCTCGTTCTGTCACAGATGTCTTTGGGGATGCCACTTTATATTGGTTTGGATTGGTTAGCCACCTAGCGGATGAGGACCTGAGCTACCAGCTGATTGGTTGAATGGAACTGTGTATATATATATATATATATATATATATATATATATATATATATATATATATATATATAATTGTTTTTTATATATAAATATATTTTTTTCTTTCTGTAATGAATCACGAATAATTGCAATTTAAAACATCTGATTTATTCATATTTTTTTTTGTGCTGGGCAATCGATTAATCGTATCCAAAATAAAAGTTTGTGTTTACATAATATATATTTGTGTACTGTGTATAATTGTTATGTATACATAAATACACATACATGCAAGTATATATTTAAGAAAAATATGTTCTATTTATATATAAAATATTTATAATTGTGTGTGTGTGTATAATGCAAATATTTCTTAAATATATACATGCAGGAGTGTGTATTTCTATATACATAATAATTATACACAGTACACACACACATATATTATACACAAGCTTTTATTTTGGATGTGATTAATTGATTGCCCAGCACTAATATTTTTATGTGGTAATAATTTCACAGTTACTCTTTAAAAGTGTAGAAACAACTTAAAGACATTATATTTTCAATATTTGTTGTAATGTCATATTTTTATGAATGAAGGCCAGTGTCACTGATCCTAATACTGATACTGATGTCTCAGTGAAACTGATGTTTAGCTATGATAGCCATTCAACATTACAGCATAATTGAAAGATATCAATTTCAACATTTATTAGGCTTTAAAAAAATAACTTTTCTCACAACTCTTTAAGTTCATTTAAGACTTTATTTAACTCATTTAGGACTGCTCTTATGAGAATACTCGACAGAACAGGCATTTTCTGTGTGTTATTGTTCGATAAAGTGCAACGGAGAACTCGATTCTGTGCTCGCGATACTGGCGTGTGTCTTTCTGAGCATCGTGTGTGTGTGTGTGTGTCAGGACATTCACAGACAGCGCTTTCTCTTTTGTCTTTTCACGCTTTAATGGTTTAAAAGCATTGCATGAATAAGAGCGTGATCATATAATGTAACCCCAGCCAAAAAAACAGATGCTGTGTTTAATTGCTATCGTTAAATATTTGTAATACATTAAACTGAGAAAGTTATTTTACACACACACACTGACTCCCCCCAACCCCCTGCCGTTTGCTGTTTGGATTGGCTCATTATTGCGGTGATTACCGTATATACCCGAATATAAGACTAGGTTTGTGTCCTAAAAATAGGCTGAAAAATGGGGTCTAGTCTTATATTCGCTATATAGACAAAATCACAAGGGGAAAGGGAGAAAGCAGGGGGAAACAGTAGAGGGTGCCAACACGATAGGCTACGTGATTAGTGACAGTGTTATGAATTAAATAAACAGTATAGTGCCGCCATGGAGAAGTCAAGAGATCATTTTGAGAAAAGAGCTTCAAAAGCCAACACCGTCGAAACAGTTATGACACCAACTTTAAACTTATGGTCGTGAATGAGGCAGAATCATCTAATAATTGCAAAGCTGCCAAAAAATTTGGAGTCACAGAATGCAATGTTCGGAGGTGGCGAGCACCTTGTTTTCTCAAAAATAAGTCTGGAAAATGGGGGGGGTCGTCTTATATTCAGGGTCGTCTTATATTCGGGTATATACGGTATTATGTTTCTAGCATGTTATATGTTATATGTGTGTAGCTTTTCATTCTTAAACAACCATGTAGGAAGACACATCATGGCCATAGGAGGACAATGTCAAGATTCATCAGGCTCAGACTGTGAAAGAATGAAGAATCATTTCCACACATGAGTCGGCACCTCTGAGTCCAGAGCTTAAATTCACTGAAAGTCTCTGGGATGTGCTGGAGGAGACTTTACAGAGTGCTGGACTCTCAAGTTCTTGACCAAAAATGTATGTCGAAATAAATGTTGTGATGTTATTACCATCAAGAGGTGCATCCATTTTTTGGTCAAGATCTTATATATTATAATGGTTTTTAGCCTTTGTTGGCACTGTTTTTGACCGCCTCAAAGCAGAAGTAGAACTGGCAGCAAATTTGCTTTTAGATGTGCTGTAAATTGACAATTTATCATTGGTTCATATCAAGCTTATAACGTACATGATCATATAATGTTAAATAACGCTATTGCTCCAAAGTGATCAAACTAATCTGCTAGGTAAAAATCTAGTATAAATATGCCATATGCCTCGAGATGTGGTTCCTTCAGTGCACGTTTTCTTCTCCATCCCTGTTGATGCGTGGACCTAGTTTGTGTGCTGCCTGTATCATAGAGGTGCGTTCAGCAGAGCCGAGCGCTGACAGCTTTTGTAATTGAGTGCTTACAGGTCACAGACCATTTCAGACGTGAGCTCTCCTGCGCGCGACAGAGTCTTCCTGACAGCTCTTATCCCAAAAATAGCCCCATTCCAGCTGAGTCGGCCCGAGTGGCTTGTCTTGCACGGTGGCGTGAACTGAGAAGGAGAGGCACGTGTCGGTTTGAGAGCGTCATGACAGGGTGCTTCACAAACCTCCATCAGACGGTCCTTCTTTGTGTGCTTGTGCTTCAAACTCATTTAACAGAGGTGTTTCACACCCTCCAGAGTTCTGGATTTATATGAACGTGTTGCAGATATTACTGTTTGTCATTGGTAAGAATTAATCAAGTCTTATATTTATATTAAATACCTTTTATTTTTATAGGCATCTTTACAGCGCTCAATAGGAAAATAATGATTCAGTGACGCAGAGTTCCGAGTGTCATTCAGTGTCATTGTTCAGCTGAAGTCATTTAGTATACGTAGTTAATATGTACTTACTCAAGTAAGTTCTGAGTAATATTAATTAACAACATGTACTTACAATAGAGTTACGCTTAGGGTTTGGTTTAGGGTTAGTTACTTGTAATTATGCACAATTTGTTCTGTTATTAGTATAGTGAGTACATGTAGTAACGTGTAACTGCATCACCTTAAAATAAAGTGTTACCAAACTTTTTGTTGATTTTGGAAAAAAATATAGTTTTAAAATAAATGTAGCATTGTTTTTAGTCCAAAGATCTTTTCCTTTTATTTTTATTTTTTAATTGTATTAAATATATAAGTAAATACACACACATTTATATATTTTTAGTGCTGTCAAAATCTAATCAAAATCAAAACACTAATCGTGATTAATCACATCTAACATAAAAGTTTGTTTATATAACATGTGTGTGTGTGTGTATTATGATATTTATGTAGTATTTATTATTAGTATATATTAGTATTAGGAACACCATACTAATACTGTGTTTGACCCCGTTTCGCCTTCAGAACTGCCTTAATTCTACGTGGCATTGATTCAACAAGGTGCTGAAAGCATTCTTTAGAAATGTTGGCCCATATTGATAGGATAGCATCTTGCAGTTGATGGAGATTTGTGGGATGCACATCCAGGGCACGAAGCTCCCATTCCACCACATCCCAAAGATGCTCTATTGGGTTGAGATCTGGTGACTGTGGGGGCCATTTTAGTACAGTGAACTCATTGTCATGTTCAAGAAACCAGTTTGAAAT
The DNA here is from genome assembly GCA_018749465.1 of Paracanthobrama guichenoti. NCBI lineage: Eukaryota > Metazoa > Chordata > Actinopteri > Cypriniformes > Gobionidae > Paracanthobrama > Paracanthobrama guichenoti. The sequence goes on along the minus strand of CM031948.1, from coordinate 2,457,057 downwards.
TATTCGAGCTTTGTGACATGGTGCATTATCCTGCTGGAAGTAGCCATCAGAGAATGGGTACATGGTGGTCATAAAGGGATGGACATGGTCAGAAACAATGCTCAGGTAGGCCGTGGCATTTAAACGATGCCCAATTGGCACTAAGGGGCCTAAAGTGTGCCAAGAAAACATCCCCCACACCATTACACCACCACCACCAGCCTGCACAGTGGTAACAAGGCATGATGGATCCATGTTCTCATTCTGTTTACGCCAAATTCTGACTCTACCATCTGAATGTCTCAACAGAAATCAAGACTCATCGTCTTCAACTGTCGAATTTTGGTGAGCTTGTGCAAATTGTAGCCTCTTTTTCCTATTTGTAGTGGAGATGAGTGGTACCCGGTGGGGTCTTCTGCTGTTGTAGCCCATCCGCCTCAAGGTTGTGCGTGTTGTGGCTTCACAAATGCTTTGCTGCATACCTCGGTTGTAACGAGTGGTTATTTCAGTCAAAGTTGCTCTTTTATCAGCTTGAATCAGTCGGCCCATTCTCCTCTGACCTCTAGCATCAACAAGGCATTTTTGCCCACAGGACTGCCGCATACTGGATGTTTTTCCCTTTTCACACCATTCTTTATAAACCCTAGAAATGGTTATGTGTGAAAATCCCAGTAACTGAGCAGATTGTGAAATACTCAGACCGGCCCGTCTGGCACCAACAACCATGCCACGCTCAAAATTGCTTAAATCACCTTTCTTTCCCATTCTGACATTCAGTTTGGAGTTCAGGAGATTGTCTTGACCAGGACCACACCCCTAAATGCATTGAAGCAACTGCCATGTGATTGGTTGATTAGATAATTGCATTAATGAGAAATTGAACAGGTGTTCCTGATAATCCTTTAGGTGAGTGTGTGTATATATATATATATATATATATATATATACTATAATATCATGTCAAATCAATTAATAGTGATTAACCGCATCCAAAATAAAAGTTTGTGTTTACATAATTTATATGTGTGTACTGTGTATAATTATCTATATATAAACACACACTCCTTCATGTATATATTTAAGAAATATTTGCATGTGTATACTGTATATATATATATATATATATATATATATATATACACAAACTTTTGTTTTAGGTGCTATTAATCACGATTTATCGATTTGACAACCCTAATATTTTATACATACACATTTTTATTGACATTTACTGAACAATAAGCATGATATGATATATTATAAATGTAATATAAAATAAGAGAATTTGCTCTAAGTTGTAAACGCTGTTTTTGTGAAGTTTTGTTTTTTAATACTTTAACCAAACCGAAAAATAATCCTAAAGCATTAATCATCATGAATATGGATCAATCACCTACTGTAGAAAATGAGTCATGCCGATTACACTGGTGACCTGACTGAAATCACCTGAGATTAACAAGCTTGGTGATCTTGTTACCACTTCAATTTCAATCTCATTCTCACTTCGCTGCCAACGGGACCCAAAAAATACACAAATACATGAGACGTATAAGCTTGCATCAGAATAAGAGTTGTTGAGCTTTTGTGCCGTTCCAGTGGATGGTGTGAGATCCCTGTAGATATTAGAAATCATTTATGAGCACTGGAGTGTGCGTGTGTGTGTGTGTGTGTGTGTGTGTGTGTGTGTGTGTGTGTGTGTGTGTGTGTGTGTGTGTGTGTGTGCGTGCGTGCGTGCGTGTGTGTATGTGTAGTAATTGGAAATAATCCCCTCCGTCTACACCGAGGGCGTCCGCTTCTCATGTAGACGCATTAATGTCTTTCAAAAGCATGTGAATTGTTTTTGTGACTCGTGGCAAAATGCATTTTTCTTTCTCTCGGCGTCCTTCCGTGCCGTGTAAATTCGGTCACTTAATAGATTTTGTGTAACTGCAGGCTACCTGGAATTTGCTTCTCAACTGTGCATCTGTTCTCCGGCTAGACAATCCAAACGCATCAGCTGGGAGAATCTGAATGGAGCGTTTGGATAAAAGACTCCAGCTTGCATCTGTGTCCATTCTTTTTTTCCTTCTATCTCTATTTTCCACTCTATTCTTTCCTTTCTCCATGTCTCTGTGAGCCTCCAATGATGTGAGCCCGCTGATCGCATCGATTCTGTTTTACAAAACAAATTTGCAGGCACAGAATGCAGTTATTTGGTGACATGAGCGGCTGAAAGAGGATTTTGACCAGCCTACAGTAGGAAACAACCAATAGATGAATGATTCCTCAGGAGAGGTGCGTGCGTTTTTTAGGGCTGGGTACTGACACAAATTTCACAATTTGATTCGATTTTGATTCACAAGCTTGCAGTTCGATTTGATTCGATTCAATTCAATATCGATTATTTGTGTGTGTGTGTATATATATATATATATATATATATATATATATATATATATATATATATATATATATATATATATATACACACACACACACACAATACATGGCAGATGTTCTCATGGAAAACAAATCTCTTAACTAATGCTGTACTATGGAAGTCAGTTGTAGCCTACTATAATATTGAAGGTAAAAATTTACTGATTTGTATACAAACACTTAAATTACACTCAATGATGGGTTTTTTATAATAATACAGTTATATGAGATATTTCTACAAACATTTAGAAAGGCGGTGGTTGTATAAAAACCTACCAGATTTATTCAAACTTGCATTTATTCATTCTTACATACAGCACCTTTCATATTCACAGACACTAGTGCATATTGCAATTTAATTGGGTGTGTTCACACTTGGCATGTTTGGTTCGATTAAGGGTGTGTTCACACTTGTAGCAATCACACCAGGGTTAGTTTTAATCGAACCGAACATGCCAAGTGTGAACACATCCTAAAACAAACCCTGGTGCGATTGCTCTGTTAGTGCGGTTCAGTCAAATAAGTGTGAATGCTGCCATCAGAACCCTGGTCCGCTTCCAAACCAACTCTAGTGCGGTTCGACTGAAACATGAACACAACACGGCCCAAAGACATATAAACGAACCGAAAACAGGACGTGATGTCACAAGATGCGACCCTAAACAGGGCAGAATGCTCAAGCACACCTGTTTTTTCTCATCATAGTCTCGATGCTGCCCATCACAGTTCGGTACAGGCGTCAGAACCGCGTCTCCTCGCAGCAGATCTTGGTTTGTGTGTGTGACGGAGGGATTCCTGCGGCTGTTTTGACTCCTTTACACATTTTATAAGCGCTTCACATTCTCAGCTGGTCAAAATACCATCATATGTAGCTACGCACATACAACGAGCGCATTTATCCCAGAACACAGCATTGATTTGGATGTTCAGGAAGTTCTGTCACGAAATATACTCAATAAAAGCCGATCAGTCAGGTTGTGAACGTATCCCTATGCCTTCAGGTTCAGTATCTTTAGGTTCGGTGTTATAATGCCAGTGTGAACGTTAATCGGTTCAGACCAAACAAACCAAGCGAACCGAACTAGTGTGCAGTCCTACTTTTGATTTATTATTTTCTGCACTGTGGTGATCATAGGGCCCTAAATTTATTTTGCAGACCCCCTCACTTTGAGAACCTCCTGCTCTATACTGTCCTATCCAATAAAGGCATAAAAACATTAACAGTATCACAACACACAACATAAAGTTCTATTCATGTTATAGGGTGTACAAAACCTAAAAGACAGGAAGTACAAAATAAATAAAGAAATATTAATAAACCAACAACAGCCACAGATAAACAGTCACAATGATTAAGAGCATTCTTTAAAAAGGAAAGCAAAGGGAATAATTAGCAGAGATTAACAGCGGTCTGATGTGCATGTTAAGGGAGTTTCTTTATATATTCCCAAAGGGGAGACCATATCAGCCAGCATGTTTGTCGTAGGTAAGCTTTTCAAGTGGTAACGATGGAGTCTGTGATGCAGACCAAAGTAACAAAATGTATTTTTTAGCTAAGTATACCAGGACAATAAATAGCTGTATTGCATATTTTTTAAACAGACAAATACAAAGCTGGGGTCATATCCAAGTGTAGTCCAAGAAGATCTTCCATTATGCTATGTGCTTTCTTCCAGTATGACAACATTTTTGAATTCATATTTTTTTAATTTATAATTTTGTGTTAATATTGTGTCAGGCACTACACTGAGCATATGCATGAGAGCATGTGTGCACGGATATCCATGTGCATGAGCGGGTGAGTGGGAGAGAGAGAGAGTATGTTCCATCATCCAGTAAACTCCAGTCGCTCTGAGCTGTCGTACCCTCCTCCTACAAGAGAGAGAGAGAGAGAGAGAGAGGGAGTCACGCTACAGCCAAGAGAGGAGAGGAGAGCGCGAGAAGAAGAGAATCGGAGGAGAAAAACGCGCATCTCTCTCCATTCGTTGGCTGGTAATTTCCTCTCAGCTCTCTGCAGGGGAAAGCAGGTGGGCAAATCAGTCCATCTTTTTCTCGCACATCACCTCGTTTGGCCGTTCTTCTGCTTTTCTCCCCTGAGCGGAGGAGAGTTTTGGGGGAGAGAGGGCATTTGGAGAGGCAGGATGGTCAACAACCTGACCGAATGCGAGGAGGCAGAGGGGGCCGCCAACAGCCAGGGTGAGTGGAGGAATCTCTCACACACGTTCACACACCCACTCACGCTGCCACGAGAATGGTCAGTACGGACGGAGGGAGGGTTCGAGCCGCGGGTTCTGCTGTTGCTGGCCATGACGGGTCCTCTCCTCTCCATGGCTGCTGTGAGTGGAATAGTAATAGGCTGGTTTAGTTGTGTCTGTACATGCAGCGACCCGCTCCGTGTGCTTCTGTTTGTTTTCAAGCATGCGGTGAAAGGGGAACCTCTCTACCGTCATACACAGGCATCATGTTCTAACAACTCCTCTGGTAGAGACGTAGATGCGTCGTAATATTTTAGCCTGTCTCACTGTTTTTAACCTGATTCCATAAGGTTGTGTTCAGTGCAGTGGGTCTTTTAGTTTAAGCTGTACAAAAAAGAGATTTTTATTGAATATTTATTTGATCATCTTTATATTAATGTTATATATTATTATTTTATCCTTGTCACTTTAAAGGAGTCGAGTAAGAGAGTTCTGTATTTTTATTATTATTATAATAAATATTATTACTATTATTATTGTTGTTAATCATTTTGTTTTATTTTATTATATTATTAGTATTATTATTTTACCCATGTCACTTTAAAGGAGTCGAGTATTTTTATTTTATTAATTTTCATTTTTATTTGATTTGATTTATTTTCATATTTTATGTAATTTCATTTTTTCTTCATATCACTAGTATGAAGGACTCAGCAGAAGAGCGCCGTGACTTTTAGTGCTGTATAATCTCATCTGTCAGGTCAACATTGCATAAGTCTCCATCATTGTAACAATAGCGTTGTGTTTCTTTGCCCAAGACAATCAGACATTTGCTGCTCCCATCCTTAGACAATGAAATGTCATTCAATTGCGTTTGGATTTCACTCAGTTATGCACCTTTTCATCAGACGTGACTATCTGATCAGTGTGTTTAACAGGCTTCAGCAGCTGTTGGTGTGTGTTTAGACTCTTTGATCTCATCAGGAGGCAGTTCTTCACACAGCACATACATCACACACTGTTATATGGCACAAATCCGATTGGAGATCTGTGTTTAATGTCATTTCCCTACACTGTTTTCATCCTCTATAGATTTGGACTATTGTGTAGTCTATTGTACCTGCTTTTGTTGCAACAGATTTGTACCTTTTAGGCCGTATAATGCCGATAAGCCCAAACCCAGAATGTGGCTGTGCCGCTGTCCATGGTGCTGAATCCAACCAGCAGCCGCTCTATCAGTCAGCCCTGCCTAACGCTGTCTAGGGTCCTGATTTATCCCTTTCATTACAAGCTGAGGCGGATTATCAGGAGATTTAGGCGAGCATCTCGCTGTCCCACTACAGTAAGATGAAAGGCATCCGTCCTCCAGATGCATTCTGCGTCATCCGCTTGAGCATATTCATGAGATACCACTCCGTTAATTATTTGTAGGAGAGTTTGTTCCAGGCTTGATGGACAAAGAATTTATTTACCAGGGTGAACATATTGATAAAAAGAATATATAATATATAAACAAAGTCTTATCATCATATCAGACTGATTTCTGAAGGATCATGTGACACTGAAGACTGGAGTAATGATCACAGGTATAAATTACATTTTCAAATATATTCAAATAGAAAATGTTTATTTTAAATTGTAATAATATTTAACATTATATGTAAAATTTTTACCGTATTTTTGAGCAAATAAATGCAGCCTTGGTGAACAGAAGAGACTTTTTTTTTTACAAACCCGATTCCAAAAAAGTTGGGACACCGTACAAATTATGAATAAAAACAGAATGCAATGATGTGGAAGTTTCACATTTCAATATTTTATTCAGAATACAACATAGATGACATATCAAATGTTTAAACTGAGAAAATGTATCGTTTTAAGGGAAAAATAAGTTGATGTCGTCATGTTGTCCCATTCTTGTCTAATACAGGCTTCTAGTTGCTCAACTGTCTTAGGTCTTCTTTGTGGCATCTTCCTCTTTATGATGCTCCAAATGTTTTCTATGGTGAAAGATCTGGACTGCAGGCTGGCCATTTCAGTACCCGGATCCTTCTTCTACGCAGCCATGATGTTGTAATTGATGCAGTATGTGGTCTGGCATTGTCATGTTGGAAAATGCAAGATCTTCCCTGAAAGAGACGACGTCTGGATGGGAGCATATGTTGTTCTAGAACTTGGATATCCCTTTCAGCATTGATGGTGCCTTTCCAGATGTGTAAGCTGCCCATGCCACACGCACTCATGAACCCCATCCCATCAGAGATGCAGGCTTCTGAACTGAGCGCTGACAACAACTTGGGTTGTCCTTGTCCTCTTTAGTCCGGATGACATGGCGTCCCAGTTTTCCAAAAAGAACTTAAAATTTTGATTGGTCTGACCACAGAACAGTTTTCCACTTTGCCACAGTCCATTTTAAATGAGCCTTGGCCCAGAGAAAACGCCTGCGCTTCTGGATCATGTTGAGATATGGCTTCTTTTTTGACCTATAGAGTTTTAGCCGGCAACGGCGAATGGCACGGTGGATTGTGTTCATGACAATGTTTTCTGGGAGTATTCCTGAGCCCATGTTGTGATTTCCATTACAGTAGCATTCCTGTATGTGATGCAGTGCCGTCTAAGGGCCGAAGATCACGGGCATCCAGTATTCCAGCCTTGACCTTTACGCACAGAGATTGTTCCAGATTCTCTGAATCTTTGGATGATATTATGCACTGTAGATGATGATAACTTCAAACTCTTTGCAGTTTTCTCTGAGAAACTCCTTTCTGATATTGCTCCAGTATTTTGGCCGCAGCATTGGGGGAATTGGTGATCCTCTGCCCATCTTGACTTCTGAGAGACACTGCCACTCTGAGAGGCTCTTTTTATACCCAATCATGTTGCCAATTGACCTAATAAGTTGCAGATTGGTCCTCCAGCTGTTCCTTATATGTACATTTAACTTTTCCGGCCTCTTATTGCTCCCTGTCCCAACTTTTTTGGAATGTGTAGCTCTCATGAAATCCAAAATGAGCCAATATTTGGCATGACATTTCAAAATGTCTCACTTTCAACATTTGATATGTTATGTATATTCTATTGTGAATAAAATATAAGTTTATGAGATTTGTAAATTATTGCATTCCTTTTTATTCACAATTTGTACAGTGTCCCAACTTTTTGGAATCGAGTTTGTACTTCTGACGGTAGCGTGTGTATATTTACTGCTATTTGTTTACTTATTTATTATATATAATTTTATCATATTTATTAGTGCTGTCAGATCAGTTAATCACGATTATTCATAACATAAAAGTTTGTAAATATATAATGTGTGTGTGTGTGTGTGTGTGTGTGTGTGTATGTGTGTGTGTGTGTGTGTGTGTGTGTGTGTGTGTGTGTGTGTGTGTGTGTGTATATTATATATATATATATATATATATATATATATATATATATATTTTTTTTTTTTTTTTTTTTTTTATGTTAGATGCGATTAATCAATTTGACAGCACTAATATTTATATAATATATAAAATATATAAAATTATTTATTTATTTCTTCTTTATTTGGTTTGAGAAATAAAGACAGACCATGCTTTCTTCTGTATTGGCCTATTAGCATTTATAAACAAAACTATTTTATTTATTATTTTGTTTTGCTTCATTTTATTTCATGCGTGTCTTCCAGAGACTTGAAGGTGTCCTGACCTGTCGCTATGAGGTTATGTTCACTGACGTGTGACTTTTAGTGCTCTGTAATCTCATCTATCCAGTCGGCATTGCATAAATCTTCATCACTGTCACGGTGACAATAGTGGCTCTCCACTGAGGGAACGCAACAGAGGTTTGTCTCTCCCCTCCCACAGCTCTGGACATAAACTATTATTTCCACTTTGAATTCCACTCAGATAGATTGAATTAGTGCATGTACATTTGTTATGCTTGAAAATGTATTTAAAATAATTTTCCCTAGAGACCACATAGCGACATTAGAACACACTGCAACTGCATAGCAACACCCCGACAACCACCCACAACACCCTAGTTGAATGATTTTCCTTATAAAATATAAAAATCTAGTTTTAGTGATTATGTTTCTCTTTTCATCACTTGACCTTCCCCTGTGAAGCAGCAGTCAGTGCTTATCAACAGAGTGATACATTGGAGGATATCAGAGATAGACAGAGGACCTCTGAGAAGGACTGGGGATGAGTCTTTCAGAGATAAGAGGTTATTGTGCTATTTGTCAGCACGATCCCTGGCGCTGTGGCTGTGAGGATTGTACAGTGACACAGGGATGATCAGTCACTGTTTTACAGTGTGAACTCTGATGATTAATGCAGCTGTCATGCAGTGATGTAGACGCTGCAGTCTTGTGTCTTATGAAGGTTCCAAAACCAATCTAGACGGCATTTTAATGCAGCAGGCGACATTGTGATTTGGATGCTTTGAGTTGATGAGAGGCTTTCATAACTAGTAGACTAGTAGTTTCATAACTTTCCTTCCTTTGTGTTTGTTTGGATTTTTATGTTTTTGAAATAAGATGTTCACCAAAGCTGCATTTATTTAGTTAAAAATACAGTAGAATCATATATATTGTGAAACATTGTGAAATTTTTACAATTTTAAATAACTATTTTCTATTTGAATATATTGTATAATGTAATTTATTCCTGTGATCAAAGCTGAATTTATCATCATTACTCCAGTCTTCAGAGTCACATGATCCTTCACTAATCATTCTCATATGAGGATTTCAAAACATTTCTGATTATTATCATTGTTGAAAATAATTGTGTGGAATTCCATATTTTGTGGAAACGTGATACATTGTTTTTCAGGATTCTTTGATGAATAGAATGTTCAAAAGCATTTATTTGAAATAGAATCTTTTGTGACATTTAAGGTCTTCATTTTCAATTGAATGCATCATTGCTAAATAAAAGTATGTTTCTTTCAAAAAAGAATGGGTGTGTAGTTTAAACAAAGATTAACTAAAAAATTCATTGTTTTATTTAATTATTTTTACTACCAAGCTGCTGTTGTTGTCATCAATTGCGTCAAATGCTGATTCTTGCATGTGTCAAGATTGATTGTGCCACATTTGAATGGGTTGAATTGAACACCATAATCCTACAGTGACCCTATTATGACAGAAAGACATTGTCTGCATCATAACTGAGATATTCCTCATTACACCCTCACGTTTATTGAGGAACCAGTCTGAAATATAGTTCAAGGGAAGATAGCTGACATGGAGAGAGGGAGAGAAATGATTTGGTATTGTGGATGTAATAGAATCGTGGTGTCAGAGTTCAGAAAGACTGATTTGATGTATCTTTCTTTATGGCCCTCTGGGTATCTATTCTATCCTCACTCGCTCTGATTCTCTTCATCGAGGGGTTAATGACTGTCCCGTCCACCTATCTCTCTTTCTCTTTTGTCGCTCTCTCATTCTCTCGCTGTGGTGTCTGCTGAAGGTCTTTAATAATGTTTAGTTAAGGCTGTAAGAGCCTGTGAGCGGCCCTCTGTTTCAGCAGAGATTCTCTTAATGCGTCACAGTGGTTAACTCAGTGGCGTCAGATTGACAGCTGGTCCACCCATTAAAATGAGACACAAAATAATTATTTTGTGGAAAAGGTGAAAAAAAATCACGCCTACATGACAATAATAATCGCTCAAATACATGAATTTAGTGGATGTCACTCCTGAAAGTTTTCAGCATGTGTAAGAGCCCACTGGTCAAGCAAAAACATGATACATCGCCTAGAAAGCGTGCATAGAGCGCTCCCTTTATCACTAAAAAGCTGTCACTCATCTTAGTTCACTGAGATGATGTGATCTCACAAAGTTCCATTATAATCAATGAATCTCTTATTTGCATAATGCATAGACTACACTTTGTTATAATGAGAGGATTTATGAGCGTGCAGAACTCAGCACTGGACTAAAACTCTGACTGTGTCTGAAATCGCCCCCTATACTCTTAAATAGGGCACTATTTTAGGAGACCGCCATTTGTAGTGGTGTCTGAAACCATAGTGGATGTTATCGAGTGCACTCATTCAATCCCACAATGCACCGCAATAACGAGTGTACAACCATTGTATGCTCAATAGCTAGAGATTACCCATAATGCACCGTGAGAGTATTGTGCTGAATGAATTCCCGCGTCTGACCAGAAGATGGCGCCGCAGCTGAATCATCAATTTTCCAAACCGCTGGTCCAATGTGGGTACAGCATAATATCATACAGGTATAACGTCATTTTAGTTTATTATTAAATTGTTTAAGCAAGGTTTATATATAGTTTTCATGACAGATTTCAGGATAAATCTTTTAATTTTAATACTGGAGCTGCCAGTTTGCTAAGTTTCAAATGATTATTAAACAGCACCAACTCTGCAAAAGCGGCAGCTCTTCCGGCGCACTCAGTGTCTGAATTCACACACGCGCTTTCATTCACTCATTCAAGTGAACTATATTAGTGGAGTAATGTAGGGAACAGTGAATGAGGGTATGGGGGCGATTTCAAACACAGCCTCCAACTTTGAGTGGTGAGTGGATTCTAATTTAAACGCCTCTGATTGGCCACTGTGTTTAAGAAATCAAGTCTGTGATTGGCTACATTGTTCAACGCTGAAAAAAACACGCTGTAGATAGAAAATCGTTTTTTGTTCCTATTCTGTTATTATTACAATGTTATTTTATTAATTCATGGATTTGGTTGTTTTCATTGAAGGGGACCTGTTATGAAAAATTCACTTTTACATGGTGTTTGAACATAAATGTGTCTTCAGTGTGTGTACACAACCACCATATAATGGTAAAAATCCACCCACTACTTTTTTAAAATTCCCATAAATCATAACTGTGTCTCAGAATACGCTATTTGCAGTTTCTATGCAATGTGATGTCACAATGCACAAGCCCCGCCCATGACTGCTGACAGACTCCTCCCTATTAGCATATACCCCGCCCCTAGGAAGCTGTGCACAATCTGCAATGTTTATCTCGTCGCCAGAGCATTTAACAGCAGCATTCAAGTATTAAAGCTACTAAAGTTATTCAGTCGAGAGCAGTGAGTGATTTTCTGTTTTTCTTTTGTTTGATTCATATTAACAGCAGATATAGCAGTAGGTACTGTATATTACACTGCTGTCACTTTAATACACAGATCTAATATACACATGCCATTTCTTTACTTGCTGTGTACATTCACAGACAAAACAGACTGTGTTTAAGTGAACTGTGTGTGTTTTTGACATAACCTTGTGTGTATTTGACAGTTTAAGGGCAATAAGACGTGAAAGAGAACTTAGTTTAATACTCAAGGGACGCTCCGTCTGACACACAGCTTTCTGCACACACTTCAGGTGTGTGTGCTGAGAAAACCATATATCAGAAGTTTAGATTGATATGACTTTAAAACACATGCAGATCATAAACTTTCATGATGATGAAGAACTGCAGTGTCATGTGAACGTGAGCGCGATAGAGATGATCATCAAAACCAGACAGATGTTTTAGTTTTTGGTATCTGAGGCATGAGCTATAAAGGCTCCACCCTCTTATGGAAAGGGGGCGGAGCAGCAGCTCATTTGCATTTAAAGATACATGCACAAAAACAGCATGTTTTTCCTTCCACTCAAAAGTGGGCATTTACAACATGATGTAATAAATGATCTGTAGGGGGATTTTGAGCTGAAACTTCAGACACATTCTGGAGACCCCTGAGACTTGTAGGTCCCCTTTATAGGTCCCCTTTAAATGGTTGGCTGACAAATTTAACTAATCTTAATTTGTCAAATTATCTTTAGCCCATGTATGGTAAAATGTAATTTGATAGTTGCCACCTATGTGAACTGACTTCAGACATCCACTGAAAATCAGCAGCTGATTAAAGACACTGAGCAAACATCATGAAGAAAAATGACATTTCTGAAGAAAAACCATCCTGATATTTTGCATGCGTTACAGTAACATTCTGACATTTGTATGTGTGACTTTAGTTTCTAAATGAGTCTAAATGTGATTTAAAATGACACTCACACACTCCATATGTCAAATGGTTTATGGGTTTGAAAGGGAAAAGTCCATTTTAATTCAAAATGTGCCCTGCAGTAAAGGTGATGGTAATGAATACTAATGCTGAGGTAATTATGCCAACCTTAAAACGTTTAAGATGTTCTTCTTTTTCCCCTTTTAATTCTAGAGGTAGATGCCAGACTGATGACTTTGGCATGAGTAATTAACAAAGACTGTTTGTTTGTTTGTTTATTTATTTATTTATTTACTTACACACACTCACACCAAAATCTAAAGATCTTTTTTATTATTATTATTATTATTATTATTATTATTTATGATTATTAATTAAATAAATGATAGTGGAGCACATTTCTGTAATAAAAAAACAATCAGTGCTGTAATGAGAATGTTGTTACATAAAATGTCTGAATACATTACAATAATTATAAATTTGAAAGAAAATGTGCTTAATTATCATAAAAATATAGTCACATAGCCCAAAACTCATAATGGGCCTAAAATAGGCTATGCGAAATGTAATGTGTTGTTTTCTTCCCTCTGGTTCTGCCGTGTATATATTCCCTGGTCATGATTTCCGTGAGGTTCTCTGAGTGGACTTGATTTGTGGTGTTTTAAAGAAATGCAGTGGATGTAGGTGCGAGCATGTAGGAGAGATGTTTTGCAGTTCTGCTCGGTGTTATCGCCATAGTTACCGCTGTCGCAATGGAGCGGCCGACTACATTGCTCACCACCAAGGCCAAGACGTGTGTGCGCGTTTGCTCAAGAGTGCAGGAGACTCATTTAAAACTGAATAGAAGCGGAAATAAGAAGGGCAGAGAGTGAAATAATGAGGAGCTTGACGAGGACTGAGAATAAACAAGTATATGACATCACTGCAATCTATCTATCTATCTATCCATCCATCCATCATTTTATCATTCTTTCTGTCTTTCTGTCATTCTTTCTATCATTCTGTCTATCATCCTTTCTGTCGTTCTGTCCTATCTATCGTTCATTCTATCTGCCATTTTATCTATCGTTCTTTCTGTCATTCTATTGTTCTATGTTCTATTGTTCTTTCTGTCGTTCTATCATTCTTTCTATCATTCTGCTGTCATCCTATCGTTTTATATATTATTCTATATATTTTTACCAGTTAGAAACTGGTTCATCTGTATTTTCCCTTAAATGGAGCCTGTAGACGTAAGCATCTTATGCATTAACGTTAATGTGCTCAGAATCGTCTCTCGTGTGTATGTATGAACTGCTTGCATAGATAACACAGCGTATATGTGTTTCCAGCTCGAGCCAGCTTTATTTCTCATTGCTCTCCATAGAGCGACTAATCAAGAATCTCCAGTTTAAACCAAGCGAATGAATTGAACCTTTTCCATTTCAAGGTTACATGATATGATTCACTCTCATCATTAGAACAGCAGAACAAAAAGTGTTTGGCACAGTTGTGTAACACGCAGATGTCATTTAAAGCTCAGAATGTCTCGCAGTACCCGAGTCTAATTACTGTAGGTTTCTGTAACATCTTCAGCACTGATACCTTACGACTGCAAACACCCACGTTTCTTTCTCAGCCTCATTCTGATATAAATCTACCAAACCCGTCCAGAAATGCCAGTTTGAAGTAAGTGGAGTCGCATTTGATTGTTGTCGTCAAATCATATCGGCTTTCTGGGTCCAAAACAAGTTTCCCATGTGCTTGCAAGCAGCATTAGGATGTCTGAAGTGTTTTTGAGAGGATGTGTGCTATTGGGATTCAGGACAGAATTGGGCCAATTTAATAAAACCTGAAGACAGCTTGATCCGCTGCGTGCCTTCGGGCCGTTTCTTGACAACAGCAATAAACTAGCAATTTTCTGAATCTGAAGAAAATTTACCTGCTTGTGCAAAATGTTGCTAGTGTGTTCTGGAAGGTTGCTTAGTAGCTGGTTACTGGCATTAGAGATGGAGAGACCAATGATTCATTTTTAAATCATTAATAAATTTTTTTGAAAACTTGGCATAATTTGGTGGTCTCTATAATGTAGTACCGTACCCAACAACAGTTATCACAGGTAGAGCAATTTATTTACTGTAATTATTAAGTAATTTACATACAAGTAGTAACTAGTGTACATTTTTATTATTTGGATAATTAACTAAACCTTTTAAACGACATTCATTCTCAAGTGAGATATGTGTAGCTTAACATTTGGACATAAAATACTTTGCATTAAAGGGTTAGTTCACCCAAAAAGGAAAAGTAGCCCCTGATTTACTCACCCTCAAGCCATCCTAGGTGTATATGACATTATTCTTTTAGACAAATACAACTGGAGTTATAGGATGGCTTGAGGGTGAGTAAATCATGGGATAATTTTAATTTTGGGGTGACCTATCACTTTAATAGCAACTTTTGTCAAAATGCAGGATTAAAATGTAATTAATTAAAATCATTAAAAATTGATTCTGATTATCAGTTATGTATTGGACGTTTAAAAATAAGCTGCACATCAGTTGATCTCTACACCTACGGTAGGCCTATTTATGATTTTGCCCCTGTTTGTAAGACCCTCCAATGTAATTTTGTGGGATTTACACAATAAATGTATTAGGTACACCTGTTCAACTGCTCATTAATGCATACATCTAATCAGCCAATCACATGGCAGCAACTCTGTTGTATTTCAGCATGTAGTCACAGTCAAGACGATCTGCTGAAGTTCAAACTGAGCATCAGAATGGGGAAGAAAGGTCATTAAAGTTGTTGGTGCCAGACGGGCTGGTCTGTATTTCAGAAACTGTTGATCTACTGGGATTTTCACGCACAACTATCTCTATGGTTTACAGAGAATGGCCCGAAAATTAAACTATCCAGTGAGTGAAAATGCCTTGTTGATGCCAGAGGTCAGAGGAGAATGACTGGTTCGAGTTGATAGAAAGGCAACAGTAACTCAAATAAGACTCGTCTAAACCGAGATCTGCAGAAGAGCATCTCTGAACACACAACATATCCAACATTGAAGCAGCAGAAGACACAACGGTGACACTCCTGTCAGCTGAGAACAGCAAGCTGAGGCTACAATAAACACAGACTCAAAACTGGACAATAGAAGATAAATGTTGCCTAGTCTGATGAGTCTCGATTTCTGCTGCAACATTCAGGTGGGAGGGTCAGGATTTGGTGTGAACAACATGAAAGCATGGATCCATCCTGCCGTGTTTCAATGGGTCAGGCTGCTGCTGGTTTAATGGTGTGTTGTATATTTACTTGCACACTTTGGGCCCAATTAAGCATCATTTAAACACCACAACCAACCTGAGTATTGTTACTGACCATGTCCATCCCTTTATGACCACAGTGTGTCCATCTTCTGATGGCTTCTTCCAGCAGGATAACACGCCATGTCACAAAGCTCAAATCATCTCAAACTGGGTTCTTGAGCATGACAATGAGTTCACTAAACTCAAATGGCCTCCACAATCACCAGATCTCAATCCAATCAAGCAGCTTTGGGATGTGCAGCCGATAAATCTTCAGCAACTGTGAGATACTGCCTTAGAAAGCACCTCTAATGACACTGAACTGATCCACCTCCATCATTTGTGGGTGCACATGTACTTCCAGGAACGATTTGCTTCTTCTCAGATCGAGCTAATATTCATTTCCATGGTTACCCATCGCTGGACGGGCGCCAGCGGGTCTCACTGCTAACCTTGTTCAGTGTTGCAGTGGAAAACATCGCCTTCCCTGCGCCCCCTTCCCAGTCGATTTGGAAGAAAGCGTTCGGGCAGATGGTTTTTAAGTAATAATCTACAGTGCCGAGGCATTTCCCCAGCGGTGGCGCCGTGCCTGTTTGCAGGATAATGTTTTTTTCTTTCCTCTCTATCTCTCTCTGTGCACTCAGTTCTTCTTTTCAATGCGCCATTACTGCCGATGAGAGCGGAGGTGTGTTTGCCGTGAATGATAACTGTGTTTGTGTGTGTTTATGTTGCCGTCTCTGTCCCGATAGCTTTAGGGGTGGATATCTGAGCGCGTGTAATTGGCCGGAAATGTGCCACTGATTTGAGTTGTGTGTCTGTGTGTGCAAACTGCGACTCATTTAATTATATATTTACCTACTTTCTTTGTATTGGTGTGTGCTTGGTGTGATTGGCATGAAGGCATCTGTTGTTTCCTGCTGTGAATGTGAGTTGTCATTGACCCGGCTTCCTAACATACTGAAGACTTTGCACATACTATCCATCTAACTACAATACCTCCTCACTACCTGTATATTTGAGTACATGGCATTTAAAGTCTGCATGAAACAGGAGTTGCAATAGTTTTTTCTTCCCTATTGTGACATATAGCTGAGTGAAATGCTTCTGGAGCAAGAAAAACTCTAGGGCGGGGCTTGATTTTGTTCATGGGGAATTCATTGGATGATTGTGGTTTGCTATTGGTGGATCTCATGTGAGTGACAGGTTGCCCCGCCCTCGTCATCAGAGAAGCAAGAGGGAGGGGAAGATATTCTGATTCAAGATTACGAGACACTTGAATTTAAACCAACAATAATGTGCACCAGTAAATCATTTATAATAAATACTGCAATATTCCACTTTGACTGGTGACTTTAAACACACAAATGTAACTCATACAAATGCTGTCATTTAAAATATCTGATCATAATGTTTTTTATTTTCCTCCATAAACACATGAATACATCTGAACAGCCTAATGTTCGGCCATTGAGTGATCGGCGATAGACAGGAGAGATGTTTCCTGTCTGGAGTATGTGTCCTCCCACAGAAGGATTCAAAAATAGTTCTGTCTAAATCCATAAGAGGAGTTTGTAATTGGTACTGCATGGGGACAGCTGGATGGCAGACGGACAGGGAGGGATATATGGAGCTAGTGGAGGAAAATTAAAGGAATGCTGGGTAATTGGCCAGCATGAGAGAGAGGGATCAAACTCTGCCTGCCTCGACTGATGCCCGGCTCTCCATTACGCCACACACATACTTCACATGGAGCCTAATGAGGGAGCAGGGGTTAGCATCGATGCTAAAACTGAGTGGTGACTATAAATAGAGTCATGTAGCGCTTAACACAGTTCGGCACAAACCTTTAAAAATATGGAAACATGGAAAAAAAATATTTTTACACTAGATTATGAATATACCAATATGCTATATACATTTGAAACAGCACCTGATCCTTAAAAAATCATTTATTCAAGTGTGCTATCATTATATTATTCTTTTCAGCTAAAAATACTTTGTCTACTTTTTATGTTCTGCTCAGAAATATACTTAAGATTGCACTTAATATGCTTGATTTATATTTGGCCTATACTTGTACTCAAATTCAAGATATAGTCGTGCTCAAAATAATGCATACCCTTGGTAAATATGACCAAAGGCGGCTGTGAAAATAAATCTGCAAATTCTTTTGATCTTTTGTTTAAACAAATTATAAAATTCTAACCTTTCATTGGAGAATTAGAATTTTAAATGGGGGAAATCTCATTATGAAATAAATGTTTTTCTCTAATACACATTGCTCACAATTAATCATACCCTTTTATTAAATACTTTTTGCAACCTCATTTTGCCAAGATAACAGCTCTGAGACTTCTTCTATAATGCCTTCTTCATTTTTGTGTAGGCTAGTCCACTGATAGTGTAATCTACTTAACTCTTACACCACCATTGACTGAATGTTTTCACTGTTATACGGTAGGGGCGCTATTGCGCTATTATAGTACAGAATTTCTAGTCAAAACACAGGTGAAGCAGAAACAAGGGCTGAATCCGAAATCGCCCCCTAAACCCTCATTCACTATTCCCTACGTTAGTCCACTAATACAGTTCACTTACAGGAGTGAATGAAAACAAGTGAGTGAATTCGGACAGCCGCTGTGTGTACAGCCAGCTGAGTGTATTCAATATCATCCACTATGGTTTCGGACACCACTACAAATCTATTTAAGGGTATAGGGGGCGATTTTAGATTCAGCCAAGCACTATCTGACCAGTTATCTGTGTATATACAGCAGAAATTGTGGCAGTCATTATTGCATTACAGTGGGTTGAAGAGGTCAGACCTGATAGGGTGGTAGAGTGCCATAAAAGCATACAGTCAATGGCATCTGTCAGAGAAGACCTAATTATAGAACTGCATCACAATTTGTTAAGATTACATCAGGGTGGCATAGATGTTCAGTTTTTTTTGTTTATTTTTTGGGTGCCAGCACATGAGGGAGTGAAATGGGATGAGAGTGCAGACAAACTAGCAAAAGAGGCATTACAAAAGGAAATAACAGTTCCAGGAGAAGGAAAAGCAATAGTTAAGAAGAAAGGTATTGAAACATGGTAGAAATGGTGGGAGGAAGACAGGAAATAAAATACAAAAGTCTGTCAGTATTAAAAATTATAGAGAAAGGAACAGACGGGAAGAAATTATAATGACAAGACTGAGAGTGGACCACACAGGATTAAATGGCACCTTGTTTTTAATGGGGAAATTGAATAGTGAAAATTGTGGGACTAAAGAAAATGTTGAACATGTCAAATTGAAATGTATATCATATGAGGTGGAAAGACGGGTGTTGCAAGATGGGGTTCAGGAGGCAGGGAGGGAGTGGAATCTGATGGGGAGACTGGGAGTAGAAGGAGAGGGAGAGGGGGTAAGAATCACCAGGAAGGCACTATTTAAATTCCTTAAAGGCACAGGGTTGATGAGCAGAATATGAGAACATTTTAAAATGGCATGATGTTACGCACTCCTGTACAGTAGGATAGCATCTTGCACTTGATGGAGATTTCTGGGATGCACATCCAGGGCACGAAGCTCCCGTTCCACCACATCCCAAAGATGCTCTATTGGGTTGAGATCTGGTGACTGTGGGGGCCATTTTAGTACAGTGAACTCATTGTCATGTTCAAGAAACCAATTTGAAATGATTCGAGCTTTGTGACATGGTGCATTATCCTGCTGGAAGTAGCCATCAGAGAATGGGTACATGGTGGTCATAAAGGGATGGACATGGTCAGAAACAATGCTCACGTAGGCCGTGGCATTTAAACGATGCCCAATTGGCACTAAGGGGCCTAAAGTGTGCCAAGAAAACATCCCCCACACCATTACACCACCATTTTTTTATATACTAAAGTGGGCCAATTTAGTCCCAAGCAGTATTGAAATAGTACACTTACATGTATTGTACTAGTAAATTATTATTAGTATACTTACTAAATAAAGTATACTTAAAAGTATACTTGAACATTACTTATGTATACTTAATAAAATTTACTTTTTCATTAGGGGGATACCATTAATGTTTCATGGTGCAGTCAATATGTGAATAAATGATAGATTTATGAACTAGTTTAGTTTTCTGTGAGCTTTACAGATTTCTTTCAAATCAGCATCTGGACAGTAAGTTTAATGTGATGATACATTATTTGGAAATGATTTGTGTTTATTTTCTGACCGATTGGACTTGCGAGTTTGAACAGATTCACTCTCTTTTTCAATGATGTTGCTGTTGTATAAAATTAGACTATGAGTTTGAATCTCCTCATCTGTGGGAGTGCTTACAGTAAAACAGTGTGTGTGTATGTGTGTGTGTGTGTATGTGTATGTGTGTGTGTGTGTGTGTGTGTGTGTGTGTGTGTGTGTGTGTGTGTGTGTGTGTGTGTGTGTGTGTGTGTGTGTGTGTGTGTGAATAATTGAAGTCGTGCAGGGAGCGTTTCAGTGATAAACACTGATGTTATTTCTGTCAGTCATGAAGTGTCTCCAGCAGTCAGATTTCAGTTGTTTCCACAGGAAAAACAGGTTTATCAAACATATGCACGCATGATCGATCTCTTAATGACCCCATGAAATTAAGATTGAAGTTTTGTGACTGTGTCGCTTTGAGCTCATAGTGTACTCTTAAAAGTACACCTTTTTAGCAGATAAATGTTCAATTCTTGAATATCTTAGATGTATTATATATAGACATATTCTGCAATTAATGTGTTTGCAAATGTGCAGATGTTGCTTTACTTGTATCAGTATGAAATATATCAAGACAGGAAGGAATATATTGCTTGTATTTGTTAAACCATTTCATGGCATTTTGGCATATTTTATGTCTCAAGTTTCACGCAATCAAGTCAACAAGCAGTTCAGGGATTTGTAACATGCCAGTCGAGTTCTAGTTAACTCTGAAGCCCTGAACATTGTAAATATATGATTTATCATCAGTGTATTAGAGCAGCATTAGGAACGCCACCCGGCTGCAGGATTTATATACAGTACATGGAATGATTGCATCCACTCGAATGAATAAGCAGATGTGATTGTGGACCCCTGTGGGACTGCCGTCATGTTCAAAGACTCTCTTTTCTCAACATATGTTTAAAACACTTGAAACAATCTTGCTGAGTGAGATTGGAGGGAAGGAGCAGGAATATTCTCTCTGTATGCTTTCTCTCTCTCTCTCTCTCTCTCTCTCTCTCGATGTCCTTGGTTGATTTTGAGTGACAGCTGAAGCTGTAATTTACATTCAGAGAAGAGAAGCCGTCACTCGCTGTCTGTCCTCTAAAGCGTGATCCGGTCCTCTGTCACGCTTCCCTGTTTCACGATTGAAGAGGGTGAAAGTGCTCTCCACTCACACTAGGACTAGCATACCTGTCCGTTTGCGAATCCCTGTTGGGATGCTCTGATATACAGGAAACTGTCGTAATTTAGATCCAGCCCTAATGGAATCAAACAAGATTCCACTGAGAATCAAGCACGATACTATTCCTGTCTTTCTGTTCATTTCCAGATCTTATGTCATTATTTCACATCTGAGGATGTTTGTTTGATTTCAATAGGATCCAAATCATCAAAGTAATTCTATTGAGCATTCCTTTAGATTTTTTTTCAAGTTTGTTTTTTCAAGTCTCTTCTGCTCCCTAAGGCTCAAGAGTTTTATTCAAGAGTTTTATTTGTCACATACACAGTTATATACAGAATATATAACTGTGCTATATATATAGCTATATATATATATATATAGCTGCATTTTATATAATTAAAAATACAGTACAAAAAAGTAACATTTTTGTAATATACCTGTTTTCTGTTTGAATATATTTCATCATTACTCCAGTCTTCAGCGTCACATGATCCTTCACTAATCACTCTCATATGATGATTTGATGATCAAGAAACATTTCTGATTATCATCAATGTTGAAAACAGTTGTGCTGCTTCATATTTTTGTGGAAAGCGTGATGCATTGCTTTTTAGGATTCTCTGATGAGTCGAAAGTTCAAAGGAATAGAATTTAATGGAGATAGAAATCTTTTGTCTTTGTCACTTTTGTTCAACTTAATGTGTCCTTATTAAATAAAAGTATTAATTTCTTTTGATCAATAATATAGATGTGGATCACTTGAGGCCCAGATCAGGACCTTTTATTTCAAGAACCAGGCTTTCTGTAATACAAGCACTGTTGTTATTGGATCCCCACTTAGTCACTTTGGATAAAAGCATCTTCCAAAGGCATAAATGTAAATGTACAATGGTCTTGGAAGCCAGTATAATGGTGAAAATACTTCCCTGACCTGTGCTTGAGGTATTGATCACCTCTAGTATGTAGGAAATAGTTTAGTTTGAACATAAATCGAGACAGGAGACATAGACCCAAACCAGGAGATAATGACTTCAAATTAACATTATATAATACCTAACAAATGTGAATGTTATGGACATTCAGAAGTGACTATATATGATTCATTGTTTCATTGCCTATTTTTGAATGTGCATTAACATTACAGAATGTATTAATGTGAATGCTATTATGAAGTGCAATCATATCATGTGTTGTAACTGAGCAGAATTACATAAATACACTTCTAATTTTGCTGTGTAGTAAGGACAGCTGATATTTATTCCAGAAACCCCGTTTTGAAGCACAACTGCACTACAGCATGTCATACTGACACACTGAGCTTTAAATCCACTTACGCTCCAGCAGTTTGGATGCATCCCAAACCGCCGGGAACCCTATCACAGCCTTCCAGATAAGGGATCAATTCTACCGGTTTATCCTCAGGCTACAACATCCAGATATCTTCTCTTATTACGCTGGCCAGAGCAAAGATCAATGCTCTGATCTCAGAGTCCAGTCCTGCTGGAATATTTCACAGATTTGAGAATAAATGCTGGAGTCTGGTCCTTAAATAAATTTAGTAAACATATAACTTTTAGTAAATGTTCTGGTGCTTCAAGGAACCTGGAAACCAAAGCTCTGAGTTAAAGAGCCTAAACTATTGATAGGAGCTGCTTCTTGAAGCTTCAAAACCTTTGTGAATATCTGTTTTGAACCAGTGATTTAGAGTACATATCAATCTGCCAAAGTCACTTGATTTCAGTAAACAAGGCTTTATGTCATAACTGTTTCGAAAGTTCAATAGTTTTCTACTCGATGATCTCTGAGTGTTTATATGGTTTTTACCTGATCTCAGATCAGTTTTATAAATTTGAACATTTTTAATAAAACATTTGTAAAATAAAAAGGTAAGAGTTGTAATTAATGGTCTCTTATTGGCCTGATTAACCAAAACAAGCCCTACATTTTAAAGGGGTCATGACATGGATTTTTCTTATTATTTTAATATGTTCCTTGAGGTTCACTTATAATGTTAATACAAATTTAAAAAATTAAAAAAATGTGCAGAAAAACAATTTCTACCTTCATTCTGACCCTCTGTCTGAAATGACCCGTTTTTAAGGCATGGCTCTTTTAAGGCTTGTCAGTAAACGGCCACTGTTATGATTGGCTAACATCATTGCATAGGAAACAGTATCAATGCCCACTTGTTATTGCACATAAGTGTTTTAAAAACCTTATCCATATAAAACTGTAATTTACAGACAAAGCATTATGAAATAATTTACTTATGGTCTGCTGTCAGATTCAATACAGTCGCTGCTTCATCTGTCAACAAATGTTTCTTTGCGAACTCTCCGTTACACTGTGCCTCACTGACAAAACAAAATGCTCCGAACTAACATATAATTGAATATAAAATTAAGCCATTCACTTGTTTTCAATTCTGGGATCCTTCTGAAGTCTGTACAGATATGCCTGGAGTATATCAGAAAGTGAATGTGTAATCCCTCCTGTTTGAACCACCCGCTCCAAGCGGGACTCGAACCCGGGTCCGCCGGCATGAGAGTCGGACGCTCTAACAAGGAGGCTAAAGGCTGCAACCTCTAATGTCAATCGCTAGAGCGTCTCTTGAGATCAGAGGAGGGAGGTTTACTTGCACAGCAACTACTAGCTGGCCTCCGTTACACTCACCCCCCTAAAACTCACTCCAATACGGGTCACGGCACCAATGTAACTCCTCCTGTTCAAACCGCCCTGCTCCAAGCGGGAATCGAACCCAGGTCCACCAGCATGAGAGTCGGATGCTCTAACAAGGAGGCTAAAGGCTGCAACCTCTAACATCAGTCGCTAGAGCATCTCTTGAGATCAGAGGAGGGAGGTTTACTCGCACAGCAACTACTAGCTGGCCTCCATTACAAACACACATCTGTATACTGTGTACTGTATACTG
Organism: Paracanthobrama guichenoti; assembly: GCA_018749465.1. Lineage (NCBI taxonomy): Eukaryota > Metazoa > Chordata > Actinopteri > Cypriniformes > Gobionidae > Paracanthobrama > Paracanthobrama guichenoti. The sequence goes on along the minus strand of CM031948.1, from coordinate 2,432,875 downwards.
GATTATAATGGCTTCCATTTGCTTTTGATGTGACACTCGCATCAGTGTAGGCAAATGTCAACCATTAAGCAGCTGAACAACAGCGGGTGGGTTCGGAGGCGTCATATGCAAATGAATTTGCCCGTATGACATCACAGGTCACCCAATATCAAAAGGAGCTGTTTTTGGAGCTTGATTAAATAAGTGCTTTGTTTACAATGAGGAGGAGGATTTAAGCTCTGAAACTTGCAAGATGTTTTACTGGTACAAAGACCTCTTATATGTCAAAAGATCAAGGTAAATTTGATTTCTTATTTCATAACCCCTTAAATAAAATAATATATTTTACAGACACTCATTCTTTAATTGTATTAGATGATTTGTTAATTGCATTTAATAGATCACACTTTCAATAAAACATTTGCAATTGGTTTGTAAAAGGCATTTTCATGCATGTTTTGGCCGAGTTTTCATTGCATTTACACCGTTCTGACCAGCATGTTGAGTGCTTCGAAACAGTGAATAAGTCTTTGTGAAAGTTTTGAAAAGCTTTGTTTCTCCCATCACTACTATTGAACCACAGTAAGAATCATTAAAAATCCTTTATTTTTAAGATTGTGGACCAGAATTCAGTAGTACAAATGCTAATACTTAGAGCTAGTGTTAGGTTAGGTTAGAGATCTGAACACATTACTATCGCAAAGTATTAAGTTCAATATGTGTTTAGAGGCACCATTTTCACCTGCTGGATGATAAAATAGATCAATCCCACAGACTTGCATTGAAGGAGCACCCTCGCCAGAGACTTAAGAACCAGCACATAGCAACACCCTAACAACTGCATAGCAACACCCTGGCAACCACTTAAAACATTCTAGCATCATAGCGGTGTTTTGCATGGGCCAGCAGCACTCACATTCATGTTTTCCGCTTATATTTTGGATTCATTGTGAAGTGAGCAGGTCTCGTTGTCTGTCGCGGGCCTCTGGGATGGAGTGTCAACATCAAACAGATCTGTTCTGTAGTGGTCGCTAATCCCTTTAGTTCTGCAAGCACATCTGATCCCCACCTGCCCACCGCTCTGATCGTACATAACGCCTCCAAATCCCACATCATTTTCACTGCACACTCCCAAACAAATAGCACTGTTGCAGGTGCTGAACTGCCATAAAGCTTGCACACAGACTGAGTGTTTTACAGCCATAGAGATCTGTGAGCATGTGAAACTTGAAGATGCATGTGAAAATTACAATGTGCTTTTTGAAAATACTAAATTTTTAATTCAGTGCTTTTTATTAGACATGTATCATGGAAATACCATGCTTTTTGGCATAATAAAAGACTAACTGGTAGTGTACCATGTGAGAGTAAAACTTACTTTGAATGGTCAAGCCACCTAACGCGTTTTACAATACAGGTCGTTTCAAAGCAGCTTTACAGTGATAAACAGGAAATTAATGCAATAAAGACAATTCTTTTGGATGTTTCTTTGACAATTCTTCCTGTCCTATAGCAATGAATGAATGAATTTTTCCTCAGGGACACTACAATGCATGCAATGATGCGATACTGTAGTAGACGGTTGCATGGTTATAATTTTCTCTCTAATATTATCAATCTTGCAAGTAAAGAAGTTCATAAAGTCATTACTGCTGTGCTGTTTGGAAACGTCAGAAGTTGAAGCTTTATTTCTTGTTAATTTAGCCACTGTATTAAAAAAATACCTAGGGTTGTGTTTTTTTTTTGGTTTTGTTTGGTTTTTCTAAGAGAGTCGAAAAAAAGGCAGATATACCAGTTTTCAAGCCCTTTCTGTATGCAGTAGTGCTTTCTTTCCATGATATGCGAAAAACCTCTAGTTTTGGTATTTAGTATGTATGTCAAAGTGCTTCCAAAAATACCATAGTGCCACTATGGTAAATGTCAAAAACAAAAAGATGGTAGTACCAAAGTACTTTTAGTGTAATATACAGTGTACACCCTAGAGTACCATATTAATACCATAATACATGAATATGTAAATAATTCAGTTCACAAACAACCAATGAATAAATTTGTACCATGCAAATACCATGCTTTTTTTATGAAAAAACTAACCTTTGTAACTTTGAATGGTGTTTTGTAGGTATGCCAAAGTACTTCCAAAAATACCATGGTACTTCTATGGTAAGTGTAGAAAATGTCCAAAAGAACCTTAGAATACCATGATACATGAATATTTCAATCATTCAGTTCACATACAGCCGATCAATAATGATTTTATCACTTTTAAATAAATATCACAGTATTAGCATGGGGTTTTGGAGATTACAGTGGTACTGCCATGGTATTTTTGAAAATATTTTAGAACTAAGAATGACAGTTCAATACTTTTACAGTTTAATGTTGTATTTTATTGTTGTATTTGTTAACATTAGTTAAAGCACTGTTAACTAACATGAACAAACAATGAACAACTGTATTTTTATTAACTAACATTAATAAAGATTAATAAATACAGTAGTAAATGTATTGCTCATTGTTAATACATTAACTAATGTTAACAATCCAGACCTTTTTGTAAAGTTTTACCAGTACTTTCTTTTACCATGGTACATGAATTTCAATACCATTTTAAATATGATACCGTGATTATACCATGGTACTTTCTGTAATGGGTATTCATTGGAATACAAAGTACCACAGTATTACCATTGGTTTTTAAGAATTACTATGATGATACCATGGTATTTTGAATGCACTTATGTACTATGTAAATACCATGGTACATGAATATCAGTACCATGGCAAATATGTAATCACTGTTCCATGGTACTTTCACAGCAAGAGTTTTCTTTGGAATATCATGTATATTTCACTACCAAAACGTACTATGGTATAAAATAAGAATCATTTATATGGGTGCCGTGCATCTCAAAATATTACCATCTGATACCATCAATGTACCATAGTACAGCTGCAGCATGTTTTGTGAGGGCTACCTGACGCGTCTGCTTTAATGTTTCAGGTGGGATTTGAGTAGATGGAGCAGGTTCTAGATCAGAGTCTAATCTGATCTCGTGCTGGTTCTGACCTCCACGCTCCCGTGGCCTGAGCTCATTTCATGGGCTGTCATCATTAATCCCCGACGGAAGGTGAACAGACAGATTCGTGAGGAGGTGTTCTCCCTTCACCGCTGTCTGTCAGTTGAGCTGCTCAGTATGCAAACCACCGCATTTGTAGCGTGACTGAATGTTCAATCGCTTCTGTACTACGTTTGCGTCATTGAATCTTTCCTGAGAGAAAAGCTGGTTTCAGATCAAGATGGTGCACTCGAGTCATATCGATAGATTTTTTTAAACTGGCATTAAATTAATTATCATGCAAGCATCTGAATATAAACAGGTGCTTATTAATTCAGTTAGCTGAACAGTTAGCTAAGAAGACTAGTAAGAGGTTGTGAATCTCATGAAAACCAGTTCACAGCTTATCTCAAAATTATTTATTACTTATTATATTTTGCTTTTACAAAAGAAGCCTATTTTATGACAAGATTATTTTAATAGTAGTATGACAATTAGGCATGTTTTCCTTCTTCCATATTTTCATTACTGTAATGCATCTGGATGTTTTAATTTTGTTCATTATTGTTTTTTCAAATGAATTCTTTTCATTTAATTAATATAATTCTCAATGGTGATTCTCATTAGATTCTGATTACTATGGAAGCTTGATTCTGCCACTGATTAAAAACATAAAAGATAGTTATGACCGTTTATCTCACAACTCTGACTTTTCTACTTTTCTCAGAATTGTGAGATATAAACTTGCACTTGCGAGTTATAATGTCCAATTCTGAGGAAAAAGACTGACTATATTTATCAGATTTGCAATTTTATATCTCACAATTCTGACTATAACTCACAATTGCGACTTCATATCGCACAATTCTGAGAAAAAAAAAAAGTCATTACTTTATTGTTTTTATTTAGTGGTGGAAACAATCTTCCATAAATTACTGTAAGAAAAAAATAGAAATATTTAAGAAATATTTTTATTTTATTTAAATCAGCTTAAATGAAAGATTTATACAAATTATAGTGCTAAATAATTTACTATTTAATTTGTTTATATTTATGTATTTATTTATATTTACATGAATGCAAAAAGTAATACAAATCAAAAAAATGTATGTGGTCCTAAAACATGCTTAATTATCTTATAATGCAAAATCATTTTTGTCTTTTGATTTAAGGGTTACTGTTTGAACATGTTCTTGGCAAGTTTTATTAAGTTTTTAACACCTTAACAAGCATCAAAATATGTTTGTGCTTGGAAATTGAACATATTGGAAATATATACTCTACTGTTGCTATAAAGAGAAACGTGCCGCACATCCTCGCTACAGTCATGTTTCTCAGCTTGTGAGGTGGATTGGCAAACTCTCATCTGGCAAGCAAGTGTGTATTTGTGTTTGCGTGTCAGCCCTCATCGCCTCCGACCGCCTTCTCACTCATGAATAGGTATAGCCTTTGTCTTCATGTGCAGTCAGTTGCCATGGCAACATGACTCTGCATTCCTCCTTACCTGCTGTTTTTATCAATTCACACTTTAAGCGCTCACTCTGCGTCGCTCTGTTTGAGACGCGATGTGTCAGAGATTCTCACAAATATCTCATTGGAGCTGCCATTTAAAGGGTTCATATCATACATTGCATCATTTAGTTTGCCTATGACCTCCACTTATTATGATAAAAAGTCATAATTTAGCTTTTCATGACTATTTGTCTATACTATTCTTTGACTATATTGACTATAAAGACCCAGTTTCTCATTATATGACCCTTGTTTTTTAGCTACAATATTTAGCTAATTAACACTAAAACTGCAGCCGAGTTTACATACTTATAGTGTGTACTTCGCTGGTGACTACCAAGTGCTAGTCCCGCGTAGCCAGACCTTAACCAGATCTGGACTCCATAGCAACCAATCACATATAGTTTTGTTCCTCATCATTTTTAGGGGTGTGAAAATGTAACATTGATGCCCCTACAATAACAGACCGGACATATTTTAGTGAGTCTATGCTGTGAACTACACATACTTCACATATTTTTGAAAATCCAGAGTTTAGTTGATCATGATAAGCGCTGTAAACACAACAGCTTTTTCCATAAGGAGGTTTGGCTTCACGGTGTCTTTGTTTCCAGGTGGACTATTAAAGAACCAATCAAAAACCATTTAAAAACCAATCAAATGACGATTTGAAGGTACTAAAGTGTTTCTAATTTTGTGTGCCATACACATCAGCCATTCTGAGGCTGAAATGAACCAAGTGCATACTTTTGAGTGTGTAGTGTACAGTATACCAGCAGGGCCTTTCAACTTTTTGCCACACCTGCCAATGGCCGCCAATTTACCAGCCATAAACATTTTTTACTGGCCATGAAAACAGGCTGTTATGGCACCAACATTTTAGCATTTTTAAATTATCTAAATTCTCTATTCCAATTTCGATGCCACAGCTAAAACTACTAACCTAACAAACATAAATTTAAAACATTATTAAAGAAAAGAAACAGTAGTTTAAATAGAGATAACACTGGCTATTAACACTGTATAAATTAAAGATCAGTGAATGATTTTTTATTTTGTCATTTGATGTTTGATTAACATTAAAAACAGACAGTAGCAGAAATATTAGGCTGCTGTTACTTTAAGACTAATGCACGGATCCGATGCAGTGATACTGGTACACATCTTTCTCTACTGTTTACATTCACTTAAGCTATGTTTACTAGGATACTCGCCAAGATGGGCATTTTGGGCATATTTTTTATAAACTTGTCTGTTCAAGTGCAAGAAGACTTGAAAGAGAGCTCAATTCAGCATTTTTGGGCTCTCGGAGATGTGTTTTCTGTGGGCTCTTTGGATGTTTGCACACACAAAACTTTCAAGTAACAAAATGGAGTTCTTTTTTGCATCTTCTTGCACTTGAATATTTAAATTACCAAGGCTTAAACTCTTGTGACAATGCAGCGCTGTCCCGAGTGTCCTTCACGTTTGTTTACGTTATGTTCTCACAACATTGCATTTTTAGAATTCATAAAAATATTACCATCCATTAATATTGCCATCACCAGCACCGATTTTTACTCGCATTTGGCACTTGTCGAGTGTTCATTTTATGCCCTGTATACCAGTATTTGAACATGCTATGTCATAAAAAAGCATGTTGATACCACAGAGCTCCTAAATGCATACTGTTTGTGTTTGCCTATAAGCGTTAGCATCTAGATAAAATAATGAATACTTCATTTTTAAGGTTCATGCATTCTAAAACACACTTTATATTCTCCTTGTACAACTGGAAAAGTCTAATGACAGTAGGCTGTGGGAAATAATAGCCTAGTGGACTAGCATGCACAGATGCACACTAGGAAAATCAGTTGTAGTACATCATCCGTGCACTTTTGGTATAACATTTTCAATATATTATGATTTGCAATGCACTAATTCTAATCTTGCACACTATTTATGGTTGATAGTGTGCAAATTTAGCCTTCAGCACTGGGGAACTCATTCAACCGCCTGTCTAGATCGATTCTTGTGAGGTTTGTTAGTGCAGGCGCTCACCGGCCTCAGTAATCAAACCCACTCCTGCAGCGATATCGGCCCTCCACCTCTCTTTCAAGCAATTAAAACACCCTTGATCCTGATAAGCACCTGGTGACCTCTTAAAAACTATTCGTTAAGTGGCCTTACTCCAGCATTACGGCAGCTGGTGAAGACATGCTAAATCATGCCCACTTTACCTCCGGAATGACTGCGGTTGACCTTGAAGTGCTGCAGACGTTAATGTTGACCATCTGTCGTTCCTCGCGTACGGAGTCCCTCGGCCGACCTGTCAGAGCCAACATCAGAGGATCCACACTGAGCTTTTAAGGCCATGATACTGCTCTGATTGCTTCTTTAATACACAAGGATCTAGAGAGTGCAGAATAATGAGAATATAAATGAGATGTGGTGCCCAAGGACACATGCACGCTCATCTGTGTGTTAATTAAGTGGGATGCATACACTCGACATGTGCTGTGTATGTTCTGTAATCTGTAGCCATATACGAACCGTGAGACACTCTGTGCAGGAGCTGATGCTTGAGGTGGTGCACAGATCACAGGAAGTTAGTGTATTTTCCAGTGCGCCGGTGTGCGTTTGTTCGTGTGTACATTAGCTCTACCTGACCCAGCCTGAGGCCTAGACTGTGCTCACAGGGAATTGTGGGTAGCGCTCTGTCTCAACTGCCTACATCCTTAGTCTAGGCCCTTATGATTTCCATGGTGCAGAAAACGTGGATGGAATCCAGTCGTAAAAAATGGAATTTACTGTAAAAAAGAGAAAAGTGAGGAGTTAATGTTTTATACATTCATTTGATTGCCACAGTTTTTAATGAATAATACATTTGAATTAAATCATAATTTTTTTTATATAAAAATAAAAATAAATAATTTTAATTAATTATGAAATTGTTAAAGTTCTGTGGATTTCAGTGATTAGATATATTTTTGGATTATTACAATTGAATTAAACCATTGAAACAGAAACAAATTAAAACAGAAATTAAAACCAATTTTATAGGGCTCTTATACCTTGCATACGAAGGTCTTTATTTGATTTAGAATAGAGAATAGAATAGAATAGAATAGAATAGAATAGAATAGAATAGAATAGAATAGAATAGAATAGAATAGAATAGATTCAAGAGTTTTATTTGTCACATACACAGTTATATACAGAATATACAACCGGCAGTGAAATGTAAACAGGTCCGCTCCATGGACAGTGCAAATTCACAGTTAAAAACACAAGGGGGAAATTATAATAGAAATAGGATAAAAAAAGTATATATATATATATATATATATATATATATATATATATATATATATATATATATATATATATATCTGTAGAATTATAAATAATCAAGTCAAGTAGAAGGAAAAAAGTAAAAAAATAAGAATAAAGTGGAATAAAATAATTGAAGTAGACTGTGCAGTGAGTAAACTGTAGACTTATAAATATGTGGATAACAAATGTATGAAGAGTATAACGTGCAAACAGGTTTATAACAGGTTGTTACACAGTAACAACGAGAACAGAAAGTGCAGTGCAATGTCAGTATGTATATCCTGAAGTGAAGTCACGTGATGTTAAGTGACTGAGTTCAGGAGTCTGATGGCCTGGGGAAGAAGCTCCTCCTGAGTCTCTCAGTTTTGGCCATCAGGCTTGAAGCGCTACCAGATGGCAGCAGCGTGAAATGAGGGTTTGCAGGGTGATTAGAGTCCTTGATGATTTTAGTAGCTCTACCTTTGCAGCGTTTGGTGTAGACGTCCTGCAGAGACGGGAGAGCTGACCCTGAGATACGCTCGGATAAGCACACGACTCTTTGCAGGGCTTTGCAGTCATGACTGGTGCTGTTCCCATACCACGCTGTGATGCACTGAGTTAATACACTTTCTGTTGCCCCTAAATAGAAAGTTTTGCTGTATAGCTGTATAGCTGGTGAAATCCTGAATTTCCTCAGCTGGCGCAGGTGGTACAGTCTTTGCCTGGCTTTTTTCACCTGTGTCTGAATGTGAGCAGTCCAGGTCAGGTCCTCGGAGATGTTTACACCCAGGTACTTGAAGCTGCTCACTCTCTCTACTGGTGACCCGCTGATCATGAGGGGGGAGTATGTCCGTCACAATCATTTCTTTGGTCTTGCCAACATTCAGAGAGAGACAGTTGTCCTGGCACCATGATGTTAGATGCTCCACCTCGTCCAAGTATGCCGTCTCATTGTTGTTGGAAATGAGGCCCAGGACAACAGTATCATCAGCAAATTTGATGATAGAGGTGGAGCTGTGTGTGGACAAACAGTCATGCGTGTAGAGAGAGTAGAGCAGGGGACTCAGGACACAGCCCTGTGGAACTCCCACACTCAGGGTGATGGAGGTGGAGGTGAACTGGCCTATTCTCATCACCTGAGGCCTGCCAGTGGCAGAGAGAAGAATTCAGGCCGAGATCCAGGAGTTTGGAGGTTAGCTTGATGGGAACTATGGTGTTAAAGGCTGAGCTATAGTCAATAAATAGCAGCCTTACGTAGTACCAACTTTTGCTGTCGATGTGAGTGAGGGAGGAGTGGAGGACATGAGAGATGGCATCTTCAGTCGATCTATTGGGACGATAGGCAAACTGAAGAGGGTCCAAAGTGTCAGGAATGTAGGCGCAAATGGTGTTTTTAATGAGTTTCTCAAAGACCTTCATGACTATAGACGTGAGAGCCACTGGACGATAGTCATTTAGGCAAGAGGGTTTACTGTTCTTAGGGACAGGGATGATGGTGGATTTTTTGAAGGAGGTTGGGACCACAGATGTAGCGAGGGACTCATTAAAGATAGATGTAAACAACCCTGCGAGCTGATCAGCACAGGACCGCAGAACACAACCTGAAATACCATCCGGCCCGGCAGCTTTCCTGACGTCCACACACGCTTGAGTGCTCTCCGAACTTCATCCTCCGAGACAGAGATCACGTGATTGTTGCTGCTCTGAGTAATTTCCTCTAACGCGCCACTTGGCGGAGTCGCGTTGCCGCGGTTACAGTCAAAGCGAGCGTAGAAAGAGTTTAACTCGTTCATGAGCAACGGGTCGGCGCTCCCCTCTGCAGAGGATTTAGATCCAAACGAGCAGATGGACCTCAGACCTTGCCACATGCGCCGCGAGTCGTTGAGTTGGAAATGAGACTCCACTCGGTCTTTATACCGGAGTTTTGCGGCTTTAACTGCACGCCGCAGAGCATAACAGAATGATTTGTATTCATTCATATTCCCTGAATGGAGACCGGCGTTGTAAGCGGCAGTGCGTGCGTTCACTGCAGCGCGGATTGAATTGTCCACCCACGGTTTCTGATTTGAGAAGGACGTTATTGTTATTGTTATTGTTTGCGTGGCTTGCTCTGTAAGCTTGTTGATGAAGCAAAGCGCCACGTCTGTGAACTCGTTTACGTCGGCTGAACTCGCCCGGACAAGAGCTGCCTGTAGCGCGGTCTCTGAGTGGGGCGACCAACGCTTAACTTCCCGCCTCACCGGGGGTTCCTGAACGAGCTTTTGTTTGTATTCGGGAGTGAGGAAAATGGCGGCATGATCCGATTTGCCAAACGCTGGAAGTGACCGCGCTTTATAGGCGTTCTTGAACGGAGAGTAGCAATGATCCAGCGTGTTTGCTCCTCGTGTAGGACAGGAGACGTGCTGGTGAAAGTTTGGCAGGACTTTCTTTAGGTTTGCTTTGTTAAAATCGCCCGCGACGATGAAAGCAGCATCGGGGTGTTTGTTTATGACGCCGCTGGCAGCATCATGAAGGCCAGCTAAAGCCAGCCCTGTGTCTGCCTGCGGTGGAATGTAAACAGCGGTCGCGTCAACCGCAGAAAACTCCCTCGGCAGATAGAATGGATGGCAAATGATTGTTAAATGTTCCAGATGAGGCGAGCAGGACCGCGAGAGAATGGTGATGTTCCTGGGATCGCACCATTTCTTGTTGATCATGAAGCATACTCCACCGCCTTTGGATTTACCGGCCTCGGCTGTTCTGTCCATCCAAAAAACAGAGAAGTTCTCCGACGGCGTCACAGCTGTGTCCGGGACCGCAGGCGTGAGCCATGTTTCGGACAAACAAAATATGTTACAGTCTCTCATGTCCCGTTGAAAACTTATCCTAGCTCTAAGATCGTCCATCTTATTATCCAAGGATTGAACATTTGCTAGAAGAATGCTCGGGAGAGGAGGACTGAATGCCCTTTTCCTCAGTCTGTTACGGATACCAGCGCGTTTCCCACAGTTTCTTCACTGTCGGCTCTGTCCATTGTTCAACCCGGCGTTCCGAAGAATCTCAGATGGCCACAGAGTATCGGTGAAAGTGTCCTGAAACAGTCCAGTGTAGAGGTAACCAATGTCCAAAAGAGTTTTGCTGTCATAGTAGATCAATGCAGATGATAAGTTTGTAAAAATTGAGAGTAAAAGAAAGTAAAATAGTAAATAAAAGCACAGTCTTCGTGGAGCGACCTGAACGGCGACCGAACACGGCGGCGCCATTTTGAGAGAAGAATAGAATAGAATAGAATAGAATAGAATAGAATAGAATAGAATAGAATAGAATAGAATAGAATAGAATAGAATAGAATAGAATACTTTTATCATCATTGCACAAACGTGCAACAAAATGGTGTGCTTCTCCTCAGTGGTATATTCACATAAAACATGCATACAGACAAATATAGACAAGAAGAGCAGAAAAAAGTAGAAAATATAGTCAAGAAGAAAATATAGGTTAGAGTTATATAGAGGTTTTACAGAAATTCATAATGTTGATGTTTCTAATTGCGACAGGATGGTTTACATACTGTATTATGATGATGTGAACAATCAAACAGTTAAGATTTGCTAGATAGTATCTATGGCTTTATGTGAGTGCACACGGTGTGTGTGCGGATATTTTACAGACCTAAAAACTACTTGTTTTGTGCATGAAAATACCACTGACTTTTGTTTTGTAATATAGCTGTAAACTATTGATGCTAACATTTTAGACTGGGAGGAAATGTTTGGCTTGGTATGTTTTTCTTGCATTTTATAGGAGTGGGATTCTTTTAAGTCACTGAATTTTTAAGACATGGTTGAATTTTCCTGCATGAACATTAGCCTGCATGAAAGGGCTGCGCTAGAGGCAGCAGTGTCTTGTCGGCAGACTTGGCCCCATCGGATGCGAGACGGACAGCGAAGCGGTGAGAAAAACAGAGCGAAACAGAGAGAGAGAGAGAGAGAGAGAGAGAGAGAGCTGTGCTGCGTGGTTGCCAGATCCCCCCAATGCTAGCAAACGTCACCGCACTAAGTAGGTCAGGCTGCAGGCTTCCATGGTGAGGCAGCGTACTACTACAGGATCTGATGTGTGTTGTGTTTGAATCCCTGCATCATTGTGTCTAAATTCAGCTTCATCTCATCATTAATCACCTGACCTTTAACACTGCAGTTGTGGTGCCATTTATAACGTATGCCTTTTATGTACCACACCACTAAATCCTAAAACCCGTGGCTTTCCAGAGCGTTCCTGTAAATAGTTCCTGACCCAACGAAGCTTTAACTGTGTTCAGACTCCAGAGAACATGAGGAGCATTGACCGTTGGGACAAAAAGAGAGTCAACATGAAAAGGTGTTTGCAACCCATTTTACTTTTATAATGCAACGTATTTCTGCATGAAACAGGAGAATAAATGGAGGGCTGGACATTTTATTTTTAGGGAATTGAAAAGTGGATATTACACACTACAATTTTTTTCTTTTGTTTTTGGAGCATGTTATTACATTTAAATGAAAGATAATTAAGACAAAAATTATCTTATTTGGAATAACATGCACAAAAATTTATGACAATGAGACCGGAAATTTTAGTATCATTAGGCTACTATTATAGTTTTTATTAATAGATTATTTTTATATTTTCAATTTTCATTTTAAAAATGTTGTCATTTATAAACAGTTTTTTTTTATTTATTTTTTTAGATATGCCTATATAGTTTTATTTTAGTTATCTCAGTACATCTAAATTAAAATGAGAAATGTTGCCTTGGCAAGTAGCTGAAACTATAATAACATTGCAGTTTATCACTGCAGTTTGATAATGTATCATGCAGTAATCCATAATCACACTGTTATACGATCAGGAGGACACTCTCCTCTGCTTTGTTTATCTTGGTATTTTGTGGTGAACATTGAAACATGATTCACACTTACATTTATTCACAGTTACACAAGGCCAAACGAGTCGCTTGTGTTTTTCTCTTTCAGTTCACTCACTGTAATACTTGTATAATCAGTGCAAACATCTGAGGCCAAATGTGGCAGGAGGAAATATGGAAACGGAGTCTGTCAGGAGCTTCTCAATTTTAATCTATACATCCGTAAATATTTGGAAAGAATTACCGCAGCGCATGAGGAGGAGATGCAGTAGGATTGTGTGTCAGGAGCAGCAAAGAACTGTGGAAAAGGAGCAGAGGGCTTTAAAATGAGTGTTTGTCCGGATTACATAATATCCCAGAGGAACAATTTCACTGCTTAGAGTTTGCGCCTTCATAGCTTTCATAGAGACTTCAGGGAGTTCTCAGTTAGGTTTCGTTTAAGAATCAACTTCACCTCAGATGTTTTCCTAAAAAAAATCCTTTGGAGACATAAAGGCGTCTCAGTTTTCATACAGTAGAAGTAGAGAGCTGTAAAATGACTGAGGAGAGAAGCTCAGATGATTGGAGTTCATATTGAGATCTGACTTTTGATTGCAGACTGTATCTTAGCAAATGGTTTGAGATCTCTTCTGAAACTCTAGAAGAGATTACAGGGCTTTTTTTGACAGGAGAAACCTCTGAGAAGCAGGAGATAAGGTGACTGAAGTCTCAGTTAGCCCTCTATTTAAATGCATTGTTGTCTAAGAGAAACTATTGAGATATTAAAGATGCAAGTTGATGTTCATTATCCAGTATTTGTATGTTGATCAGATAAAGATCACAGTCATATTCCTTGAAATTGTTCCGATGTGTGATTGAAGCATAATTAATCAGCTGAGGGCTGGAAACATGTTAGGCCAAGTCTTTTTAACAGTGTGATTTTAGCCAAGACTTACAGGATTAACCTGTTGAGAAACTGGGCAAGCACCTTGAATTGCGTTTACTCTGTAGGGCTCCTTATACTTTCACATCACAAATCATAACTATATGCCAACCTATCAATCAGATGGCTCAGATTAACCCTTGAGAAGCTGTTAATCTGTAAATCGAAACCTCCTTCCTTCCCTTGCGGGTCAAAATGACCCAAGCCCTAAAATTATACTTTTTTTTGTGTGTGTGTGTGTGTGTGTGTGTGTGTGTGTGTGTGTGTGTGTGTGTGTGTGTGTGTGTGTGTGTGTGTGTGTGTGTGTGTGTGTGTGTGTGTGTGTGTGTGTGTGTGTGCAGAAAACTTATATAATTGTATTTTTATAAGATTTTTAATGCATTTTTGGGGGGAGATTTTATTATTATTTTATTTACCTTTAAATTACTAGATTTGATTAATAAGTCATATAATTTAAGCACATCTTCTCATTCTTTCAAATTAAATTCAAAATAACTCTCCAAAACATGCATTAACCAGCTCAAATCAGCTCAGAATATCTCACATTGGGTCAATTTGGGTGTCTCTGCCGACCTCTTGTGAAAAAAAAAACTATATATACACTCACCTAGAGGATTATTAGGAACACCATACTAATACTGTGTTTGACCCCCTTTCGCCTTCAGAACTGCCTTAATTCTACGTGGCATTGATTCAACAAGGTGCTGAAAGCATTCTTTAGAAATGTTGGCCCATATTGATAGGATAGCATCTTGCAGTTGATGGAGATTTGTGGGATGCACATCCAGGGCACGAAGCTCCCGTTCCACCACATCCCAAAGATGCTCTATTGGGTTGAGATCTGGTGACTGTGGGGGCCATTTTAGTACAGTGAACTCATTGTCATGTTCAAGAAACCAATTTGAAATGATTCGAGCTTTGTGACATGGTGCATTATCCTGCTGGAAGTAGCCATCAGAGAATGGGTACATGGTGGTCATAAAGGGATGGACATGGTCAGAAACAATGCTCAGGTAGGCCGTGGCATTGAAACGATGCCCAATTAGCACAAAGGGGCCTAAAGTGTGCCAGGAAAACATCCCCCACACCATTACACCACCACCACCAGCCTGCACAGTGGTAACAAGGCATGATGGATCCATGTTCTCATTCTGTTTACGCCAAATTCTGACTCTACCATCTGAATGTCTCAACAGAAATCAAGACTCATCAGACCAGGCAACATTTTTCCAGTCTTCAACTGTCCAATTTTGGTGAGCTTGTGCAAATTGTAGCCTCTTTTTCCTATTTGTAGTGGAGATGAGTGGTACCCGGTGGGGTCTTCTGCTGTTGTAGCCCATCCGCCTCAAGGTTGTGCGTGTTGTGGCTTCACAAATGCTTTGCTGCATACCTCGGTTGTAACAAGTGGTTATTACAGTCAAAGTTGCTCTTCTATCAGCTTGAATCAGTCGGCCCATTCTCCTCTGACCTCTAGCCCACAGGACTGCTGCATACTGGATGTTTTTCCCTTTTAACACCATTCTTTGTAAACCCTAGAAATGGTTGTGCGTGAAAATCCCAGTAACTGAGCAGATTGTGAAATACTCAGACCAGCCCGTCTGGCACCAACAACCATGCCACGCTCAAAATGGCTTAAATCACCTTTCTTTCCCATTCTTACATTCAGTTTGGAGTTCAGGAGATTGTCTTGACCAGGACCACACCCCTAAATGCATTGAAGCAACTGCCATGTGATTGGTTGATTAGATAATTGCATTAATGAGAAATTGAACAGGTGTTCCTAATAATCCTTTAGGTGAGTGTATATATATATATATATATATATAATATGATATTTCATGACACTTGCCATTAGATGGCCTTATAGCTCTTCATGGAGCAAATGAGCTGTTCCGCTGGATCCTAAAGTCGTTCTCGAGTTTATCTCTTCAGGATGCATTCAGATACACATGTAGACATTGTAAAATAATTTTTTGGTAAAGTTTAGCATTTTAAATGTTTGGATTGTTGAGCAGTTTTTAGGTCTTTCTATGTATACGGAAGCATTCCTCACATTCCATTCATTCCTAAGGGGGTCAAATTGACCCGCGAAGGAAGGATTTGTTACCTTTTTTTTCCATTTCAACCACATAAACGCCTCAAATCCAGTCAATTTTTTGTGTGCTTTTGTGGTTCAAGTGCACCAAAAGTCCTGAGGTCTTGGACCACTCCGAAGAACACTACATTTTTATTTATTTGAAATAAAATGACCCGAGGGAAGGATGTTAATGAATAACACTTTTAATTTTAACAAAAAAAATTACGTTTGTTTTAAAGTTTAAGTGGTTTTGCCCATGCAAAACTCTTCACAATGTTGCCAAAAGGTTGCATTTTGGTTTCTAAGATGTTTCAAGTGATTGTTAGCATTGCAATAGGTTTTCTTCCAGTATTGCTTGAAAAGGGTCCATCCTCAAGTCTCTATGATTCTGGTCTTTAGAAATGGCTTCAAATTTAAGTCTGGGATTTTTTTCAACACTAATGCGTTGTGTGATACTTCATGCATTTGTTTTAGTCATTGTTGCGTGACAGAAAACTAGCAAGTAAACTGATTTGCAAGATATCAAGGTTTGTTTATTACATTTAAGTGCAAAAATGTGATGGCTCAGTAAACATCTCCTCCAGCGGTGCATTTACTTTAAACTCTGACACTTCATTAACAGAGGCTGTAATTCTGATCCGCTAGATATCCTCCATGACCTGTGGAAGAGCGGTTGGATCCAATCCGAGTTTTATCACACAGTGAGCATCTGTCGTGTGTGTGTGGAGAGAAACGAGACACCTCTTTAAGAGCGCATGACACTCAGAGCTCAGTGCAGATGGCTGAATCTCCTCTCCTTCCCCGTCAAACACTTCTTGCACATTTCTTCTTAGTGCGTCCTCCTTTCACAGGCCTGTCCGCCACAGAAAGTGCCTTAGTTCATGAAATATATAAGACAACATCAAGCTGAAGGAAAGAGGCATCATTTGAGAAGAAAAACATCCAAGCAGCAGGGATTCACACAGACGCATTTAATTAAAAACTCTTGAAATGAAGAGCTCATGTGTTTTGTTGTGGGGTGGTTTCAGTTGCCCTTTTAAGCCCCGGCCGCTGAATAGCCTTCGTCTTTCATCTTCTTTCCAATAAAAACAGACTGATCAAATGAGCAGATGTTTAGAAGGAAGTCAGAATCACGTTTTGCGTTTGTTCAGCAGTGAACGTGACACAAGAAAGCTTGAAGACCTCGCTCCACTGGCACTTAAAAACACACAGCGCCCAATAAAAGACAAATTAAACAGAGCACATTTAATGAAGTACATCAATAAATGAAGGAAGAGGAAGCTTTGTCTGCGCTGCGCTGAATGGCTTTAGAAAATCTGAGCCGCTTGATCCCGCAGTAGAAGCAGAGAGCGGCGATGTGGAGACATCTTATGCAACGTCTGGGTGGAAGTGGTGAATTCTGCCCCAGATTCGCCATTACACATTATGCATTACTCTGATGCTGAGTTCCATCACAACACCTTCACAAAACCGCTCTGTGGCGGTACAGTGACGGTAATGCCATTATGCTTTGATGCATACCATAGTATTTATATTTAAATACATACAGAATTATAAGCATGTGTCATAATAGCATTGCATTCTTTTGAATACCTTAGAGAGCCATGCAAATAAAAAAATGATAATCATTCGGTACCATGATTTATACACATACCGTTCAAAAGTAAATAATTTTGTGTTTCTGAACATTTTAATGTTTCTGATTCTCTCCAAGGTTACATTAAACAAAAATACAGTAAAAACAGTAATAATGTGACATTTATTACAATTCAAAATAACTATTTTCTATGTGAATATATAGTGAAGTGTAATTTATTCCTGTGATCAAAGCTGAATTTATCATCATTACTCCAGTCTTCAGAGTCACATGATCCTTCAGGAATCATTCTCAGATGAGGATTTGATGCTTAAGGAACATTTCTGTGGAAGCTTTTTAAAACATTTTAAAAGATAATTGTGATTTTTTTTATCTCACAAAAGTTGACATGCTTTTACATGACACTTTTTCTCTGTGACACTTTATAAAGTCAGAATTGCATGTTATAAAGTCTCAATTTTATTTTTATCGCACAATTCTGACTTTATATCTAGCAATTGCATGTTATAAAGTCAGAATTGCTGGATAATTGCTTGCAATTGTGAGAAAAAAGTCACAATTACCTCTTTAATTGTTTTGATTCTGTGGCGGAAACAAGCTTCCATTCATTTCTGATTATTATCAATGCTGAAAACAGTTGTGCTGCTTCATATTTTTGTTGAACAGCATTTATTTGAAATAGAAATCTTTTGCAGCATTATAAACATTTTTTACTGTCAATTTTGATCAATTTAATGCATCCTTGCTGAATAACAGTATTCATTTCTTTTAAAAAATCTTACTGACCCAAAGGTTTGAACAGGAGTGTATCCAAACACGTGTTACTGCCATCTGATACGGGCACTGTACCATTGTAGCACCACTGTACTTTTTGTCAAAATAATATGCATGTGCATGATTCCTAATCCAAAACATGGTAATACCATGGTATTTTTAGTGTGATATTCTATATTTTGGTGTAGTGAAACTGAGATGATTATACGATATTAAAATGCTCTGACAGTTTGATCAGCCATGTCTTTGTGTTGTCTAGATGATAAACGCTGTTCTGAGAAAAGTCTCGTGAGAATCATGCGAAACATTTGGGAGTTGCAAATTAATTGCTGCCAAAATCTGTCATAGAAAAAAAAGGTTAAGCATTCTTGGGGTTAGTTTACAATAGACAGTACATAGTTGTTGTTGTTGTTGTTGTTGTTGTTTTTGCTATTAAATTAAGCTTGACTTTTGCGATACTTAATCTATTTTTGCAAGCATGCAATGCATGATACTTAACCTTAACCTTAGTAGCAGCAAATATGAAACTTGTGAGTGTTTTGCAGGACAGGGTTTACCGTCTAGACACAGGCCATGATGAGCAGTTCCACTGGAGAACTGAAAATACCCCGCAGGAAGTCACGTGTGTTTGTGAGCATGAGTTCACCTGTGTGACTGTGATGCAGCGCTGCATGTCTATCGAGGTAAACACACGCTCGCTCTCTCTGTGTGGCTGTTGCGCTCAACTCTGTGGCAGATTTATGCAATCCGCTGCTGCTCTGAGTGTTTGCATTTCAGGATTATTCTGATGGATCGCTCCAGCTCTCCAGCCTCAACAAGTTAATGCCTTTTCCATTTGTCACTAGATGTGACGCAAATAGAGTGTGTGTGTGTGTGTGTGTGTGTGTGTGTGTGTGTGTGTGTGTGTGTGTGTGTGTGTGTGTGTGTGTGTGTGTGTGTGTGTAGTGTGTGTGTGTGTGTGTGTGTGTGTGTGTGTGTGTGTGTGTGTGTGTGTGTGTGTGTGTGTGTGTGTGTGAGAGAGAGAGAGAGTTCGCCAACACATCTGTCACATCAGCCTCTCTTGACTTGTTATGAGTAAAGTTGCATGTATTATTAAGTATGAGTGTCTATTCAGTGTCTATTCATGTATTCTATTCACACACACACACACACACTTTTTGCTATCTAAGTGCGGACATTCCATAAGCGTAATGGTTTTTATACTGTACAAACCATATATTCTCACCCCCTACACTGACCCTACCCCTAAACCTACACATCACAGGAAACATTCTGCATTTTTACATTTTTAATAATGTTTAATATTTAATATGTTTATAAAGCTATTTTAAATATGAGGACATATGAAATGTCCTCATATTTTATGTTTACGTCGTAATACCAGTGTAATACACGTGTCATTACACAAATGTGTCCTCATAAATCACAAAAACAAACACACACACACACACACACACACACAATGCCAAAAGAATTGATATAAGGCACTAGTCCAATCAGACCTCATCAGATGACTGACCAGTCAAATATTGAGCTGTCAGTCCGTTCACTTCACTCTCCTGAGATCATCAAGACTTTGACATTTAAGGAGAACCTGCACAATGAAGTGCCTTAAAACATCTGTGTCAAAATCTGATCATGATGCTGCAGTTCTCTATCTCAGTGGTTTTCAAATCTGTCCTATAGGCACCCCAGCCCTGCACATTTTGTGTGTCTCCCTCATTTATCACACCTGATTCAACTCATCAGCTCGTTAGTAGAGACAGCAGGAACTAAATTGGGTGTGTCTGATGAGGGAGACAGGGCTGGGGTGCCTCCGGGACAGGTTTGAAAACCACTACTCTATCCATCCATCCATCTAATCTATTCTGTCTGTCTGTCTGAAAAATTTTTTTTTTTTTTCAGAAAGTCTTTGACTTTCAGTTCATTTTAATTCTACTTCCTTACATTTCAAATTTGAATAGCTGTTCATCTCCATCTAGGACCTGAATTGAAATTTAAAAGGCATTCAGTTCTTAATGATGCACGATGCTCTATTGCTAGGTGGTTGCTAGGGTGTTCCGGTTGGTTGCTATGTGGTTGCTAGGGTATTCTGAGTAGTTGCTAAGTGTCTGTTTACTTGCTTGCATCAGAAGAGTCTCCGCTCAAGTCTCTGATCTGCTCTTCTAGAGACTGTGAGGCTCGGCTCCCTCCTTCACTGTAAATCTCTGGGATTTTTTTTCACCAGGCGTTCACCAGGTGACACTCGTAAATCTGATCGCCTGGAACGGTAATAACACACCTCCCCACAACTGATGTGTCATTTCCTGGCTCAGCCACAGCATGCGTTTGGGCTGGGACTAGTGGTTCTGACTAGTAGCAGAGAAATTGCATGCTTCACCCGGAGTTCACACATGCCGTCTTGACAAATGATGGCAGGTTTATAGTGTTTCCCATGTGTCCCAGTCTTTTAGGCAAAAACACCACTTCATCGTGTGACGGCAGAAAGAAAGGCCACCGTCACTGACTCCGAGGTGAAACAATAGACCTGTCTTAAAAGAGGCTTCAGGTATTGGCAGGGTTTGATTCATTCACATATGCAGCAGCGACGGCTCTCTTTGTCATTACCTGCTGCAGAGAATGAGACCGGAGACCAGGACTGTGGAGATAAGCCGAGCTTCTGAGAGCCGCTTGATTACCACAAAGACCCTAGTGAATATTGAGAACGGTCAGGCCGTACTGCAGGAGGGATGGAGGATCTGAAGTACCTACTGACAAGAGCTGAGTGCTGTTCTCTGAGGACGCCTCTGAATCACTGCACAGCAAATCATGGGGAAGTTCAAATCTGTGTCGTTGAGCTGGGTGATATACTGACTATTTAAGACGGTATGGATGATTTTAGCGACACTGCAAATATCATAATTATCTGAAATAATATATTAATAATAAACTACATGCAATGTAGTGTTGTCAAAAATATAGATTTTTCGATACATATCGATACTGAAATATCTGATAATTTTCCACAGAATTGACACATGATACCAGCTGCACTTTCTCTCTCTCTCATCTCTCTGACAGCGAGTTACACACAAACCCGCCTCCCCTGACACACTCGTTTCATTTGCTCCGGATCAATATTGTTGGTGTTACAGGGCTTGAATTTCGCAGAGGTACTGTGCGTATAGCGCTTAACTTTACTCACACCTAAAGTGCGTGCACATATAGCAGCCTCTCAGTGCTACATTGAGTTCTTTTTCACTGCTTATTGCGCTTAAACAGTCAAATACACACAAAATAATGTCAAAACGCTGGTCTTGGTGAGTATTCACGTAAACAGTCAGTTCTGTTTTAAGTGAACGTAAACAGTTGAGAAAGAAAACGCAGGTGTAACAGTGTAAGGTCTTAAAGTGACAGCAGCCTAATAAACCTGCTGACAAATTATGAGGTAATATTAAAAATGTCTATATGGCAGTTTTTCCCCATGGTATCAATATCAAAATTGTGGCAAGTGAAACTTATTTATACTTCTATTTAACATTATTTTCGTTACTTTGATTTAAACTTATTTTAGTTAGTTGACAAGGCAAAATTTCAATATGTTTTAGAAATTTTATGCAATTTTGTCATGTTTATTAGTTTTTAATGTTTCTATTTAGCTTTCATTTATTTTTATTTCAGTTTTAGTCTATTTTTTTGTCATTTTAGTACTTAAATTACAACTCTTTTTCAGGGTTTTTTTTTTCATCTAATATTTTTATATATTTTTTCAACTTTTTTTAATACTGAAAACCATTTTTAATAGTTTTAGATTTAGTTAACTATAACACTGTTTCAATTAATTGTTTCAAAACACCAATTCAGAAATTTATCTCATCACTCATACATTTTCACAAAGTCCTGTTAAATGTTTTAGAGGTAAATTAATTCAAAACTTTTGTTTTAAATATGATCTTGATTGGTCCAAATGATGGTTCCTTCTCACATGAGAGACATGTTTTTGTGCCATGAATTGAATGATTAATGAGGGTGTGATTACTCATTAATATGCATAAATCATCTCCAGCACTCTTTTTCAGAGTGCACATTACTGCTATTTTTGTTGTTGAAAATGATAATGCAAATACAGTTAACTGCAACAGTTATTGTTGACATTTGTAATTTGGATAAACTCAACACACTTAGTCATTTTAAAATGGATGATGTTACTACAAAGAATCAAGATTAAAATTGTTTAAAGGGCACCTATCATGCCCCTTTTTACAAGATGCAATATAAGTCTCAGATGTCCCCAGAGTGTGTCTGTGTAGTTTCAGATCAAAATTCCTTACAGATCATTTAATATACCATTTTGAAAATGCCAATTTTTGGGTTTGAGAAAAATGTGCTGTTTTGTGTGTGTCTCCTTTAAATGCAAATGAGCTGCTGCTCCCCACCCCAGAGGGGCGGAGCCTTCACAGCTTGTTTGGTTTTGATGATCATCTCTATCGCAGACACACTCACATGACATTGCAGTTCTTCATCATCATGACATATCATCTGCATGCTTGAGCACACACACCCAACGCATTAACACAGAAAGGTGGATGTTGGCATCCGTGAGTATTAAACTTGACAGTTTAATCGCAATAACACATGAAAGAGAACTAATCTAATGCACAAAGGTTATGTCAGAAACACACAAAGTTAACATGAAAACCGTTGGTTATGCCTGTGCATGTATGCAGCAAGTACAGAAATCGCTTGTGTATATTAGATCTGTGTAATGTTACTAAAGTGACAGCAGTGTAATATACAGTATCTACTGCTATATATGCTGTTATAGAATCTGTAAACGGCTTGTTCTGAAACACTGCTTATGATTTATGGGGATAAAAAAAAAAAGGAGTGGGTGGATTTTTACCATTATATGGTGATTGTGTTCACACACTGCCAACACACATTTATGTTCGAACACCATGTAAAGTGAATTTTGCATAATAGGTGCCCTTTAAGATTTTATTTTGCATGTCAGTGCCTTTATCAGCATTCTATTTGATTTGCACATTTCTGTATAAACTTTGTTGTGTTTTGCTCTTGTTGTCTGTTTATTAATTTACATTCATTATAATATAATTATAATGCTGTTTTTCTATGGATTTCACAGGTCATGACTATCATTCAGATTTATGTGGTCTATCACATGATACGTTCTCTGTCTAAATCTAAAGTAATTTCAGTCCTATAAAAATTAGCCTGCATTATGATTTTACAGTAATGTATATTCTTATATTATATGACTTTATTTCCATAATAATTGTGTTGTCTTTCTGATTGATGTGTGTAGATCAGGGGTGTCCAAACTGGCTCCTGAAGTCCACTATCCTGCAGAGTTCATTTCCGACTTGCCTCAACACACCTGTCTGGAAGATTCTAGTATGCCTACTGAGACCTGGGCTGACCTGGGCTGTCCAAAATCGCCCCCTATACTCTTAAATAGGGCACTATTTTAGGAGACCGCCATTTGTAGTGGTGTCCGAAACCATAGTGGATGTTATCGAGTACACTCATTCAATCCCACAATGCACTGCAATAACGAGTGTACAACCATTGTATGCTCAACAGCTAGAGATTACCCATAATGCACCTCTATGACACAGATTTGAGAGTCGCATGCCGAATTAATTCCCACGTCTGACCAGAAGATGGCACCATGCTAGTTTCCATGACAGAGTTCAAGATAAATCTTACTACTGGAGCACGAACTTTGCAAAAGCGGCAGCCCTTCCAACACACTCAGGGCCCTATCACACACCCGGCGCAATGCGGCGCTAAGCGCGACAAAAGTGTTTTTTGCTAGTTTCAGCCTGATGCAGTTATCATTTTCACATGCAGCGCCACGTTGTTTAAATAGCAAATGCACTCGCGCCCAATGCGTGCTGGTCTGAAAAGCAGGTGTGTTCAGCCGCATTGTTGGTGTGTTGCTATTTTGAGGCAAGTGAATACGACTGCACCATTGATCAACACAAACCTGAACCAGCAGTATCAAGTGAACTATATAAGTGGACTATAGGGAATAGTGAATGAGGGTATAGGGAGCGATCTCGGACACAACCCTTGATTCAGGTTCAGGTGTGTTTAATTGGGCTTGGAGCTGAACGCAGCAGGACAGTGGTTGGACACCCCTGGTGTAGATGAATGTTGCATGATGATGTTCTAAAGTCGTGTGTTGTGTGCGTTTTTCTCCAGTGGTCAACACCACCTGTCCACCCAAGAAAGGTGAGAGACGGGCAGACTGCTGCCGGTGTGCGTGCGACACGCGCGTGTTCACGTAAAACACTGTGACGTGTGGCTGTGTGTAGTCATGTGTTCTTCATTGTCTTGGACTTTTCTTGTAAGAAAAGTTCCATGTAAGTTCACATTGTTTCTGTTTGTGGTTCTGTTCGGTTTCCATGTATGGGTCAATGACAAATAGGATGTCTGAGATGATGAAAAGTAAAAAATAATTTTAAAAGTGGCAGGTATTTAGAAATGCACTCTTTGCTCATGCAAGTTTCATGTTTTTTGTTGTTGTATTTTGTAATATATTTTGAAATATTTTAAAATAATAATAATAATCTTTTATTAATAATAATAATTTTTAGTCATTTAAATGCTTATTTTTTATTGATTTCTTTTTTACAAGAATATCACCTATAAATAACCCATATTATCTTCATTGCAATCTTGGGACAGTTACCACCTAAAATATTTTTTATTTCAACAAAAATATATAAATTAAATGTGATTATTCATAGAAAAGTTGTATTGAAATCTTTTATTCTTGCACTTTTGAATAAGTTATTCGATTCTAGACACACAACAAACAAAATTAGCATCACGTCATTGATCCTTATTTGTTTTCCTTTTTTTATCTTTGTCTGTTTCGTTGTGTGTGTCCTGACGCAAGTCGTGTCTGTGATGTCTCCCTTTGATTTGATTCTGTTTTGTGTGTATGTCTGTGTTCTGGAGTGTTTGTTATTGCCTGTGAAATAAGCAGGAAACCAGCGATGGCATGCATAATAATTAATCTGATGAAAGGTAGATGAGTACAGCTGGACAAGACATCAAAGTCCAAGCACCTCGATACTCTGCTTTCTTAGAATTGGAAATCCTGTCTTTTTAGCTCAAAAGTGGACAGGAAATGTAATTAGAATTCTCACAACATTCTATAGTGTCATCCTGTGTCAACTCTTCCAAATATCCCTAAAACTCTATAAATACATGTTAATGTGCCTCAACTTAACCATTTTCAGTTTTTGGTACTCGGAGAGTTATGTTTTATGCAGTTCTTTTGATAGAGGCAAACAAGATACATTTCTAGTTTAAACGTTATTCTTCAAACATTCCACTTTAAATGCAATAAGTATAAGCTGTGTGCAAAGTGAACCACATTTGGTTTTCGATCACTGAAAATGGGTAAAATTCAACAATTCAAGCTGCTTTGAGATCCCTGTATCTATGGGACTGAACTATATGAAAATTCGAACAGAAAAGTTTATTAACAATGTGAATCTAGAAGGATATTAAGATATTGTGAATACTTTAGCGTTACAGGCATGACGACTTTAGAAAAAGAATATTTATGGAGCTCAAACAGGTGTGTTCTATGCAGTTGAGTCGATAGAAAAACGTGAGATTAATTTCATTCATATAGTTTTAAAATAATTCGATCTTTAGATATTCCCCTTTAAAAGAAAAAAGTACCAGCTGTATGCAGAGTGACCCACATTTGGTTTTTGACCACTGAAAATGTGTGCAATTTAACAATTTACTCACAGAGCCGCATTAAGCATATAGGGCCTTTAATATGAATATACCAAAAGGAACGTTTGTTAAGAATCAGAATCTAAAAGGATATTAAGATATCTTTACAACTTCTTGAGTTACAGGCATGCAAACTTGAGGCAAAAAAGTGCTTTTCCCCATTTTTGACCAGTCACCATTGGCATATAATGCTACAAAGATTACTAACGTAAAGATATTTTGCTAATAGACCTACCGATGTCTGTGTATTGGCTTTTTTACACCCCTGTAATTTGGCTCCAGATCTCAGGTGAAAATTGTCATTTTGACCCCCCTCTTGATTGGTAAATTGTGAGCAGGAACATCCATCCAACCAAGTACTAATCAAGCCAAGCTGCTTAGCTTCCGAAATCGGCTGTATATTAAAACCTGAAACATGTAATTGGTTTCACATTGATTGTAGTGAATAGTACTTTTGATAGTACTTAAATTGTTTAATCAGTTGTTTGAAATGATGCCCACTCTATTGAGGTGAAGACTCACTGAGGTGAAGTCAATCTAATGTTGGCTAAATCAAGGTGAAATTGTTTGCTTTATTCTGCATCCACATCAGTAGGTGTCAGTGTAATATCTGAGGCCAACAAAGCATAAACTAAATATTACTGCATTTTCAGAATTTTACCTGGGTATGAACTGATACGGTAAAACCGATTTGTGTTTGCTGTTGCTTTAGAAGCCTTGGAATATTGATTATTGTAAGGGGCGTTACATTTCCGACACACACTTGAAGCATTTGGCCAATCACAATGCACTGGGTCTGCTGGCCAATCAGAGCACTTTGGGCTTTTCAGAAGGAGGGGCTTCAAAGAATCTGGAATTCAATCAGAGCGTTTCAGACAGACTGGGAATAGAAGTGCTGCAATAATACAGTATGTATCATTTTAAAGCATGTTAACCTACTCTATTACACCCATTAAACAAATAATGACCTTTTAAAATGGCATGATATGGCCTCTTTAAGCTTGCCTTAGGCTAGAAGAGTCTTGCATTTGGGTGATTTCAGCAGTCGGAAGCTTAGAGGAAAATATCTAACTGGAGTTTCAGAGCTAATTAGCTAAACCTCAAACAGAAGTGAGCGATCTGAGCCTCTGACACTAGTGTAAAGTTATCTTCCGTTATCTCTTCAGCCAGCACTGGAGCTCAGGAGTTATTCATATCTAGGTTACACACAGCACTTTTACCTTCTCCACATTATCATGACTGTTAGATGTTATCTCAAACAAATCCTATTAGGTAGTTAATCCTGATTAATTAGTCAGAAAATCTCCAGTAACTGTGTCATGATGGCTTGGAATGGAGAGGTTAGATACTGCTGCTTCCCATCTGAAGTGTTTAAGACTGAGCGCATTAAACAGGAATGATGCATGAGGTGCATGACATCAAACTGTATTTATTGGTGTTGTGCTCGTGCATTACAACTGATTCAGTCAGTGATAACAGTGAATATAAGCAGTAAATCAAATATCTACCTCACCATCTGTCTTCTGTAAATAGTAACTAAATACTAACCCAAGACATCTGTGAATTTCTGAACAATCTATATTCATCTGCTGCTAAAACGGAACAAGGTATAGATCAGAAATCTGTGGCTTGTTAATTATAATGGTGTTTATGAGTGAATCTTATGAAAAACATGTCCAGATGGATGGATGGATGGACTGAATGAATAGATAGCAGCAGAGAAAGCGCAATTTATTCAATGCAACTTTATTGGCTTCGTGGAGATATAATAATATTAAACATATCGCTAGAAGTTCCCTGTATGTTTAGCACATTTATCTTGGTCGGCTTGTTTTTCAGCTTGACTATCAAATTTCTTGAGCAGCTAAATGTATTCAGTCTGCAACTTTATTCTTCATTGACTTCATTTTCCAGCTGTTTGATCTTAAATCTCTGTGGCCGCATGTGCTCGCCTGGGCTGTCAGGCTCCGTCCTCATCTCGGCACAAAAAAAGGTGATATTGTTAGACTATGAATGGAAGCGAGGCGAGGCCATTCCACAGGGTTCAAACAGTCCTTTTGAAGTGCCAGCCTTATTACAAAATGCGCCGTTTACCCTTGCGCACGCACACACACACACACACACACACATGCACACACACACGCACACACACACACACACTGAAAATTGGTGCTTTTAAAAGCTTAATAGAGACACCATTCAGTGAGTCTTAACCTGCAGACATCTGCCAGCGAAGAGGCCAATATCAGTACACAAATAAAGCCATAAAAACATACTGTACACATGCACGTATGCAGAGAACACTTACTGTATATTTACTATTTGTGAACATATGCAAAACAGATATGTTTGATGATGTTTGATGTTGATGAGTTTGGAGAACACCTGACAGGAGATCAGAGCCCATTCCTCCATACGGAATCTCTCCAGATCCTTCAGATTCCCAGATCCATGTTGGTGCTTCTTCTCTTCAGTTCACCCCACTCATCTTCTATAGTGTTCAGGTCAGGGACTGGGATGGCCATGGCAGAAGCTTGGTTTTGTACTCAGTGACACACGTTTGTGTTGATTGTGATGTTTTTTGGATCACTGTCCTGCTGGAAGATCCAACCTTGGCCCATTATAAGATTTCTAGCTGGGGCAGTCAGATTTTGATTTTTTATCTGTTGGTATTTGCTAGAATCCATGATGCCATGTATCTGAACAAAATGTCCAACATCTCTGGAAGAAAGATAGGCCCACAACATTAAAGATACAGCAGATTATTTCATTTTACACATGGGGTAGTTTTTTATCCCTGTGTGCACCAAACCCATCTTGAGTGTTTGCTGACAAAAAGCTCTTTTTTCCATCTGACCACAGAACCAGGTCCCGTCTGAAGTTCCAGTAGTGTCAGTTACTTTTCAAACATTCTGTGGTCAGATGGGGGGAAAAAAAGAGATTTTTGAACACTATAGAAGATGAGTGGGGTGAACTGAAGAGAAGAAGCACCAACATGGATCTGGGAATCTGAAGGATCTGGAGAGATTCCGTATGGAGGAATGGGCTCTGATCTCCTGTCAGGTATATATATATATATTTTTTTTTACTTTCTAGTTAAAGTGAAGCGATAAGATGCAGCTAAAGTAATTTTATGTAATGCATATGTATTTTATCATTGCAACAGTGAGTGATGGGGAATGTAGCTCACATAATCCCATTGCATCATAAATCATTTAAATGAAAAAACACAGCAAGCTTTATTGCTATTCTTCGTCGACAGATCACAAAATGCATAGAAACTAAATTGTACTGTAACAGTCTCAATTAAAGCTTGATGAACAGCACGGAGCTTTTGCTGTAGAGATGTTCATGAATACGACTCAAAGAAAATCCCTGAGGTAATTATGCTTTTTGGTGTTGTTCATGTGTGCTCATCTCATAAATATAATATATTGTAATATAAAACATGCGTTGAAGGCAGCATAAAACCCCACAAAATAGGTTATAAATAATGGAGTGTTGTCATTTGATCACGTGTCTTATTTTCTGACAGCATGATCTGTTTGAATGATAAATCTGTGCAGGTATTGACTAAACCTTCTTCTTCTAAACCTGGTTCTTTGCTTTTGTTCCTTAGAGCGGATCCCACACTTCTACTTAGTCTTTTTCACCCTTTTTCCATTGCTCTTTGAGGTGTATTTCTGCTTTCTCTTTTTTCTCTCAGTATATTTTCTTCTTTTTCACTCTGTGAGAGTGTCAGAGCTGTCAGCAATTACCAGAAAAGACAGTGTTGATGTTTGTAGAGGGGAAAATGAAGAGAGTCAGAGATAGGCTCGTGTCATCGGCTCAGAAGAGCAATCGCTGTTACCTGTGACACGCTGAAGCCGAGGTCAGTCCTCAGGGCGGTGTGTGTGTGTGTGTGTGTGTGTGTGTGTGTGTGTGTGTGTGTGTGTGTGTGTGTGTGTGTGTGTGTGTGTGCCTTTAATTTGTGGAGCTGAACACCTGCAGTGTTTCCACTCCTGTCTCGACCTGACAAGATGATTCAACAGCCCACTTCAATCAGACCTGATGAGCCAACAGCGAGCCCTTCGGAAGCACTTCCTCCATTCCAAAACCTCACTTCCCTTCTCGTCTCCTCTCGTTTCGTCTCATTAGGGTCGTTTGCTAAGACAAGCGTCACTATTACTGTTGCTCATCGTTAGAGTACTAACACTAACACTAAGTAATAAACTTCAGTGTCCTGCAGCGTTTGTGTTAGAGCTGAGCGATATAGCTGAAACTATTTTATCTTTATATTCTCTATTTTGACAGTATTCAGACAGGTTTCAATAAAAAATATGAATCAGCAACTGTTTTCAACATTGATAATAATCAGAAATGTTCCTTAAGCAGCAAATCCTCATCTGAGAATGATTAGTGAAGGATCATGTGACACTGAAGACTGGAGTAATGATGATAAATTCAGCTTTGATCACAGGAATAAATCACACTTTACTATATATTCACATAGAAATTATAATAATATTTTACAATAGTATTATGTTTTTACTTGGCTAAATGGCTAAAAGGATGTTTCTTTCATCAGAGGAATCACTACATTGATTAATGTACAAAGTAAATTTTGAAAAAAATCAAATAAAAACTTTTTTCCACAGTTTTTCACTAAATGAATATGAGGAAAAATATTTATTCTTATTTACATGATGCACCATTATACCAATACTAACGTTTTATATATATATATATATATACACACACACTCACCTAAAGGATTATTAGGAACACCATACTAATACTGTGTTTGACCCTCTTTCGCCTTCAGAACTGCCTTAATTCTACGTGGCATTGATTCAACAAGGTGCTGAAAGCATTCTTTAGAAATGTTGGCCCATATTGATAGGATAGCATCTTGCAGTTGATGGAGATTAGTGGGATGCACATCCAGGGCACGAAGCTCCCGTTCCACCACATCCCAAAGATGCTCTATTGGGTTGAGATCTGGTGACTGTGGGGGCCATTTTAGTACAGTGAACTCATTGTCATGTTCAAGAAACCAATTTGAAATGATTCGAGCTTTGTGACATGGTGCATTATCCTGCTGGAAGTAGCCATCAGAGAATGGGTACATGGTGGTCATAAAGGGATGGACATGGTCAGAAACAATGCTCAGGTAGGCCGTGGGATTTAAACGATGCCCAATTAGCACAAAGGGGCCTAAAGTGTGCCAAGAAAACATCCCCCACACCATTACACCACCACCACCAGCCTGCACAGTGGTAACAAGGCATGATGGATCCATGTTCTCATTCTGTTTACGCCAAATTCTGACTCTACCATCTGAATGTCTCAACAGAAATCGAGACTCATCAGACCAGGCAACATTTTTCCAGTCTTCAACGGTCCAATTTTGGTGAGCTTGTGCAAATTGTAGCCTCTTTTTCCTATTTGTAGTGGAGATGAGTGGTACCCGGTGGGGTCTTCTGCTGTTGTAGCCCATCCGCCTCAAGGTTGTGCGTGTTGTGGCTTCACAAATGCTTTGCTGCATACCTCGGTTGTAACGAGTGGTTATTTCAGTCAAAGTTGCTCTTCTATCAGCTTGAATCAGTCGGCCCATTCTCCTCTGACCTCTAGCATCAACAAGGCCCACAGGACTGCCGCATACTGGATGTTTTTCCCTTTTCACACCATTCTTTGTAAACCCTAGAAATGGTTGTGCGTGAAAATCCCAGTAACTGAGCAGATTGTGAAATACTCAGACCAGCCCGTCTGGCACCAACAACCATGTCACGCTCAAAATTGCTTAAATCACCTTTCTTTCCCATTCTGACATTCAGTTTGGAGTTCAGGAGATTGTCTTGACCAGGACCACACCCCTAAATGCATTGAAGCAACTGCCATGTGATTGGTTGATTAGATAATTGCATTAATGAGAAATTGAACAGGTGTTCCTAATAATCCTTTAGGTGAGTGTATATATATATATATATATATATATATATATATATATATATATATATATATATATATATATATATATATATATATATATATATATATATATATATACAGTGCTTCTGGGAAGATCATCAGGGAACGACACACACACACACACACACACACACAGCAGTGGATCATCCAGGGAACGACACACATACTCACACACAGCTCATCCAGGGAACGACACACACACACATAGCCGTGGAACATCAGGGAATGACACACACACACAGCCGTGGATCATCCAGGGAACGACACACATACTCACACACAGCCGTGGATCATCAGGGAACGACACACACACACACACACACACACACACACAGCCGTGGATCATCAGGGAACAACACACATACTCACACACACACACACACACAGCCGTGGATCATCAGGGAACGACACACATACTCACACACACACACACACACAGCCGTGGATCATCAGGGAACGACACACATACTCACACACAGCCGTGGATCATCAGGAACGACACACACACACACACACACACACAGCCGTGGATCATCAGGGAACGACACACATACTCACACACAGCCGTGGATCATCAGGGAACGACACACACACACACAGCCGTGGATCATCAGGGAACGACACACACACACAGCCGTGGATCATCAGGGAACGACACACACACACAGCCGTGGATCATCAGGGAACGACACACACACACAGCTGTGGATCATCAGGGAACAACACACATACTACACACACACACACACACACACACAGCCGTGGATCATCAGGGAACGACACACATACTCACACACAGCCGTGGATCATCAGGGAACGACACACACACACACACACAGCCGTGGATCATCAGGGAACCACACACATACTCACACACACACACACACACAGCCGTGGATCATCAGGGAACGACACACATACTCACACACACACACACACACACACACACACACAGCCGTGGATCATCAGGGAACGACACAGTATTAAGAATCAAGGGTGTGTAAACTTTTGAACGGGGTCATTTTAATAAATTAATTTTTTTGTCTTTTATGTAAAATATCTCATTCAGGACAGTACTAAATAAAAAAATACATGCATTTTGTATGATCTCTCTTATTTTGTTAAAATTAGGAGTTCACAAACTTTCAAGCAGCACTGTATACAGTATATACATATATATTTCTTCATTCATTCCATTATTCCACATGGGGGCCTTTTGAATGATACTGTAAATGAATCTTTGAATAAGAGTCATGAATCAATTTATTGCCATTGATTCATTTGAAATCATTTTCACTGATTCACAGCAATTAACTTACTGATGTATTTGTTACTGAGGTTAAATCAAACACTTTCCCAATGTTGCTTAATTTTATAAATCATTGCACATAAATAGTTTTTTTTCTTATATATTACTCAGCCAGAATAGCCTAGAGACCTGCAGGTGGGCTGTTTTGTAAGTAACCAACACTCTGTCATCAAGGCGGTGAGCTTTGCACACAGAATCCACTCACATTCCCAGAAAGTATAAAGTGCAGTTTCTGACGTCCTCCTCAAGCTCCCACTCTCAAGCTTTGGCCCTGTAAGAGGTTTACACCACCTCTGCGACATGAATCATTATCTGTGAGTTAAAGTGTGCAGCCGTTTGTCACAAAACATCTCTAAAACGCTTCTCAACAGTGATGAAACATGGCTGTGTCTGCACAGGTCAGAAGCACGCGGTTCTCCTCGGCCGGTCACCGCAGCGGCGCGTCTTATTAACACTCGCAGGCACTGTTACTCTGAGCAAACCCCAGAGATGTTTTGGACAGATTTGTGCATTAGCGCTCCTTCAGGATCAGAGCTTCTCCAAATGTAATGAGAGGAAAGATCAAACTGGTCTGGGATCAGCAGTCAAGGGCAACAGATGGCGGGTCTGCTGTGCGCCGTGTGCGCCGTCTCTGTTCTGATCCCCTGCTAGTGTCAGAGAACGATAGAAAACCTCACGATAGAGACGCAAGACCTGGTCCTGCTATGGCGAGGTCGCTCCTGCTGCAAGCCTTTGTTGATCTTGGCTGGAGGTCACGACGCTCTTTTGTGGATGGCTTTTTCCACATTATTTTACAGCATGATCTGCTTTAATGTCATAAGTGCTTATATTCATGAGTGTGGTTGAATGCCATCACAATTTATTTTTTTCAAAGTTTAAATCGTTTTTTAATAATCATTTTAAAATAATATATAATATTTAATTAATAAACTTAATCTAAATTAAACTAATAATATAATTTATATATTATTATGAGACATAGTTATTCAGTATTATTTCAAATATATTAAATGTTTTAATGTTTTAGACTACATGCACAAAGCATTTGGTTTCCTGCTAACAAGTAATTAATTGCATGTCATGCAGTTGAACACAATTTTAAGTTTAATTTAATTTAAGTTTATCTTTATTTAACAATATTTTTTAAATTATAAATAACATAAATTTCAATTACATTTATTACATTTTTGTATGAATTAATTTGAACTAAATGAATATAATTTAAATATTATTAAATATAATAATACAAATATTATGAATGGGGCATAGTTATACAATTATATTTTTATATTTAATGATACATTAACATAAGGCATTTAAATTTTTTACATGCATTTTATGGTAATTAATGTTAACAATTAATTAATTACATGTCTTGCAGTTGAACACCCCACCCCGATTTAAAGTTTTAATTATTTTTATCTTTATTTAATAGTGTTTTTAAATAATACAAATAATATATTTTATATATTATTATATTAATATTTTATTACATTTTTGTATGAATTCTATTACAATTTTGTATGAATTTAATTTAAAGTAATTTAATATAATTTATATAATTAATACATTTTTATATAAATATAACTAAACATAATTTTGCTTAATTATTTTTTATTATATTTATTATTTTTGCTACATGCACAACAAGACATTTTAATTTCTTTACATGCATTTTTTATGGTATTAACATTAACAAGTAATTTATTAATTTAATCCATTAATTAGAATGATAATTCCAATTAATGGAAATATTCAAATAGTAAGCGTTGACTGTACAATTTTGTTTGTATGCTGGAAATATTTTAGCGATAAAGAACACATGCATTTAAAGGGACAGTTCACCCAAAAATAAAAATGCTGTCATCGTTTACTCACTCTCCTGTCTCATGTCAACCTGTATGACTTGATTTGTTCTGTGCTACACAAAATTTGGAAAAATGCTTTGGAACGATAAGTTCTTTCCTCGTCATTTTCCCCTCGGTTCCTGTAGCTGGAGCGATCAGCACTCAGGTACACGCTAGTCTGAATGCATCATCAGCTGCTTTGGATAAAAAAGGCTGCCAAATGCGTAAATGTTGTCTAGAGTCTTGGACCTGGAAATTGGCAAAAAAAACGCTGTACTATGAAATTGCATGAAGCCAACCAATCAGATGGCATTTTTTGAGAAAGCTTGTGCTATTTTTGTGTGACGTCTGAGACTGAGACTGCTTTGAGTTTTTGCCAGTCGTTGCTATTTATAGGCCTCTGGGAAACATCGTCCGTGTAACCAACACTGATGAATCCTTGACAATGTGTCATAATATTTGAGCCAATGAAAAGACGAGAGCTCGACACCATCATAGCAGTGGCTCTTAACTCTGTCAGACAGGGCCGGCTGCTGAATTCTGGGATTAGTTTGGTTTAAATGCTTTTTTCCTTTTTGACGTATAGACCCAGTCCCAAGTGTCAGTTCTTTTTCATGAAGAAGTCAGCGAACGTGACCAATGCAGATGAACGAGTGCTATTTTCTGGATTTAATAAGCTGTTTCCAGACTCCACGGAGGTTTCACTTAGAGTGCTGTGTGAGAAAGAAAGATTCAATCTGACACAGCGATATCTGTCCCTTTCTGTCACACACAGGTTCATATGACACCCGTTCATCACGGTATCCCTCGCTACAGTGTGTGTGTGATTGGGAGGGACGGAATGTGATAACGGTGGATTGAGATCCGTGACCGGCATAACGTTCCGGATCAGATGCGCTTCTCTTCAGGGGAAAGTTCTCCATGCCTCATGACATCACCTCCGCTAATGACAACACTCTTCTGTAATTACTCGTTAGATGTGCGACTGAGTCGGTGTGTGTTCAGTGTGAAGTGTTCGACAGCTGTGAAGCTGAACATGCTGTTACATCCACTCACAATTAACATTCATCTTCATATTTATGATGTCACGTGTGTTGTATTAGCTGGTGTTTATGAGATTAGGTGGAGCAGCGCTGATGAAGTCATATCATCTATCTATCTGTCATTCTGTCCATCCATCCCTCCGTTATTGTTCTATCTATCTATCCATCCATCCATCCATCCATCTATTCTGTCTGTCTGTCTGAAAATGTTATTTTTGTCAGAAAGTCTTTTAGTTCATTTTAATTCTACTTCCTATCATCCATCTATCTATCTACACTCTAAAAAATGCTGGGTTAAAAACAACCCAAGTTGGGTTGAAAATGGACTAACCCAGCGATTGGGTTATTTTAAGCAAACATTTAACCCAACAGCTAGGTTAAAACAACCCATTTATTGTCTATCTATCATCCATTGTTCTATCTACACTCATCATTCTATTGTCATATTGTTTATTCCATCCATCCATCCATCCATCCATATGTCTGTCTGTCTATCTATCTATCTATCTATCTATCTATCTATCTATCTATCTATCTATCTATCTATCTATCTATCTATCTATCTATCTATCTATCTATCTATCTATCTATCTGTTCTATCTGTCATCTCATCATTCTATTGTTATATCTGTTTATTCTATTGTTATATTGTTTATTCTATCTATCGTTCTATTGTTCTGTCGTTCTATCATTCTATCTATCGTTCAGTTGTTTCTATCTATCCATCTATCGTTCTATCATTCTGTCTTTCTATCATCTGTCGGTCTATGTATCGTTTTATTTATCTATCAGTGTGTTGTCTGTGTGTTCGTTCTGTTGTGAAGTTGTTTTTAATCAAAGGATGAACTGTTAAATAAATAATAAAAGTTCAAAAGCACAAATATTTCTAGTTTGGATAGAAAATCTCCAGCTAGCATCTGTAAATGCTGAAAGTACATCATGCCCTCTGAATAGGGCAATAGTCATTGTAAATTCAAAACTCTGCATCCATTTTTATAAAAACTATAATGTACTCTAGTTTGTCTATTTGAATCTATTTTGTATTCTATAATTTAAAGTTTAAAAATAATAGTTTTACAGTTAAAGCATATTGTGACCATAAAAGTGGCATATACATTTGAATATTAAAACATGAATTGTTGCATTTGGTTACAAGACACATTAACACCGATGTAATTTTATTTATATTTACTTTTTGTCATTTTATGGTAATTATTTGTGATGGTCAACCTCTAGATACATTTTGTAGGGAAAAATATATATTCCCTCAGGCCCACGGCCTTACAGACTGCTGTTGTAATGTAAGCACGAGTGCGTGGTACAGTGTGATTTAACTCAATGCAGCGTGACAGACTGAAATACTCCAGAGGCCGGAGCGTCAATCAAGCGATGACAGCAGGCAGCCGCTACATCGCAGTCAGAGCGGATGAGATCAGGGAGGTGATCAGCTGTCAGATCGTATACTGGGAATGACCGCTGTAGAAATCAGATTGGAACTGGAGGACTAACCTGTAATCAGGACTTTGGTTTTTCTGAATAGGAGCATAGAGGTTAAAAAAACTGAAATATCACTGGTGACTTAATGTCAGATAAAAGGCTTAAATGGAAAATCGGATGTATCAGTTTTGCATTTTATGGTGAGAATGACATTAGTTATGCTGCTACAAATTAATGTGTGCTTTAATGATATCGCCCTGACTTCTGTGCATATGACAGTAGAAAGTGCAAACCTAATCCAAATACAAGTACTGTTACAACTACCTGATGGATGGATGGATGGATGGATGGATGGATGGATGGATGGATGGATGGATGGATGGATGGATGGATGGATGGATAGATAGATAGATAGATAGATAGATAGATAGATAGATAGATAGATAGATAGATAGATAGATAGATAGATAGATAGATAGATAGATAGATAGATAGATGGATGGATGGATGGATGGATGGATGGATGGATGGATGGATGGATAGATAGATAGATAGATAGATAGATAGATAGATAGATAGATAGATAGATAGATAGATAGATAGATAGATAGATAGATAGATAGATAGATAGATAGATAGATAGATAGACAGATAATGGATGGATGGATGGATGGATAGATAGATAGATAGATAGATAGATAGATAGATAGATAGATAGATAGATAGATAGATAGATAGATAGATAGATAGATAGATAGATGGATGGATAGATAGATAGATAGATAGATAGATAGATAGATAGATAGATAGATAGATAGATAGATAGATAGATAGATAGATAGATAGATAGATAGATAGATAGATAGATAGATAGATAGATAGATAGATGGATGGATGGATGGATGGATGGATGGATGGATGGATAGATAGATAGATAGATAGATAGATAGATAGATAGATAGATAGATAGATAGATAGATAGATAGATAGATAGATAGATAGATAGATAGATAGATATATAGATAGATAGATAGATAGATAGATAGATAGATAGATAGATAGATAGATAGATAGATGAGACTTTTCGGTGCAAATTTTTAGACCAGTGTGTGCATGCAGCGCACCTCTTTAAAATTCCTCTCCTGTGGTGTGAGTCCAGAGACACCCAATCACCACTTGATCCCTGCCATCCAGCCCTAAAAACAGCTGCCCACTTAAGATCCCAGGTGAAGGAACACACCGGTAGAGGAAGCGTCTTACCTGTACAGATACAGGTCATCTCAAACAGTCCACATGCATGTGTGGCTGCTAGTCTCTTTACAAAGTATTACTGGTTTACTAGAATTATCAAGAAAGGATGGCATTTCTTGCAAGTCACACAGAAGGGCATTATGGCAATATAATTTTAATTAAAGGGAATGTCGCTTTGGATGAACCCATCCGTCAAATGCATACATTTGAAATCTAGTTGTTTTTTTATTTCTGTTTTGCAATAACGTGTTTTACCTTTGTGCAACTCAAATGTAGTGCTGGAATGGTTACAGCAGCCTTTGCCCGTGAATCCCTCTGGAGTTGCGTGGCGTCTGCTGTCATGCTGATGATTTATTTGTGTTTTTTTCTAACAGGAGATGGGAACCCCAAGGAGAGCAGTCCATTTATCAACAGCACCGACCCAGAGAAGAACCAGCAATATGACGGCAAGAACATGGCCCTGTTTGAGGTACAGATGAGCACATGCACACACATTAAATGATAAACCTGCAATGGTGGCACATTTAAACTCTCATTAGAGCTAGACAGTGAAGCACAGGCACGCAAACTATAGTGATTAACGGAATAAAAGAGTCTGACAGTAATTAATAAGGATAATTAGCGTTTGAAGGGCAGGAAGTCCCCAGGACACTGAACTCTGCAGGTGGATGAGAACAGCATGCAAGAGCCTTCAGTCCAAAAAGAAGCAGCACATGCTTTACTGTTTTTTTTAAACGGCCCTTCTATGGCCCATGTTAATTAATCAACTATTTAAGTGATCTGCAGAAAGGTGATTCAAATGTTAATTATAAAGTGCATTCATATGCATTTTAACCTAAAATCCTGATGTTGGCAGAAAATGTTAATCTTTCAAAGTTTCAGACGAGATCTCAATCATTGCAAGTTAAGGCCACAATAAAACCAAATTTGCTATTAAAAGATCAAATATTTTATGGTTACATTTTAGATCAGGGTCAAATTCTCACTATTAATGAACTAACTATGACTTTTGTCTCGATAAACTCCTATTTACTGCTTATTAATAGTTACACTCTAAAAACACTGGGTTGAAACCCCAATTGGGTAAATATAGGACAGAACACATGTTGGGTTAATTTTACCCAGCATAGTTGATTCATTTTTACTATAATACTAGCTTATTTTTAATAATGTCAATGGATTAACTTAAATCCTCTAAACTTTTTAAAAATAGTCGACACAGCCACTGGCTTGTATGATAATTCCTTTATTTTCAATCATATTTTACAGTATAGCATATTTTATATATCTTTTAAAACATATTGCCAACATTTAAGCTCGTTTAAGAAATATTAGAAGTAAAAATTAAACATTTAGAAGTAATTTACGTGTAATCGAGCAGTCTCTGTTCTCCCGTTTCCACCGTAACGGCGCTGGATCTCGTGCCGGAGCTTGTGTCGTGTTCAGCGGGGGAACTTCTAACTTCAGACCGCCGCCCTGCGTTTCTCTCGAAATATGCGGTGACTGACTCCATAATCTGTCCAACAATCAGTGTACAGTTCTGGGAACATATTTAACATCATAAGTATTTATATTCTGTATCTTTTTGAATAAAATCAAAACATTTTATGCGAGGCATCAGGCATTTCCATCACGCGAAAAGACCAATGGACTCACATCACGCTCCTGTATGTTGCTTTGCATAAAATGAAACGATATACAGAACAATTACAAATTTATAGATCAAATAAAATGTACACAAACCTGTATTTTACATGACAAGACATGCACCAATTTGACGGAGCTGGGTTGTTACGTCTGACCCAGGATCTGGGTAACACAAAAACTACCCAAACACTGGGTTGTTACGTCTGACCCAGGATCTGAGTAACACAAAAACTACCCAAACACTGGGTTGTTACGTCTGACCCAGGATCAGGGTTACACAAAAACTACCCAAACACTGGGTTGTTACGTCTGACCCAGGATCAGGGTTACACAAAAACTACCCAAACACTGGGTTGTTACGTCTGACCCAGGATCAGGGTTACACAAAAACTACCCAAACACTGGGTTGTTACGTCTGACCCAGGATCTGAGTAACACAAAAACTACCCAAACACTGGGTTGTTACGTCTGACCCAGGATCAGGGTTACACAAAACTACCCAAACACTGCGTTGTTACGTCTGACCCAGGATCAGGGTTACACAAAAACTACCCAAACACTGGGTTGTTACGTCTGACCCAGGATCTGAGTAACACAAAAACTACCCAAACACTGGGTTGTTACACCTGACCCAGGATCTGCGTAACACAAAACTACCCAAACACTGGGTTGTTACGTCTGACCCAGGATCAGGGTTACACAAAAACTACCCAAACACTGGGTTGTTATTACGTCTGACCCAGGATCAGGGTTACACAAAAACTACCCAAACACTGGGTTGTTTACGTCTGACCCAGGATCTGAGTAACACAAAAACTACCCAAACACTGGGTTGTTACGTCTGACCCAGGATCAGGGTTACACAAAAACTACCCAAACACTGGGTTGTTACGTCTGACCCAGGATCAGGGTTACACAAAACTACCCAAACACTGGGTTGTTACGTCTGACCCAGGATCTGAGTAACACAAAAACTACCCAAACACTGGGTTGTTACGTCTGACCCAGGATCTGAGTAACACAAAAACTACCCAAACACTGGGTTGTTACGTCTGACCCAGGATCTGAGTAACACAAAACTACCCAAACACTGGGTTGTTACGTCTGACCCAGGATCAGGGTTACACAAAACTACCCAAACACTGCGTTATTACGTCTGACCCAGGATCAGGGTTACACAAAAACTACCCAAACACTGGGTTGTTACGTCTGACCCAGGATCTGAGTAACACAAAAACTACCCAAACACTGGGTTGTTACACCTGACCTAGGATCTGCGTAACACAAAAACTACCCAAACACTGGGTTGTTACATCTGACCCAGGATCTGAGTAACACAAAAACTACCCAAACACTGGGTTGTTACGTCTGACCCAGGATCAGGGTTACACAAAAACTACCCAAACACTGGGTTGTTACGTCTGACCCAGGATCTGAGTAACACAAAAACTACCCAAACACTGGGTTGTTACGTCTGACCCAGGATCAGGGTTACACAAAAACTACCCAAACACTGGGTTGTTACGTCTGACCCAGGATCAGGGTTACACAAAAACTACCCAAACACTGGGTTGTTACGTCTGACCCAGGATCTGAGTAACACAAAACTACCCAAACACTGGGTTGTTACGTCTGACCCAGGATCAGGGTTACACAAAAACTACCCAAACACTGGGTTGTTACGTCTGACCCAGGATCAGGGTTACACAAAAACTACCCAAACACTGGGTTGTTACGCCTGACCCAGGATCTGAGTAACACAAAAACTACCCAAACACTGGGTTGTTACGTCTGACCCAGGATCAGGGTTACACAAAACTACCCAAACACTGGGTTGTTACGTCTGACCCAGGATCTGAGTAACACAAAAACTACCCAAACACTGGGTTGTTACACCTGACCCAGGATCTGCGTAACACAAAAACTACCCAAACACTGGGTTGTTACGTCTGACCCAGGATCAGGGTTACACAAAAACTACCCAAACACTGGGTTGTTACGTCTGACCCAGGATCAGGGTTACACAAAAACTACCCAAACACTGGGTTGTTACGTCTGACCCAGGATCTGAGTAACACAAAAACTACCCAAACACTGGGTTGTTACGTCTGACCCAGGATCAGGGTTACACAAAAACTACCCAAACACTGGGTTGTTACGTCTGACCCAGGATCAGGGTTACACAAAAACTACCCAAACACTGGGTTGTTACGTCTGACCCAGGATCTGAGTAACACAAAAACTACCCAAACACTGGGTTGTTACGCCTGACCCAGGATCTGAGTAACACAAAAACTACCCAAACACTGCGTTGTTACGCCTGACCCAGGATCTGAGTAACACAAAAACTACCCAAACACTGCGTTGTTACGTCTGACCCAGGATCAGGGTTACACAAAAACTACCCAAACACTGGGTTGTTACGTCTGACCCAGGATCTGAGTAACACAAAAACTACCCAAACACTGGGTTGTTACACCTGACCTAGGATCTGCGTAACACAAAAACTACCCAAACACTGGGTTGTTACGTCTGACCCAGGATCAGGGTTACACAAAAACTACCCAAACACTGGGTTGTTACGTCTGACCCAGGATCAGGGTTACACAAAAACTACCCAAACACTGGGTTGTTACGTCTGACCCAGGATCAGGGTTACACAAAACTACCCAAACACTGGGTTGTTTACGTCTGACCCAGGATCTGAGTAACACAAAAACTACCCAAACACTGGGTTGTTACGTCTGACCCAGGATCTGAGTAACACAAAAACTACCCAAACACTGCGTTGTTACGTCTGACCCAGGATCTGAGTAACACAAAAACTACCCAAACACTGCGTTGTTACGTCTGACCCAGGATCAGGGTTACACAAAAACTACCCAAACACTGGGTTGTTACGTCTGACCCAGGATCTGAGTAACACAAAAACTACCCAAACACTGGGTTGTTACACCTGACCTAGGATCTGCGTAACACAAAAACTACCCAAACACTGGGTTGTTACGTCTGACCCAGGATCAGGGTTACACAAAAACTACCCAAACACTGGGTTGTTACGTCTGACCCAGGATCAGGGTTACACAAAAACTACCCAAACACTGGGTTGTTACGTCTGACCCAGGATCTGAGTAACACAAAAACTACCCAAACACTGGGTTGTTACGTCTGACCCAGGATCAGGGTTACACAAAAACTACCCAAACACTGGGTTGTTACGTCTGACCCAGGATCAGGGTTACACAAAAACTACCCAAACACTGGGTTGTTACGTCTGACCCAGGATCTGAGTAACACAAAAACTACCCAAACACTGGGTTGTTACGTCTGACCCAGGATCAGGGTTACACAAAACTACCCAAACACTGGGTTGTTACGTCTGACCCAGGATCAGGGTTACACAAAACTACCCAAACACTGGGTTGTTACGTCTGACCCAGGATCTGAGTAACACAAAACTACCCAAACACTGGGTTGTTACGTCTGACCCAGGATCAGGGTTACACAAAACTACCCAAACACTGGGTTGTTACGCCTGACCCAGGATCTGAGTAACACAAAACTACCCAAACACTGGGTTGTTACGTCTGACCCAGGATCTGAGTAACACAAAAACTACCCAAACACTGGGTTGTTACGTCAGACGTAATTCAAGATGTTTTTAATGCCCAATGTATGCTATCTGACTAATTAATATAACAGTGCACAGTATGCATATGTTTTTGGTTTGCGTGGATGACCTACTGCATTTGATAAAATATGCAGTAAACACATTCTACTTGGTCACTAAATCGTTACGGCAGCTTCTCAAGTTTCTCATCAAATTCTTCCTAGATCAAATGATCTGAGCTGCTCTGCACATTTTATAGCTCCGTACTCTTACTGTATGACAGCTACTTCCTCAATTTCAGATGATTATCTTAAACAAAACATGAAAACAAAACACTGCTGAGAGTTTCATGAGCTATTAAAGAGTAAACTCTGAGCAATAAATTGTCCTTTGGGCTTGTTGTTTGTAATCTGTAAATGTAAAAATGACATTTCAGATGATGCTCATCACAAGTGAATTATTAAATGCTCACAATATTCAAGATTCAAGAGTTTTATTTGTCACATACACAGTTATATACATATACATATTTGTTCCGTGTGTGTGTG
Source organism: Paracanthobrama guichenoti (assembly GCA_018749465.1). Classification (NCBI taxonomy): domain Eukaryota; kingdom Metazoa; phylum Chordata; class Actinopteri; order Cypriniformes; family Gobionidae; genus Paracanthobrama; species Paracanthobrama guichenoti. The sequence continues at coordinate 2,388,353 of CM031948.1, read as the reverse complement.
TGTTTGCTCTACAGGAGGAGATGGACACGATTCCCATGGTATCGTCTCTTCTCAGCAGTCTCGCCAACTACTCAAACCTGCCGCAGGGCAGCAAAGAACACGAGGAGGCGGAAAACAACGAGGGCTCGCGCAAGAAACCTGTCCAGGTACACATACATGCTCACGGCATGCTCTCAAAGCAATGGATGTCGTTTTTCTAGTTACAGGTGAAAATGAATTGGCTGTTGCCAGACAGAGCGTATAAACCATAGACTGTAAAGAAATATGGACATAGTGTCCGTGACGTCACCCATAGGAAGAGCAGTTCTGAAGCGTAAAGTAGGGTCGAGCTGGCCATTGCCATCGCGTCACTCCCGGATAACTGAAAATGGGCAAAGAGGCGGGACGTGGGCGGAGCTGAGGTGGTGCTTTAAGGTTTTATATAATTTAAACGAATGAGTTATAAAAAAATTCACCCCCCCACAGTTGTCATGAAGGGCAAAATTTGCCATTTAGGTCAAAACCACAATTTGTACCAGGCTGTAAACATGTTTTTTTCTGCTGTAAAGTTGGGTATTTTAACATGGGGCTCAATTACCCCTTTTCCACCAAGGCAGTGCTGGTGCTGGTTCGGAGCCAGAGCCTAGTTTCAAATCCGTTCTTTGTCTTTCTACACAAAAATGGTTCTTAAGTAGCACCAAAACATTGCTGGGCTAGAAGTAAGAACCGCTTGCATCAGCGACTGGGGGGTAAGGTTACTGTGACCTACAAGATGAACACAAACTTGAGATCCGCCATTTTTGAAATAACAGCTATTTGAGCTATTAACTGCTTGATTGTAATCTCCGTCTATACAAATAGTAACGCAACATTCGCCATTGTTGATGGAAGGCTTGTTCGAGATGCATCAGCGCTGCACAGACCGATCGCCGTATGACATCAAAGTACAGCGAGAGCATACGACTCCTTGTGCTTTTGAATCACTCATGCGCTATTTTGGTATCATGAGTGAGAGTGTTTGTGTTTTTCCCCGCTTCCTCGCTAGCATTGCTGAGAAAGATGAGACATATACAGTGATGTAAGACCTGGCTCTGTGGTGGCTCTCTAGCCCATGGAAAGACAAACCGGTTCTTAGAAGGCTCATCAGTCGAACCAAGTCCGAACTGGCACTAGCACTGGCTCTGAACTAGCGCCCGGTTCATTCTGGTGGAAAAGGGGTAAATGAGATTCTGCTCCCTTCTAGAGCCTGTCCCTAGCGGCAGTCGATGAATTGCAGTTTAAGTTACTTTCGTATTGACTTCAAGAGAAACTGGGAGAGGTTGCCGCTTGGTATAAACACAGCGAGATCTCGGAAGTGACTCGAATCTGTGCGTAAATGACAGCTGCCAGCTCTGTTTTGACCTGTGACCTGATCTCCCTTGGTCCCTCGGCATCCCAGAACGAGCGTGCTCATTAGAGAGTTGCCTCGATCGTGCTCATAACCTCCCTCACGGCGCTGGCCTGTCCCAGTCTGTTTCCCAGTAGCTTGATTCAGTTCTGCTTTTCTTGATTGCAGTTCTTGATTCAGTTTGCAGATTTGCTTCTAACTTTTTGTGCATGATATTAAAGGACTGTAACAAAATGCGCAACTTCTGCGTATGCACAATTTCTGTGTTGGTGCAGTAGTTGTGCAATTGGATTGGCTTCGTGGATGTGTAATGGGTTGATAAAGCAAGTGCTTTTGGCGTGTACAATTTTATTTCATAACTAATCTTACAGTTCCCAAAAAAAAATCATATAACATTAAAGCATTCGTTTGTTTTCCAGATTACTCCGAAAGTGAATCAGTGCAATATAATTTTAGTATTTTTAATATACTGTTAAAGAATATATTATATCATATATATTATGTTTTGAATGAGCTTTTATTTATTTTCATTTTAGTTTGTTTTATTAATTTTGTTATGTGCTTTTGTGATATATATATATATATATATATATATATATATATATATATATATATATATATATATATATATATATATATATATATATATATATATATATATATATATTATAATTTTGTTTTAGTCATTTTATCACTTCAACTTATTTTAGTCGGCTGCAACAATTTTTGGTTAAGTTTTTTATCAAATGCTATGTTTTTAGTTAACAATAACAACTCTGATTCAGTGATTCTCTTTCTCTGGCACAGAGAGTCTGTACTGAGCGTGTGCAAGACATTTAGCGTGTTACAACTATATCCTATTATAATTCCCCTGAGGCCTCCTCTACTCCAGCAGTCAAAATGACCAAAACCTTAGTAACGATTAAACCCTGCAATACATCATTCCTCAGCTGTACAGGGAGAGCGAGTGAGAGAGAAAGAGAGTAAAATAGAGAACTGAGATGGAATTGGATTTGTCCTCTCAACGCGATTGAGGAGAGCGATAATCTTCCTCTTGTTTCACACTGCGACTTCAACTTAATTAGCTCGTCTTGCAAAGCATCTGCTCTCCAATCAGCCTCCATTTTGAGAGGGTCAATCCGCTCATCTCCAGCAGAAAATGTCCCAACATCCCCACACACACACTCAACCATGGATGGGGGTCCATTTATACGAATCACGTCGTCAAGATTCAGCTGTGCTCCACGGGTGTCTTAAACGCTCTCTCTCTCACTCTAAAGACGTCTAAAAACAGCACAGAAGTCATTCAGCACATTGTTTTACTCTTTCCCCGCCGCTGATGGAAATCAATCTTTCACTGTTATGCGGTAGGGGGCGCTATTATGCATCTTCTGAAAGAGTACTGAAAGTAGCAGAAACAAGCGATAGCATATGTAATCATATGCATATGTAAAAATTTACAAAAAAGTTACTGAATGAAATATCGACCCAGGACGAGCTATAGGACTGTGAAGCTTTTGGGGTGTTGATGGGCTCCATCTATGTTTTGATCATCATCATTGCTTTTTTTATAATGCTTACGTACATTGAAGTAAAAAAGAATGCAAGAAAATGATCAAACATGCTGGTGGTGGCTGGCACCTTTTTTTAAAAACGCTGGTGAGGAAAGAGTTAAAAATACTTTTATTCAGACAGGAGGATGTATTAAAGTGATCAGAAGTGAGCAAAGACGTTTATAATGTTACAAAAGATTCTTTTGATCTTTCGATTCACCAGAGAATCCTGACAAAATGCATCATAGTTTCCACAAAAAAAATATGAAGCAGCACAACTGTTTTCAACATTGATAATATTCATAAATGTTTCTTGAGCAGCAAATCCTCATATTAGAATGATTTCTGAAGGATCATGTGACACTGAAGACTGGAGTAATGATGCTGAAAATTCAGCTTTGATCACAGGAATAAATTACACTTTACAATATATTCACATAGAGAACTGCTATTTTAAATTGTAATAATATTCCACAATATTACTGTTTTTACTGTATTTTTTTTAACAGCCTTAAGAATAAGAGACGTCTTACCTAAGAGTGTTTTTTTGTCCACATCTCAAGTCAAGTTGCACATACTTGCACTACAGTATTAAGTATTTATACCGTAACTAAGTCCATAATAACCACTATTTTGTGGTGCAGACATGAATTATTTGATCAAATTTAGTCGAGGAGAGTTGTTTTTACTGTTCTATGCATACTATTTTTCTTGGCTGACATTAAAATAGACATAAAAATCTCTTGCATTGAAGGGAGACCCGATCTATATCACAAAGCAGCATGCAAAAAAAGACATCTTAGCAACGTTCTGGCAGCCATCCATCTTCATGACGGCGAGTTTTGCATGTGCAAGATCTAGTTCTGTTTGCAATTCTGAGTAGTGTAGAAATGGCACACTTCGCTTTAATGTTGTGCTGCAATGACTGCTTGTGTTGATAATTGGTTCACGGCAGATATTTCAGTCTTGTCACATTGATGTGGGCTGACTGCATGAGGGGAAATGTTATTTTTCTCCTCAAGGATGATGTAAGATGAGCTATGAAGTATGATGCCTCATAACGAGAGGTTATCAGATGTTCCGGGCGGTGACATGTGGTCGTTACAGTTGCCATATGCTCTCTGTAGACCACTAGCCAACGCTCGCTACATGAACACACTCGCGCGCACACACTGAGTCGCAGGAAAAATGCTAATTCATGTCAAGCTCTAAGGGACAGGGGCGCAGAGCAGTTATTTGTGCAATTTCTGAACATGCTCACGTACACACAGTAATCTGTGTTGGGCTGACAGTGATATTCACTGCCCTTTTCCTTCCCCTGCCATTGCTGTGGTTTTTAATAATTCACCCCGTCTGAACTAAGTCACATTAACGCTGTCAGCTCCTGTTTGGGCAGCCAAGCGAGAGGAGACTATTACAAGCTCCTTGCTGTTCTCCTCTATTCTCCTCTTCTCCATCAGGTCGTCTGACAGTTCTGTTGGCATGCTCTCATGTTCATATACTGTTTGGTTAATGTTTGAGACATATTCATGTCAGAATCATATTTTGAGAAAATCATATTTTGTCGAAAAAGAATCTCATTATTGTAGTGAGAAACTGTCAGCTTGTTTATAGCTGCTCTCTCTATTCATCATAGAATACTGGAGAAAAAAAGAATAACGGTTTCCTCCAAAACAGTGTGTGTGTGTGTGTGTGTGTGTGTGTGTGTGTGTGTGTGTGTGTGTGTGTGTGTGTGTGTGTGTGTGTACATATACACTGTATATTACATTTTGAACCGTATGCTTGTAATGTAGTGTAAATTAGTACATGAAATGGCCTAAATTTTAATATTGATAATATTTTTTGGAACCTGTGATACTTTTTCTCAGGATTCATCGATGAATAAAAAGTTAAAAAGAACAGCATTTATTCAAAATAGAAATCTTTTCTAACAATATAAGCCTTTACTATCACTTTTTATCAATTTAACACATCCTTGCTGAATAAAAGTATTAATTTCGTTAATACTTAAAAAAAAAAAAAAAAAAAGAAAGAAAGAAAAAATGACTGACCTCAAACTTTTGAACGGTAGTGTATATTGTTATAAAAGATTTCTATTTTAAATAAATGCTGTTGTTTTTTTTGTTTTTTTACTTTTTATTCATCAAAGAATCCTGAAAAAGTATCACAGGTTATTAAAAGAATATTAATCAGCACAACTGTTTCCAACACTGATAATAAATCATCATATTAGAATGATTTCTGAAGGATCATGTGACACTGAAGAAATTCAGTTTTTTGATCACAGGAATAAATTATATTTTAAATATATATATATATATATATATATATATATATATATATATATATATATATACATACAGTATATATGGACAGACACATTCTTCAAAATGCTTCTTTAGGTTTGAAACGACATGAGGGTGGGTAAATGATGCCAGTATTTTCATTTTTGGGTGAACTGTCCTTTTAAAATCAGGTATTTTTCAAGCTTTCAGTAGAGCAGCTGTTGAAAACTGCTCTGTCATTCCTAAAGCGCAATCCATTATCTAGCAGTTTCACATGTCGTCCTTGCAGCTGGACAGGTGGTGACGAGCACACAGGGTGCTGTGGCGTCTTTATAGCCGCAGTGGGAATGGGACACCTGAGGCTCTCAGCCGGAGTCCTCTGACGGCAGTCCCATCTGCTCTTTGCTGCCTTTACCTGAGATTCTCGGCGGCTGGAAGCCACCCGTGGGAAATCATAAACACACACATATACACACGGGACGAAAGAGGTTTGATTACGCACCTGCTCCAATACTCTGAGCATAGCTCCGCTCGGATGGAGTCTATGGGCTGAAGAGTGACCGCTGCCAAGCGCTGTTGATTCAGACATTCGCACTCGCTTGTCACGCCACCGCAGCTTCGATAATGAGAACTAATTTCAACCCGCATGGTGTCAACGCCACACTTTTGACTAACTGACACACCCTGAGCCTGCCAGATACAGAAATATCTGAGAAAAAAAGTACCACAGTGATATCATGATATGTACCTTGGAGTTGCATGTAAATATTGTGTTGATATGTAAATGCATTTATGAATATGGTGATCATACCGTGCCAAACAAAGGTAAGGTTTGTATAAGCTGAGAGTGTTGCGTTAGTGAATAAATGGCTGTACTGCGCGGGTCTAAACTCCCAGAAGCTGTCATAGGATTGTGTTGATTTTCTTCAGGACGTGAGGGATGCTTCATTTGTATTCCAGTGGTGCTCAGAGGTTTAAGTGTGCCCATCTAGAGGCTTGTCTGTTCAAATTGCAGCAGGAACGCCAGGTTTTCATCCGGGTTATGGGGTTCCTGTTGGAGTGCTGTGGGTAAATGTGTCCCTGCACTACAACTGAACACAACCACAAACTTTTAATTAGAAAAAAACTCTTTCCTTTATTGGCTTCTATTAGGGTTAGTGTTCATGTTGAGACTTGTTCACAGCAGTGCATTCATATGCACAAATGAAATTCATCCGACAAAGTGAGGGATTTGGTTTTGTCCTGTTGGTTTCATTAATCTGGCAAAAACAAGTAGATGAATTGTAGCCTGTTCTTAGCTACTCTCAGATGAATCATTGGCTGAATGCCCGATGCATATGGCACAAAAAATGGGAAACACTTCAGGAGTTTCAAAGTCCTAATCTGGTTGATTGAATTCTACAGGATTTCCAGGAGACGTGTGTCGCGTTCTTTAATGGTCCATCCGAAAACAAAGATGCCTACCTTATGCCTACCTTACCAAACCCCCTTATGGAAAAATAAATTTGTGACAATAGCCGCGTTTCCACTGTCGGGCCAAAAGCGGGCGTGCTAGTGCGTGCCAGGGCCACTCAAGTTTCCACAGTCACTTCCGGGGCTTGATCGGGCCTCGTCTGGGCTTCCTCTGGCCCAACAGCCAGGGTTTTTTGGCCCGACGAATACCTTGGTCCAAAGCGTGCCAGCTCAGGCTTGAGGAGTGTTTACAAACAATGGCAGAGTTTATCTGAGTCTGGAGACGGCAGCACCGTGGATGATTTTAAAAATCATTTCAGCTCAAAAGTCACTTTCAGACAGCGGCGAGTGTTTGAAATAACTTCTGTTTGTGATCCGATGTGGATTCTGACAACCGTATAAGGCAGAAATATTTATGTGCCATGCAAAAGACTGTGCACTAACCATTACCATAGTAAACATGGTATATACGAACACTTGACGAAACCAGACAAATCATAGGCTATCACAATATTTATTTCATCTGTCAGTACGTCTCGTCTCTTTATACTGGTCTGTCTGATATCCATATTTAGCTCTGCTTATGTCAAAAAATAAAGCAACTCCGGTTTTTCGGGAGCTTCCTCTGTTTCTCTGATACCTGTATTGGGACTGTCACTGTAAATAACGCTTTATTTCTGTGTGACTAATGTGCAATCTTGACACAAATTAATTCATTATGATCTTACTATTGTAAAACATCAATGATTGGGGTTTAAATCTTTAAGTAAATGACAAAAATGGCAATAAACGGCAGCTTTTATCATGTTGGATTTGTGATCTCGCTAGTTTCTAGTGATTTCTTTCTGATTAGTTTTCTGATCAAACTTCCATTTGTTGGTGAAATGATGGGTTGGTGTGACGTTGCTCCAGAGAGGCGTGTTACGGACGGGTTTTAATGAAGCGCTGCGGAGCTTCTGGCCTGACAGTGGAAATGCAGGATGGTTTTGGGCTCGGTGCTGGTTCAAGGCTATTAGCCCAGCCTGGCCCGTAGAAAGCCCTGGCTCACACTGGCCCAACAGTGGAAATGCAGCTAATGAGAGCTTATCAGGATCAACTAAACACTGGATTCTCAAAAGTAGCTATGTGAAGTTCACGGCGTAGACTCTTTAAAATATGTCCAAGAGTTTTACACACCAGTCTGGTATTATAGAGACATCAATGTTACATTTTTACTCCCCTAAACATGACACGGAACAAAAACGAACTGTGATTGGTTGCTTTATATGTCAGTCAGACGGCCTCTGGACAGTCAGTGGCCAATGAAAGCTGCGATGGAGTCCACATCTGGCTACGTGGGACTATTTCTCAGCTGACAGGAGTGTCACCGTTGTGTCTTCTGCTGGTTCAATGTTGGATATGTTGTGTGTTCAGAGATGCTCTTCTGCAAACCTTGGTTTATACGAGTCTTATTTGAGTTACTGTTGCTTTTCTGTCAGCTCAAACCAGTCTGGCCATTCTCCTCTGACCTCTGGCATCAACAGAGCATTTTCTCCCACAGAGCTGTATGGAAGGCTGTTGAGTGTTAGTATGTTTCACTCTATCTTGTTTTGTTAATTATGTGCCTGATATTAAATCCTGACCCCAAACTCCACCTCAACTAGTGTTCCTGTGGCGACAGCACTTTTTAATTACTAATTGCTGATTGGACTCATCTCTCTCACTCCTCAGATGTGTTATACACACGCAAACTCTCCTGCTCGTAATTAGAGGGATGCAAGAGATGAAAGTGGATGAGAGGGGGGATTTTGATGTAGTCAGACTGGGTGGGGAATGGACTGGAACATGCTTTTCAAGCTGTATTGTTATTGTGAGAAGTGAGCCGTAATCTTACCTTGACACTCATTTTATGAATGAAAGTGATATACGAGCAGCCTTGACCATTTTACGCAATCATTTTGTTTCATTTCAGTTGTCACATAGCAAACAAAAGCACTCTTTGTGAAATATTACATTTTCTGAGTTGTTTGCCCATGCAAAACCCACCTCCACGATGCTCTCAGGTTTATGATATTCTGGTCTGTAGAATATATGGCTTGATTCATTAATTGTTTGTCTGTTTTATCTTATATTTTTAATATCTTTAGGAAGCATTTTTTTTCAAAGTGATACAAACACCATAACTGACAGAACAGCGATATTATAATAATGATAATAATATTAAACTCATTTATTCAGTTATGGCCGTGTGTCTGTTGGCCAACGGTTAAGTTTTATGTAAATTCTGGCATGACTATGCCGAAATAATTCATTCACTGTCATTAAGTCAAAAGCTGGAAAAACGATTGTGAGAAGGAAAGACATTATTGAGATCAGGATTAAAGCGAGTAGTGCGGCGCAGGGCACAGACAGACAGTAAATCTGATTAGTATTCCTCTGACATCAGGCAAGAAGTGTCGCACATTAGCATGAGGAGAAGGATGTCGAAATGACAAAGACGATCTGCTTCCCTCCGCCTAGATTCACTGTGGTTTACACAGGACGAGTGCTGCTCTGGGTTTGGAGGGTCTGGGCCTCCTGTGGAGTTTAGCTCCGACCCTAATAATGAAAAAAAAAAAAACTCACCTGCCTGTAGCCTTGAGCCTTGTGCACACCGGGACGATTATCGCACGCTTATCACCAGTGTTTTTCAAGACATTTTTCGACGCGTCTTTGTGCGACGCGCCATGTGAACATGCAAATTCACTCCCTGACAGTAGATGGCGCTTTTGATTTGATTGCAGATCAAATATGATTTGATGGAACCTCACCATCGGATCATATATGATCTGCAGTTCCTCTCCATAACAACTCCCTCTTTGGAGATTTTTGTAGTCGCTGTGGCTTTTGTCATAAAACTCTTTGTGTTCAGACACCAAAGAGACCAGCTCTATATTCATCTTGCCTTGTTGCGTCTTCTTCTTCGTCTACTTACTTCCTCTTTGTCTTCTTCTTAGGTATCAATGTGTGCTCGGCAAGACCGTTTTTGTGCATGAGCGTATATGTTTTCTCTAGTTTACAAAAGCACAATGTTTTGTTTGTATTGTGTTTAGTTTAGAATGGTGTCTTGCTCTTATCTGTATGGCCATAAATGTATTTTAAAGGGCACCTATTATGCCCATTTTTACAAGATGTAAAATAAGTCTCTGATGTCCTCAGAGTGTGTATGTGAAGTCTTAGCTCAAAATACCCCACACATAATTTATATATAGCATGTTAAAATTGCCAATTGAGGTGTGAGTAAAAACGTGCCGTTTAAGTGTGTGTCCCTTTAAATGCAAATTAGCTTCTGCTCCCGGCCCCCTTTCAAAAAGAGGGTGGAGCTTCAACTCCGGCGTCAGGACAGTCTCATGCACCGGGAATGTCAGAAACTATGAGTCGGACAATGATGCTTGCAGAGTCAGAGAATATATGCTGCATGGAGATAGAACAATACAAGGCTGTTGTAGCGGACCCCGTCCGAATGATGGCCAAAACTTTACTGATGAGTTTTATAACGTTTGAAGTATTTTTAAGAGTTGGTACAGATCCATCCTTGAGAACTAACTTTTTAGCAAAGCCTGCCTTGTATTGTGACTCGTTCATAAAGTCAGGAGTGAAATTATTTGCACAGACAAAACCGCGTTTAGGTGTATTTTGAGGCGCATTACCTTTAAAAATAAAACTAATCCACTGTGTCCTCAGTAGCTCAGATGCTGGGAGAAGAGGAAGACTCTTATGCTCACTCATACATTCAAAAACAGAACACCGGCATTGCTGACGAGGCATTATTGACTATACAGATAACGTTACTGGAGCGCAGAGAAAATGGCGCGCAGTATACAACTCGCTGAGGGCCGAAACGATGGTAATGCAGGACTGTCAGTCAGCGGCCGTGGGCGGGCCATGAGGAATGTGATGTCACATTCCTCAGAAAATGAAAACGGCATGGATGATGAGTGAGCTTTGGTTTTTTGGGGATTTAAAAAAAAAATGGAGTGGGTGGATTTTTATCATTGTAGGGTGATTGTGTTCACACACTGCCAACACACATTTATGTCCAAACACCATGTAAAGTGGATTTTGCATAATATGTGCCCTTTAAGTTGTTTCCACTGTTATAATGAGACAAAAATCATTTGGCATTGTGCCGATTTGTGTCGTGGAAATTTCACTATAGTCCAATGATGAAATATGCCAGTCCTGGAAATGGGAAGCCTCAGGTGCCGCTTCACTCGCTGTCTCCTTGTGGAAAGGTGAAGTGGGCTCTTTTTTTCGGACACAGCCCCGTCCGCATGGAGATATGTTTAGCTGTATATGGAAACATTTTTTATCGCTTCGACGTTTTGCCACACGGATGTGTACGCAGATATTTCTGGAGACGAGGAAAAAGATCAGCTCTGGGAAAGCTCTGGCTTTGTGTGGATGTGGCCTTAGTAATCCTGAAGACATTGATTAGCTTGTTCAGGTGTGTTTGATCAGGGTTGGAGCTAAACTCTGCAGGACAGCGGCACTCCAGGATCGACGTTACCCATCCCTGATCTAGTAGCTACTACAGGTCAGGGATATAGAGTGCAGCAGGGATTTTTTTAGGTCAAATCCCAGAAACAAGTTAGCATTTTAAAGGGATAGTTCACCCAAAATGAGCATTATTTCATAATTTTTTCACCCTCAAGTTGTTCCAAACCTGTATGAGTTTCTTTTTTCTGTTGAACACAAGAGAAGATATTTTAAAGAATGTTGGTAACCAAACATGTACCTGTTCATGGTTACATTTATAACACATAATGTATTAGAACTCTTTAATTATATGACCTTAAGCATTTACTGAAATACAACTGTGGTTGCTGTTATTTATGGAAAAACATTTTTATAAAAATTGTTATTATGCATTATATACAGACTTAATAAAAAGCCTAATTTTTAAGGCTTGCTTGTAAACCACAGATGTGTGAGGTTCACTTCATTTGGGACCTTATCATAGAACATAATTATTGCCGTTGTTTAGACATGATGCATAAAGCCACAATGTATTAGATTACATTAATACTGAAATTAATCCTTGCTTCAGAAATCAAATTATCCCACACACAATTGCACATTTGCATGGCTGATATTGAATTTAATGGCATGCATTATTCAGGCCTTCTTATTTATTTCAGGTTAATTGAATTAAAAGTCTTGTTTCCCAGTTTGCCATCTGCCTGTCGCTTCAAGCGTATGGATGACTTGTTCTGATCCGTGTGTGTGTGTGTGTGTGTGTGTTTCCCATATGAAGGGTCCTAATCCCAGTCTGTCATGAAGGTTAAAAATAATAGGGAATCATCTTTTCTCTCTGCGGTTCTTATTGTCTTTGCTCCTTTCAGTACGTCAGATTGTCATATAATAGTTAACGACAATTACTGTAATTAGCTCTAATTTATAAAACATATAGTTCTGGTTTTAGATTCGGATTAGATATTTAATATTCAAAGCCGCCGTAAAAGAGCAGATATAAACACACGTGATCAGTTGAATGTCTAGATATCTACAATATCACCATTAAAATGACCATATTCATGTACTGCAATAATATATTTGCTCCTCCAAGGTACTTGAAGAATACCATGTTCAAAAATAAGTACTTTTTGATAATTAATGCTAATCAGCATTTGTGAAATAATAGATTTTTTAAAAATTATGATTAGTAAAAATATCTTTTTATTATTTTGCACATGCAAAAGCTACATCAGGGATTTCAAGAAGCCATTAACCCAAAATATGATCATTTTTGTGCAATGGACCACCATGCTAAAAATGTAAGTGGCAGCAATAAATGTTCATGTATAAAGACCCAATTAATACTGTGAAAAATGTATATTGTAAATATTTAGTTTCTATCATGTTACATCATTGTTTTTTTCTACTCACTATAGTACTGTATACTGTTAGATATATTGTTTGTTTTTGTTTTTTTGTTTTTTTGTCAATTTATTTATTCTAATCAAATGCATTTATTTAGTTAGTTAACTCTTATTTATTGTCTTTTATTATTTATTTAACTTGGTGTTTTGACACCGTTTTTAGGGTCATTTAGGGACCTGAATATCACCACCAAGTCAAGTCACCTTTATTTATATAGTGCTTTATATACAATACAGGTTGTTTCAAAGCAGCTTTACAGTGATAACAGGAAAAGGATGTATCTCGGCTGTGGTTCAGCTGAAGTCAGTTCAGTGTTGATTCAGTTAATTTCATCTATAAAGCAGTTCTGCAAAAATTGTGTCATCGTCCGGCTCAGTTCAGTTCTCATACAGTCAGATCAATTATATTGTTGAGTATTTAGTGTCCCCAACCAAGCAAGCCAGAGGCGACAGTGGCAAAGAACCCAAACTCCATCAGGTGACAGAATGGAGACAAATGGAACAACCACCCAGAACACCATAATAACTGCATAGCAACCTGATAACAACCAATCAGAACACCTCAGCAACCCCAAAGCAACAATGAGACATCACAGTATCAGAAAGTGTAAGAATCGAGGCTGCACTCTGTTCTTATTGTAGTTACAGTGAACGCTGTTCAGTTATTCAGCACATGTTTTCAGGGTGGGTCACGTGGGACTCTCTCAGACGCCCATTAGATCACATTTAATCAGCTGTGTGAATTGAAAAGTGCTTTGACAAGTCCTTGATTGTTTGTGTGTGTGTGTGTGTGTGTGTACCTGGTATTCACTAAGAAGATAATAATACCAGTAAATTTTGACCTGATGGGGACATTTTTTGGTTCCCATGAGGAAAACAGCTTATAAATCATAGTAAATGAATTGTTCTGAAAATGTAAAAATGCAGAAAGTTTTGTGTGATGGGTAGGTTTAGGGGTAGGGTTAGTGTAAGGGGAGAGAATATACGGTTTGTACAGTATAAAAGACATTACGTCTATGGGAAGTCCCCATAAATCATGTTAACGTGTGTGTGTGTGTGTGTGTGTGTGTGTGTATGAGTGTGTGTGCGGTCATCCTGTATGTTACATCCGCTGTGGTTTGTTGAGCCTGGTGTTTGCCCGTTTGTCCTTTTTTGGACACTGGGATAATTGCATTTTATTGACAGTATCCTTGAACAAGGACGGGACGTATTTCAGTGGAGCCGTGTTGATGGACATACACACACAGAGACACACACACTCACCGTTGATCAAGCTGGCAGAAATTTACTCACCGTGTGTTAGTAATTACTGGCCACTCACACACACACACACACACACACACACACACACACACACACACACACACACACTTCCTCTTTGAATATGACATTGGCTCTTACTTACCTTTGAAAGCCTTTGAAACGAACACTGTACACAACAAACACAATGACACTGAATGTTTAGTGGGCGGTGAGGAGAGTCGTCTATTTATACTAATATACAGTCTTATTGATCACGGGGCTTAAACTGCTCTAGATCATAACTAGATTTGTACATTTTCTGAAGTAAATGTGAGTCGTGCTTGCCGATGAAAAAACATGAGCTTTGGTGTTCTGAGATGACTGGATGTTGTGAATGGTTTTAGGGTCTTCTTAATGTGGTTTTTTACTTTCTCGGGTGAAAAATCTCTCTGATATTTTGGTTTTTAGATGGCTCAGTTCCCTCTTTTTTATTGTTCACCAGATGAAAATTGTGTCTGATCACTTGGTAAAGCAACAGCCTCTCCTTAAGTGCAATGACTTTCCATTTACATCATTTGTGATTTACAGGACATCGATAAAAAAATAAAAAATAAAAAAATAATAAAAAGTATAGAGATTAAAAAGCTATTTCTAGCCCATTAAATGTTTCCCCATAAACTATTTAAATTTCTGTGACTGAAGTTATTATTTTGCATTACTATTAATCTGGCTTGGAAATCAATTTGAACATTTGTAGCAACTCATAATTTAATAACTGCACATGATGTAATAAGTATTATATCATTATTATAATAAAATGTTCATAATGTAATCATTTTCTCAAAATGTAATAAAAAAATTTTTACATTATAAGAAATGTATTACATTATACACTCACCTAAAGGATTATTAGGAACACCTGTTCAATTTCTCATTAATGCAATTATCTAATCAACCAATCACATGGCAGTTGCTTCAATGCATTTAGGGGTGTGGTCCTGGTCAAGACAAACTCCTGAACTCCAAACTGAATGTCAGAATGGGAAAGAAAGGTGATTTAAGCAATTTTGAGCGTGGCATGGTTGTTGGTGCCAGACGGGCCGGTCTGAGTATTTCACAATCTGCTCAGTTACTGGGATTTTCACGCACAACCATTTCTAGGGTTTACAAAGAATGGTGTGAAAAGGGAAAAACCTCCCGTATGCGGCAGTCCTGTGGGCGAAAATGCCTTGTTGATGCTAGAGGTCAGAGGAGAATGGGCCGACTGATTCAAGCTGATAGAAGAGCAACTTTGACTGAAATAACCACTCATTACAACCGAGGTATGCAGCAAAGCATTTGTGAAGCCACAACACGCACAACCTTGAGGCGGATGGGCTACAACAGCAGAAGACCCCACCGGGTACAACTCATCTCCACTACAAATAGGAAAAAGAGGCTACAATTTGCACGAGCTCACCAAAATTGGACAGTTGAAGACTGGAAAAATGTTGCCTGGTCTGATGAGTCTCGATTTCTGTTGAGACATTCAGATGGTAGAGTCAGAATTTGGCGTAAACAGAATGAGAACATGGATCCATCATGCCTTGTTACCACTATGCAGGCTGGTGGTGGTGGTGTAATGGTGTGGGGGATGTTTTCTTGGCACACTTTAGGCCCCTTAGTGCCAATTGGGCATTGTTTAAATGCCACGGCCTACCTGAGCATTGTTTCTGACCATGTCCATCCCATTCTCTGATGGCTACTTCCAGCAGGATAATGCACCATGTCACAAAGCTCGAATCATTTCAAATTGGTTTCTTGAACATGACAATGAGTTCACTGTACTAAAATGGCCCCCACAGTCACCAGATCTCAACCCAATAGAGCATCTTTGGGATGTGGTGGAACGGGAGCTTCGTGCCCTGGATGTGCATCCCACAAATCTCCATCAACTGCAAGATGCTATCCTATCAATATGGGCCAACATTTCTAAAGAATACTTTCAGCACCTTGTTGAATCAATGCTACGTAGAATTAAGGCAGTTCTGAAGGCGAAAGGGGGTCAAACACAGTATTAGTATGGTGTCCCTAATAATCCTTTAGGTGAGTGTAAACTCACCAAAACATGTAATATTTCATAATTGTAATAGGTTTTAAAACATAAAAATATTAGTATTACCTTACAGTACATTTTTAAAAATCTAAATCCAGTCTTAAACTACCTGCGAAATGCAACATATTTAAATATTCATGCTATTATTATTATTATTATTATTATTATTATTATTATTATTATTATTAAACAAATCATTGGTATTCCTTTACAGTACATTTAAAAATATATAAATCCAACCTTAACCTGCCTACAAAATCCACCAGATTTTATTACAATAATAATAATGTAATTATTATGTACTGTTATTACATCACGAGTTGCTACAACATTCCATGACATTTCTAGCTTTCCCATGGATCCATTATCTCTCTCTCTCTCTCTCTCTCTCTCTCTCTCTCTCTCTCTCTCTCTCTCTCTCTCTCTCTCTCTCTCTCTCTCTCTCTCTCTCTCTATCACAACCATCAACACTTGCATTATTGTTTTGTACAGTCGAGAGATTAGAACATGTGTAATGGTTGCTTAACAACAAAATGAAAGCATGAAATTGATCAGATGTAATCAGATCTTGATGTTGTTGGTCTAATAGACTGCTGTTATAGTGTGTGTTTGTGTGTTGACAGGCTCCGCGGATGGGCACGCTCATGGGCGTCTACCTGCCCTGCCTGCAGAACATCCTGGGTGTGATTCTGTTTCTCAGGATGACCTGGATGGTGGGCATCGGCGGGGTCATTGAAGCCTTCATCATTGTCCTCATGTGCTGCTCCACGGTGAGTCACACGCCATGCAATATGTGTTTATTTGATTTTACTTTATTGCTGACTGTTTACTTGTAGACCCATGTCTGCTGCCATGAAACTTAATAGAGATTTCTTAAAATCTGGACCACTGGACCATTTCTTAAAAAATAGCAAAACAGATAAACAAATAAAAACAAATAAATCAATGCAGAGTTTTTTGCAAGTAAAAGTTTTTATTGGATAATATTGCTTTTGCTTATTTTGTATGCATTTATATACAAAGTTGATACAAATATTAAATGGCATTAAGCAATTAAAGACAAATTAATAAAATAACCACAAAAGACAAGAAATTAATAAAAGTAACTTTTTTTCATATTTTGCTAATAAAATGATAGTGGCAGAAGAATAGCGTGAGCTTTTATTACGTTTAACGCATGCGCCGTAAGATGATCTTAGCATTTTCTGCCTGGATGGAGAGGGGTTTTGTAATATGAACGCCGTTTTCAAATGTATCCAGATTAATGTAGACATATCCTGAGATATCATCCTGCCACGTGCACACAGCTGATGTTCATTTTCAATGATTGTGAATTTGCATGCCATCACATTCTCAAAGACTCGCTAACATGCATCTCTTTAATCTGTGCGCATGTCATCGCCTGCACATACGCACGCGTCACCGGGCATGCAATGCACTTCACTGTACATGCCCATTAGTATGTGATTTGTATGTTTGCATGTGCAACCTAGATTCTCCAGCGCCTGTGGAAGTGCTATTTTTATCATGAGCTCAGGAGTCATTCTTGTCTATTCCTTCGTCTCTCTTTCTCTCTCTCACACACATAGACATGCTCTGGTTGTGTTTGGAAATGCATGCTACAATACTACTCTCGAAGTGTGAACCGCATTAAAATCACCAGTATATGCTCAGATGTGACAGCGGTCAATGACCTTAAGGTTATTATTTGATCAGACTGAAAATTGAAAAAATAGCATTTTTATTTCAGAAATGATAACTGTACACCATTTGTTATATTAAACATGCAAGGTGTTGAGGTGTGCTACTGTTTTGTCTATATTTATGGTTGTAATGCATCATGTTGCACATGCTATTTTAAGAAAATGGCAAGCATCATTTGTTTTCATCCCTACAAGTTTTGATCCATCAGGAAAACCTCTCCCGCCATTTGCAGAAAAGCTCTTCTGTCCCTTTGGAGTGTTGTAGTTTAATCCAGCAAACAGAGATTTCAGCAACACGATGCATCCATTTATAAAGCATCCAGATGCTTTCAGACAAAAACACTGAAGCTAAAAGCTCCTCGTCTAGATGTCGTCCGGCAGCAACAGGTGCTTGCTAAACACAGGAAAGCTGCTGGTTTTTTAGGTCTGCTGTTCCGTCTGAGTACACACTTTATGTGTGCTGACATTTCCTGATTATGTCTAATAAGCTGACAGTTTTTAGGCCATCTTTCTTTTCTGGTGTCTGTCTAGTTGCTCTAGTGACGTTTTAAGCCTTGTTTTGAAGGACTTGACAGCTTCAAGTATGTGTGAAGGACAAAAGTGCAGACAAAATAATAATATGATCAGATATTTTTTAGGACTATTAAGGTCTATTAGTAGGTCTGTTGGTTTGCATTATTTTCATGACAATTGAGTACATTTGCTCGCAGTTTTCATTGCATAATGTATCCAGATGTTTTACTTTTGATAGTTGCAATTCCTATTATTCTCAGGG
The DNA here is from genome assembly GCA_018749465.1 of Paracanthobrama guichenoti. Classification (NCBI taxonomy): domain Eukaryota; kingdom Metazoa; phylum Chordata; class Actinopteri; order Cypriniformes; family Gobionidae; genus Paracanthobrama; species Paracanthobrama guichenoti. The sequence continues at coordinate 2,369,982 of CM031948.1, read as the reverse complement.
CTCTCATTAGATTATCATAAAAGTAAAGTAAAAAAAAAAAAAGAGAAGAATAAATTAAATGCTAGCATGATGTATACATACATTATACAAACCCGATTCCAAAAAAGTTGGGACTACAATAATTTACAAATCTCATAAACTTATATTTTATTCACAATAGAATATACATAACATATCAAATGTTGAAAGTGAGACATTTTGAAATGTCATGCCAAATATTGGCTCATTTTGGATTTCATGAGAGCTACACATTCCAAAAAGGTTGGGACAGGGAGCAATAAGAGGCCGGAAAAGTTAAATGTACATATAAGGAACAGCTGGAGGACCAATCTGCAACTTATTAGGTCAATTGGCAACATGATTGGGTATAAAAAGAGCCTCTCAGAGTGGCAGTGTCTCTCAGAAGTCAAGATGGGCAGAGGATCACCAATCCCCCCAATGCTGCGGCCAAAAATACTGGAGCAATATCAGAAAGGAGTTTCTCAGAGAAAAACTGCAAAGAGTTTGAAGTTCTCATCATCTACAGTGCATAATATCATCCAAAGATTCAGAGAATCTGGAACAATCTCTGTGCGTAAGGGTCAAGGCCGGAAAACCATACTGGATGCCCGTGATCTTCGGCCCTTAGACGGCACTGCATCACATACAGGAATGCTACTGTAATGGAAATCACAACATGGGCTCAGGAATACTTCCAGAAAACATTGTCGGTGAACACAATCCACCGTGCCATTCGCCGTCACCGGCTAAAACTCTATAGGTCAAAAAAGAAGCCATATCTAAACATGATCCAGAAGCGCAGGCGTTTTCTCTGGGCCAAGGCTCATTTAAAATGGACTGTGGCAAAGTGGAAAACTGTTCTGTGGTCAGACCAATCAAAATTTGAAGTTCTTTTTGGAAAACTGGGACACCATGTCATCCGGACTAAAGAGGACAAGGACAACCCAAGTTGTTGTCAGCGCTCAGTTCAGAAGCCTGCATCTCTGATGGGATGGGGTTCATGAGTGCGTGTGGCATGGGCAGCTTACACATCTGGAAAGGCACCATCAATGCTGAAAGGGATATCCAAGTTCTAGAACAACATATGCTCCCATACAGACGTCGTCTCTCTCAGGGAAGACCTTGCATTTTCCAACATGACAATGCCAGACCACATACTGCATCAATTACAACATCATGGCTGTGTAGAAGAAGGATCCGGGGACTGAAATGGCCAGCCTGGAGTCCAGATCTTTCACCATAGAAAACATTTGGCGCATCATAAAGAGGAAGATGCCACAAAGAAGACCTAAGACAGTTGAGCAACTAGAAGCCTGTATTAGACAAGAATGGGACAACATTCCTATTCCTAAACTTGAGCAACTTGTCTCCTCAGTCCCCAGACGTTTGCAGACTGTTAGAAAAAGAAGAGCGGATGCCACACAGTGGGAAACATACTTTCTTTTATTTATATTTTGAATTTGCTTTCATTTTTATATTTGAATTTTTTTATTTAATTTTAGTTAATTTTTAATTTTTTTGTAATTTTAGTCAGTTTTATTAGTTTTTGTTTATAAAACAAATTCTAAATAGTTTTAATTTATTATTATTTCAGTTTTACTTTTATTTCAGTTAGTAATTTAAATACTTAAACTTATTTCAAATTAGAATTTTAGTTTAGTTTACAGTTTTCACATATTTTATTGTATGTCATCTTTATTTCAGTTAGCAATATATTTTTAATCATTTTAGTTAACGGTAATAACATTTTATATTCTGGGGTGCATTGGGACACAGTTTGCTGAAAGGCATAAAAGGCAACAGCACATACAATGACAGTAACATTAATTTAATGCACACATTAAAATCTAAGGCTTTCTTATTTACAATCTAAGCACATTATGTGAAAAGCCACAGCCATCAGAGACACTCAAAGATAATGAAGGCTTGCCAGAATCCTTCAAAACGAGGTTAAAATGGCCTGTGAGAGCCGTTCTGCAGGTGTGCATGAAAACATTACGAGAGAAACTGTTGTTTCTTGATAAAGCTACAGATGACGTTTGCCTGTCTTCGACTGCTGCATCTCAATGACTTCCAGCCCATCCAAGGAAACGTTTGAAAAATGTGCATGTATGATTTATCTGCCCGTCCGCACCATCGACAGCGGTCCAGGTGCGAGCTTCACCTCAGCACCCGCCGGTGGTTTTTGAATGAGTGTATATATGTATCATATTTAGAAGTAGCGAGACGCTATCGATGTCATCTGAAATTACTAGCTCATTGCCAGACGCCCATCGCTTGCTTTTCATCACGTTCGGTCTCTCATGGCAACAGATGGAGAGGAGGAGAGAACGCTGATTCTTTCATACATCACAGAGATGGAGACGCTCACCTCTCTAAGACAGACTGAAGACATTAGAAATGCAGTAATGAATCATTAAAGGACACAAACAACAGCATCGATCCACTTTCAAATAGTCGGCAGCCACAGAAACATTGACAGGCGGATGACAGACAGCGCTTCGGTTATTTATGGGTTGTGACAGCCGGGAAAGATTGTGTTGAATAATCAGATTATTCATGGGAATATGTTAATACATGAATATGAATTGTTGTCACTTGTGTGTGTGTTGTGTATTTGGTGATGTAGATGTAATCAAATACTTAAAACAGAGACAACAAGAATTGGCCAAATTCTAAGGCAGCATGACATACACTGGTCAGGCATAACATTATGCATAACAGGTGAATAACACTGATGATCTCTTCCTCACAGCTTGTGTTAGTGGGTGGGATATATTAGGCAGCAAGTGAACATTTTGTCCTCAAAGTTGATGTGTTAGAAGCAGGAAAAATGGGCAAGCGTAAGGATTTGAGCGAGTTTGACAAGGGGTCAGAGCATCTCCAAAACTGCAGCTCTTGTGGGGTGTTCCCGGTCTGCAGTGGTCAGGATCTATCAAAAGTGCTCCAAGGAAGGAACAGTGGAGAACCGGCCACAGGGTCATGGGCGGCTCATTGGCTCATTTGCAAGCCGGCGGAGGCAGTGTGATGCTTTGGGCACTGTTCTGCTGGGAAACCTTGGGTCCTGCCATCCATGTGGATGTTACTTTGACACGTACCACCTACCTAAGCATTGTTGAGACCATGTACAGCCTTTCATGGAAACGGTATTTCTGGTGGCTGTGGCTCTTCCAGCAGGATAATGCTCCTGACACAAAGCACAAATGGTTCAGGAATGGTTTGAGGAGCACAACAATGAGTTTGAGGTGTTGACTTGGCCTCCAAATTCCCCAGATCTCAATCCAATCGAGCATCTGTGGGATGTGCTGAACAAACAAGTCCGATCCATGGAGGCCCCGCCTCGCAACTTACAGGACTTAAAGGATCTGCTGCTAACATCTTGGTACCAGATACCACAGCACACCTTCAGGGGTCTAGAGGAGTCCATGCCTCGACGGGTCAGGGCTGTTTTGGCAGCAAAAGGGGAACCAACACAATATTAGGATATAATGTTATGCCTGATCGGTGTATATCATTCACAGAATAGCCAGTCCCAGAATGCATTGCTCAAGCTCCAAGATGGCAGGCAAAGCAAAAGAGAAATGTTGATTATAAATTCACCATTATGAGCTTGCATGTTGCTTGAGATCAGATCTTTGTGCAAATGGAAGATGCACTTTTTCCCCTCCATTTACTGCAGTTCTGTTTCCTGAGCTGTATTAAATTCAGTTTCTGATGTGTCATTTGATTATGTAAATGTATCCTCTCCAGGGGACCAAATGTCGCTGGCACTCTGTTGCTGAGTAACAGTGAGGAGACACATACCTTGAATTAAGATACTTGCTGACAAATAAATCATTTGATCTTATGTACACCAGCGTTTGTAGTCAGTAAGATTTCTTTCTCTTTTTTTGTGTGTATAATAATACTTTTATTCAGCAAGTATGCATTAAATTAAAGCATTAAGTGACGGTAAATATGTTATCATGTTACAAAAGATTTCTATTTCATATAAATGCTGTTCTTTTGAACCAATCCTCATATCAGACTGATTTCTGAAGGATCATGTGACACTGAACACTGGATTAATGATGCTGAAAATGCAGCTTTGAGCACAGGAATAAATGACATTTTACAATATATTCATATTGAAAACAGTTTTTTTGGATTGTAATAATATGTCACATTTCAAGAGGGGGTGCATTATTTATTCACTATTGTTTCATTTAAATCTTTGGGTTGGTTGTCATAGTATCTGTCTCAGTATTATTGGCTCACTCTGCTGAAGGCAGATGGTGTGATTGGCTGGGAAAACTGGTTCAAACAGCCGTTGCCCTGCATTGTCCAATCAGAGGCTGCAGCCAGCATGTGATTAGCATATGGAGTTCTGTGATGATTCTGTGAGTGTTTCTGAATTGCCATTGGACTTGTGTTTGTGTGGGTGGAAAATGGATCTCACATGAGTCTCAGTTAAGAAAAAACACTTAGTGTCAATTAGTGTCTTATCAACCCCGTCTGAGAGAGAAAACTGCTGATTATACACTGATTAAAGCCTAATGTACTGCAGCTACAATCGGAACAATCAATGTTTTACTCAACGTTGTTCTTTCGTAGCTCATGGAGTTTCATTCAAGTATCAACTTTGTCTAAAATTAATTTAAAGAAATGCTAAATGAGAGCATTATTGGCATACAGTATAGAGCAATAGATGAATGTGAAGAGCAGCTTGGATCATTTGATGAAAAATCTTTGAGTTCAGATCTCTGATTTCAGTTGCAGACTTTGGTGTTTTGTCTAATCTGATCACGCTTGAGACATTGAGATCTCTTCTGAAACTATAGAGGAGATGTGTGTTGAGCTTACCTGGTCTTTTTCTCAGGTGTGTGTGTGTGTGTGTGTGTGTGTGTGTGTGTGTGTGTGTGTGTGTGTGTGTGTGTGTGTGTGTGTGTGTGTGTGTGTGTGTGTGTGTGTGTGTGTGTGTGTGTGTGTGTCTGTCACCATCTCTGACACTGACGTATGTTCGCACATTTTCAATAAAACAATCAGCCACAAGACACCGTGTGTGCTATAGTGATTTTAAAATGGTGCAATGCTGTTTTCAGGCAAATAATGATGAACACAAAAAGCAGGTTCATCTGAAAACGATTCTTCCATCTAGCAAAGTAATCTCTCTCTCTCTCTCTCTCTCTCTCTCTCTCTCTCTCTCTCTCTCTCTCTCTCTCTCTCTCTCTCTCTCTCTCTCTATTGATTCAAACACTCGTTTGTTTCTGTCTGTATGTTCTGTCACTTTCTAAAGAAGCATCAGTGTCCTGCTGTTTTCCTCTCCGTCTGACAGCATCAGCTTGTACCCTTTTCTTACAAAATAGACACATTTGCATTTTTGCAGACAGTTCGGTGTTGATTCAAAGACGGCTTTAATTTCCAGGACGTTTTACTATTGCAGTGCAGCGCTAAAAGGAGACGTCTCGTCCTTTAAGGAGACAGAAGAGGTTTCAAACAAGATCAGATTTATTCTGGTACTCTCAGTTCTACTAAATTGCTTTAATGAAGGTGATCTAACTCAACTATAGATCAATGCTAAACACTATCTATCTATCTATCTATCTATCTATCTATCTATCTATCTATCTATCTATCTATCTATCTATCTATCTATCTATCTATCTATCTATCTATCTATCTATCTATCTATCTATCTATCTATCTATCTATCTATCTACCTACCTACCTACCTACCTACCTACCTACCTACCTACCTACCTACCTACCTACCTGTCTGTCTGTCTGTCTGTCTGTCTGTCTGTCTGTCTGTCTGTCTATATAGCTTATCGTTCTATTGTTCTGTCTGCCGTTATATTGTTTTATCTATCTGTTATTCTATCTATCATATTGTTATATTCCATTATAATAACCTACAGTTCAGAGATGTTGATTAACCGTTCAGTGAAGGATTCATCAAACTGATTCAAACTGTTTACTTCTTTGAGTCTTTTTGAATGATTCACTTAACAGAACCAGTTCATAGGAATCATTTGCTCATGAATCAGAATGCTTGTTTTTACCGTTGAGGACAGCTCTATGTCTCAATAACTCATTCTTTTCTTGTCATGTTTATCTCAGAATGTAATAACAATTGAAAATAATCAGATCACACTGAATCATGACCAAATTTCAGAAATCATGACTCATTTTGTAGTATCGATATCATATCATTGTTGGTAGTTTGGTGTTGTTGTTATACTGATGTAGCATCCTGTCATTATTATTCTTTTTAATGTGTTTCAATGTTTTTCTGTGTGTTTTATTCTAGACGATGCTCACTGCCATCTCCATGAGTGCCATCGCCACGAACGGCGTAGTGCCAGGTAAGCGAGCCCCTGCTAAAGCTTAACATGTGCATGTGGGTCGCCTTGGAAACAGGAAGCGGTCACCGTAGCAACAACAACTCTGCACAATGACCAGACAGCAATATCCTCAAAGCTATATTTATGTATTCATAATTCGATGAGCGTGGCCTGTCCTAATGACCACCTCGATCTCATCTCCTGATTGGAGGAGAGCAGAGGTGAGGTGAAATTGCCAGGTTTGGTTCCCCGTCCGCTGTTCATCAGCGATAGGCTGCTATTATCCCTATAGTGCTAAAAGCCTCTTTATAAGCATGCTTAATATTTTCCAAGAAACAGGAAGTTGTAATTGTTGGTTGTATTGAGCTATTTTTCAGAGCTGTCAACACCAGAATGCTTTGTTAATATCCTATAATATCGTTTCCTGAGAGGGTTTTTTGTCTGTGATCATGCATCTGTTTTTAACAGCTGGAGGCTCCTACTACATGATCTCTCGTTCTCTGGGCCCTGAGTTTGGTGGAGCTGTAGGCATCTGCTTCTACTTAGGCACCACCTACGCTGGAGCCATGTACATCCTGGGCTGCATCGAGATCCTGCTGGTGAGATCAACAACCAGTGTGTTTTATGAGTCTGTGTCTTACAGTTTTTCTCAATCGCTTTGGCACATTTTTCTTTAACAGTCTTAACATTTTCTAAAGTGTAAGTGCAATTGTCACAACTGTTTGCTGGAACATCATAATTCTATTCCATGTCTGCAAAATGTAGTTACTCATTTCATTAATGTTTCAAAACCTAGTTATTGAGTCAGTAAATTGGCCAATGCCACCAAAATAAAAAGTGTTTTTATCATTGTGTAAGCCATACTGGTCCATTTTTTCACCATGGAAATACTTTTTACTTTTTTGTTGGCACTAAGTGCTTTCTATTCTACAATAATTTCTCAATTATGACAATTTTTGATGTAAAAATCATACTTACATTATAACATGAAACATTATAAAACAGTACAGTTTTTTCCAATTGCTAACACACAATTTTGCAAACTAGTCTGGTTTTATCAAAATACTTAACAGAATTCACAAAACCACACACCCAAACTGCAAAATACCTCAAAATGAAGCACTGCAATCAATACTACATATAGCATTATCAAAATCAAGCTTTTGCATGAAATGGCACACACACTTCATTCATATTACCAGATTTGTGTCTAATCAACTAAGCACTGTTGGGCATGATGAACAGCACTCTCATCTTTAGTATGCTTTGCCATAATACTAAAATATGTAGTTCAAAATTCTTCAGATTGTTCACATGCACAGAAATATTTCCAGATACACACACCAAACAAGTGATATATTTAGCAGATATATTTACATTGGGCTGAACAAAAATATGCTCACAAAAAAACTTTAAACTGAAAAAGAAAATTGCATCCTCCCTCTTCGTCTCTCTGCAGCATCTTCCATTGTTGTGATAAAACAAAAGGTGCTCATCTTCTCATAGTGCTCACATCCTGACTGAAGTGTTAACCACTAACCCATGAGATGTTTGGCCAGGAGGCACATGTGTTGGCCAATAGCTCATGTAGTGTCATTTTGAATGGCAGTGTTTCGAAATGGCAAACATGTGACTTTATGTCAGATCGTTGTGTCTTATGCAGAGAACCGTGTTCAATGCATTTATAAGTGCAAAATGTGTGTAAAGCAGAAAATGTGTTTAGACTTTAGGGACTTGAGTAGAGGTTTGCTCTCTGTGTGTCAGTTTACATAATTGTGCTGTGCATGTCATTTTAGTGTGCTAGCAATTGGAAAAAACTGTAAAACAATGCAGTTCATGACCCCTTTAAAGAGGACCTATTATGCTATTATGCCCTTTTACAAAGCATTGCTTTTGGGCTTTACTAGAAAAGGTTTTCATGCTTGAATGTTCATTATTCTTCAAATATTTGGCATTGTTAGAGCTCCTCTGTTCCCAGTCTGTCAGTAAGGCTCTGTTTAGTTCCTGTCTCTATGAAGCCCCTCCTTCTGAGAAGCTCACTGTGCTCTGATTGATCAGCTCGAGCAGTGTGCTCTGATTGGTCAAGCACTTCTATCGTGTTTGGGAAATGTCTCGCACTTACCATGGCCCTGTCCCAAATGGCACCCTAAACCCTCACGGTCTTCCTCAGAGTCTGCACTTTCACGACGTAATGTCGCTTTGACTGCCGGGTAGAAGTCCTTTGCGTAGCTCGCGAACTTGCGGGCTCAGCTGAAGTGCGCATCGAGGGCGCATTGCAGCCGCAAAGGGGGCGTTCACAAGCACCTTCTTTAAGCTTAAATGATGAATGGGACACCCTACAGTCTTGTGGACTTAACGGACACGCGCACACAGCGGCCATTGTAAGTCCACAAGACTGAAAGTGCACATGAAGTGTGCCATTTGGGACAGGGCCCATAACTGCGAGTTTCAACACTCTTCTAACTAACTCAACTAGGCCCGTCCCTTTATTCTGCGTATGCCTTGGGCAGGAGTTACTTAAATGAGGAATATTGTGACGTGAAGTTTATTTCATTTGTTGTTGTTCATCCCTCTTTCGTTTTATCTCTCTATCTCTCATCCTGCTCTCCCTCCCTCCTCTTGGAGCGAGTAATTAAGTAATTATGCAGACTCTGCGTTTAATTGTGCCGCTGATGAGCACTAGCCTCGCTCGTCTCGTGTTTGAACACGTGTTCTCGGCTGCTGGTGTATTTTCTTTTGCGTTACTCGTCAGGGGCTCGAGTCTATCTGACTTCTGGGTTAATTCTTTCTTCCAGAGGAACATGGGCTGAGCTCCCATTATCCGTGGAAAATCTTCCCCACGCTTGAGATCTGCGGGTCCACGGCGTGCTGATTCGAGCGAGTGTTTTATCTACGGTTCAGAAGGACACTAAGACGTCTGGTTAAAGCGAGCCGAATAAAGCTGTATTGTGTAACCCGGCAGATATTATTCAAATGAACAGGGCACCATAGAGACATGTGTGTGTATTTGGTGTATTTCAGCAATTCCAACATGCAGATAACACTCCTGAAGGGACAAAAAAATATATATAATAATATTAATAATATGAATCACAGATGATTCTGACAATTCAATTTTTTTGGGAATCTGTCAAGGTCATGTCCTGGTCATATTTCATCCTAATAAAAGAAAGATTTAAGTAATATTTTATAATTAATATATATTACTATTTTGATGTTTATATGGTGTATGTGTTTCTAAAACTCTACATATATTGAATATCTGTCACGTTACGTGTAGGATATAAGCTCACAGAGACGAGGATGAACAAGAGACAGGAACTTTAATAATAAAACTCAGGAAACTCTTTCACACGTATAAGTAAAGACGAGAACCGAGCAACACTGAATGAAACAGAAGAACATATATCTGGTGCTGGGGTGATGAGGTGATGGAAGACAGCTGGTGGTGGACCGGGAACGAATCTTAAAAATAATATTGATAATAGATCATTAAATAGTATTGTTTTCTGTTCTAGTCCAGTTATCCATCAGGAGCCCTGCATATTTATTTAATGACAAAAAAATCGTGAATCTTATGAAAAGATGTCTGGGTCACCTGAAAATGACATGGAAAAAATGCAGGTTTTGCATAAAGCCTGTTTTTAGAATGAATTCAGAGGGTTTTTTTTTTTTTTTTTTTTTTTTTTTGCATTATGATATTATGTCATGACAATTGAATCACTGGCATATTTTCCCCCTCAAATTGTTTCTCTAAGCAAAATGTAATTAAATATAAAGCTTTCTTTTTTGGGGGGTGAATTATGACCCTGGGAATCTTTCGTAAGATTCTCAATAATTATTCATTTTTATCCTTTCTTATAAGGGGAAGAGTATGAAAGAGTTTAATGAACAATGCAATATATTGTGCTTAGAGGCGTGAAACAGAGCATATGCACTCAAAAGTTTACGGCTTTGAATATAATTTAGGTCAGGCCTCTAATAAGGACTAATGGCGAGCCATTTGCAGTATTAATTCCATGCTTGACTAGTTCAATTAGCGCTTGAAGAACTGAACTCACGCTAGTCTGTTTTACCGTCATTGTGAATTTCACTCATCTCTCCTTCTTTTGTCCCTCTTTGTCCGTTTGCTATTCTTTGACTGTTTTTAGTTATCTTGTTTAACCTGTTTGCTTAATAGGGGTTGTTTATATCATTTGTACACTCTTTTTCTGACCTTTAAACTTCCCTAATCTTGTTTCTGTATTATATTTGACTGTTCAGTTTCTGCTATAAGCATTAGTCTTACAAAATAAGACAGTAAGCTATTAAGTCATCATCTGGGATTTTATTAGAAAGATAGATGTCAAACATTGTCCAGTTGGTTATTGTTATGTTGACTGAAATTAAGATGATCTGAACCAGTTTTGGTAGGATAACTGGAGTGAAAACACTAGGTGAAATTATTTATAATGGCATAAGGCATATGGCATGGTTCAGAAGTTATTAGCTGAAAAATTCATGACATTTCATTGTTTGGTGCTTTAGGCTAAAGTCCCTAGTGAAACACTTGACTATCATTTAGAAAATGATGAAGAAAGATCATTTTTATGGCTAATTTATTTTGAGAGAGGCAGTTTAACAAGCATAAACAGCAGCAGGTCAGCAGCATCCATAAACATGTGAGATTAAGTCCATAAAGTGAGGAAAGTTGTTTTATCATAGAATATTGAATAACAGTCCCAAGTATTTTCTTATTTTTATTTTTATTTTATTTTTTTATTAGCTTTTATGCATTTCTCTTCTCTTTGCATAATTTTTTTCTCCTCCTATCTCAGGTGTACATTGTGCCACAAGGGGCCATTTTTAAGATGGAGGGTCTGGAGGGAGCCGAGGCCGAGGCCGCCATGCTGAACAACATGCGTGTTTACGGCACGCTAGTGCTGAGCTTCATGGCCATTGTGGTGTTTGTAGGAGTGAAGTACGTGAACAAGCTGGCGCTCCTCTTCCTCGCCTGTGTCATCTGTTCGATCCTCGCTGTCTACGCCGGAGTGATCAAGACCGCCTTCGAGCCTCCGGTCTTCCCGTATGTGCCTCATGAATATTACAGTCATATCAGGGCCAAACTTATGCCAGAAACATACTGTACACAGCAGTGTTATTTTAGTTCTTATTTAAGTTTTAATATAGTTGTATTCATATTTTGAAGTAGCGCTTTTAGGTTTAAGGTAAAAAAAAATTGTCATTTCATTATGTTATTTTTGTTTAAATATGTTATTTAGGTTTACTTTATTTTTATTTCAGTTTTAGTTTTAGTTTAGTTATTTATTTACAGTTATTAATTTTAGTGCTTCAACTGTTTTATTGCCAAGGCAACATTTAAAAGTTAAAAGTTTTTTGGGGGGGGGGTTCCATCTTTATTTCAATTAAAAGAAATGTTTTTAATAGTTTTAGTTTACAGTAATAGCCCTGGTACACTGTAAAAAAAGATTCTTCAAAGTTATTATTGGAGTACATTTTACAAGAAAATACTATTTCAGTATTTCTACTTAAAAATTTTACATGGGATGTGCCTTTCTTTGAAAAAAGTTATTATTTTATTTATGTATTTATTTGTATAAAAAATGTTGACACTTGAAATATGTAAATGATTTCCACAGAGTGTGTGTGCTGGGGAACCGGACTCTGGTTTGGAAAGGTTTCGATGTGTGTGCGAAGGTCATCGAGAGAGAAAACGTCACGGTCACCACCAAACTCTGGCGGCTCTTCTGCGACTCTGAGTTCCTGAACGCAACCTGCGACAGCTATTTCACCAATAACAACATCACGGAAATACAGGGCATCCCAGGTGTCATGAGTGGCACCCTACGCGGTAAATACAGCCACACAATGACATCATCACAACACACAGAGTCATAACCGTGCACAGAGAAAGGCACACAGTATTGATACAGTGCCTTGCAAAAGTATTCGGCCCCCTTGAACTTTGCGACCTTTTGCCACATTTCAGGCTTCAAACATAAAGATATAAAACTGTAATTTTTTGTGAAAAATCAACAACAAGTGGGACACAATCATGAAGTGGAATGAAATTTATTGGATATTTCAAACTTTTTTAACAAATCAAAAACTGAAAAATTGGGCGTGCAAAATGATTCGGCCCCTTTACTTTCAGTGCAGCAAACTCTCTCCAGAAGTTCAGTGAGGATCTCTGAATGATCCAGTGTTGACCTAAATGACTAATGATGATAAATAGAATCCACCTGTGTGTAATCAAGTCTCCGTATAAATGCACCTGCACTGTGATAGTCTCAGAGGTCCGTTTAAAGCGCAGAGAGCATCATGAAGAACAAGGAACACACCAGGCAGGTCCGAGATACTGTTGTGGAGAAGTTTAAAGCCGGATTTGGATACAAAAAGATTTCCCAAGCTTTAAACATCCCAAGGAGCACTGTGCAAGCGATAATATTGAAATGGAAGGAGTATCAGACCACTGCAAATCTACCAAGACCTGGCCGTCCCTCTAAACTTTCAGCTCATACAAGGAGAAGACTGATCAGAGATGCAGCCAAGAGGCCCATGATCACTCTGGATGAACTGCAGAGATCTACAGCTGAGGTGGGAGACTCTGTCCATAGGACAACAATCAGTCGTATACTGCACAAATCTGGCCTTTATGGAAGAGTGGCAAGAAGAAAGCCATTTCTTAAAGATATCCATAAAAAGTGTCACCAAACACACCAAACATGTGGAAGAAGTTGCTCTGGTCAGATGAAACCAAAATTGAACTTTTTGGCAACAATGCAAAACGTTATGTTTGGCGTAAAAGCAACACAGCTCATCACCCTGAACACACCATCCCCACTGTCAAACATGGTGGTGGCAGCATCATGGTTTGGGCCTGCTTTTCTTCAGCAGGGACAGGGAAGATGGTTAAAATTGATGGGAAGATGGATGGAGCCAAATACAGGACCATTCTGGAAGAAAACCTGATGGAGACTGGGACGGAGATTTGTCTTCCAACAAGACAATGATCCAAAACATAAAGCAAAATCTACAATGGAATGGTTCAAAAATAAACATATCCAGGTGTTAGAATGGCCAAGTCAAAGTCCAGACCTGAATCCAATCGAGAATCTGTGGAAAGAACTGAAAACTGCTGTTCACAAACGCTCTCCATCCAGCCTCACTGAGCTCGAGCTGTTCTGCAAGGAGGAATGGGCAAAACTTTCAGTCTCTCGATGTGCAAAACTGATAGAGACATACCCCAAGCGACTTACAGCTGTAATCGCAGCAAAAGGTGGCGCTACAAAGTATTAACTTAAGGGGGCCGAATAATTTTGCACGCCCAATTTTTCAGTTTTTGATTTGTTAAAAAAGTTTGAAATATCCAATAAATTTCATTCCACTTCATGATTGTGTCCCACTTGTTGTTGATTCTTCACAAAAAATTACAGTTTTATATCTTTATGTTTGAAGCCTGAAATGTGGCAAAAGGTCGCAAAGTTCAAGGGGGCCGAATACTTTCGCAAGGCACTGTAAAATACTTTGGCTAAAATAATGTTTTTAATAATGTTAAAACTTGTTAAAAACTACCACTTTAGCAAAGTTTGTACTATTTTCTGTTTATTTTGATAAATAAAAGAATTCATTTAAAAGACCTTTTCTTAAAATATATTCAATAATTTTAGCGATTCTCATTTAAATCTACAATATTTAAAAAAAAATATATATATATATATATATAACATCAAATTAGCACAGAATCAACTCGCATCAAAGATCAGCCAAATTTCCACGTACATCATCAAAAGCAGATATTTTGGAAAGTGGTGTGGCAAGTTTTAGTGCCACATATATAAATGTGTGTATATATATATACTATATACACCAATCAGGCATAACATTATTACCACTGAGAGGTGAAGTGAATAACACTGATTATCTCTTCATCACGGCACCTGTTAGTGGGTGGCCAAGGCTCATTGATGCACGTGGGGAGCGAAGGCTGGCCCGTGTGGTCCGATCAAACAGACGAGCTACTGGAGCTCAAACTGCTCAAGAAGTTAATGCTGGTTCTGATAGAAAGGTGTCAGAATACACAGAGCATCTCAGTTTGTTGTGTATGGGGCGGCATAACTGCTGACCAGTCAGGGTGCCCATGCTGACACCTGATACCTAAGCATTGTTGCAGACCATCTACACCCTTTCATGGAAACGGTATTCCCTGGTGGCTGTGGCTCTTCCAGCAGGATAATGCTCCTGCCACAAAGCACAAATGCTTCAGGAATGGTTTGAGGAGCACAACAATGAGTTTGAGGTGTTGACTTGGCCTCCAAATTCACCAGATCTCAATCCAATCGAGCATCTGTGGGATGTGCTGAACAAACAAGTCCGCTCCATGGAGGCCCCACCTCACAACTTACAGGATTTAAAGGATCTGCTGCTAACATCTTGGTGCCAGATACCACAGCACACCTTCAGGGGTCTAGAGGAGTCCATGCCTCGACGGGTCAGGGCTGTTTTGGCAGCAAAAGGGGAACCAACACAATATTAGGTCATAATGTTATGCCTGATCGGTGTATATATATATTCTTTTATTTATATATTTATTTTTTACTTTCTATTCATCAAAGAATTCTGAAACAAAATGCATCACAATTTCCACTAAAATACAAAGCAGCACAACTGCTTTCAACATTGATAATAATCATAAATGTTTCTTGAGCTCAAATCCTCATATGAGAGTGATTAGTGAAGGGTCATATGACGCTGAGGACTGGAGTAATGATGATAAATTCAGCTTTGATCACAGGAATAAATTACACTTTACTATATATTCACATAGAAAACATTTCACATTATTACTGTTGTTTTCTGTATTTTTGATCAAATAATGCAGCCTTGATGAGCAGAAGAGACTTCTTTCAGAAACATTGAAAACCGACCTATTGAAGTATTGAACACCTGTGTAACTACAGAAGATAGTTACTATTGTCTATGAGTTATTGTCCTGCAGCCTGGAGCAAGTGAAGGATATTAAAATAGAATTGTGTGTCTTCATTTTTCAACTACAAACTTAATAACTGTGTATGCTAACCATCACTATTACTATTGCTGATATTTAGGATTAGTGATTTGAACAAGCCCTTAATACTAATAATGAAAATGTCTCATATTCTCTCTCTTTGTTTTGCTTCCTCCTTTTGTCATCCAGAGAACCTCTTTGGGAATTATATGGATAAGGGTCAGTTCATTGAGAAGTTGGGAATTACATCTGTGATGGAGCCCGACTCCATCCCGACCAACACGAACCGCTACGTGCTTGCCGACATCACCTCCTTCTTTACCATGCTGGTGGGCATCTACTTCCCCTCCGTCACAGGTTCGTCTCCTTTCTACAGCCTGATCTCATTCATCACTTATGATTATGAAAATTAACCCTGTAGAACAGGATTTAAAAGAATGTCTGGCAAGTCAAAGTTTAGATTTGCCACATTTGGAATATACTGTAAGTCAAATAATCAAAACTATGAAAATACACAAATGGAAGGATGGGGAATTACTGTATGTAGAAAGCAAAACATTGCACCCATGCATGATCCGTCTCATTTTGAACAGGTATCATGGCTGGATCAAACCGATCTGGTGATTTGCAGGATGCCCAGAAGTCCATTCCCATCGGCACCATCCTGGCCATCACCACCACCTCCATCATCTGTATCCTCTCATACAGGAACACACACACAGCGCTCCACCTGGTGGACACAGTCTAATATAGCATCCTCCAGCAGAACGGTTTATAACATTAGTGATCAAATATCAAATAACGTTTTTCAGTGATTCAGTCAAATCAGTTTGCAGAGTCTCCTGAAAAGAAGAGAAAAGATTCCTGTGCACTGGTCATTCACTCTGTGGAGTAACTAAAAGTGGTTTATAAACACTCAAAACCAGCCAATGGAGTCAATATTTGTCCAAAAAAAAAAAATCTTAAGAGAGATTAATTAATTAATCATTTGTTACATTTATATAGTGCTTTTCTAGGCACTCAAAGCGCTTTACATATAGAAGGGGGGAATCTCCTCAATCACCACCAGTGTGCAGCATCCACCTGGGTGATGATGAGACGGCAGCCATATCGCGCCAGAACACCCACCACACACCAGCTGATTGGTGGAGAGGAGACAGAGTGATGAAGCCAATCAGGATAGGGGGATGATTAGGAGTGCATGATAGACAGAGGCCAATGGGCAAATTGGGCCAGGATGCCGGGGTTACACCCCTACTCTTTATCGAAGGACATCCTGGGATTTTTAATGACCACAGAGAGTCAGGACCTCGGTTTAACGTCTCATCCGAAGGACAGTGCTTGTTACAGTATAGTGTCCCCATCACTATACTGGGGTGTTAGGACCCACACAGACCACAGGGTGAGCACCCCCTGCTGGCCTCACTAACACCTCTTCCAGCAGAAACCTGGTTTTCCCAGGAGGTCTCTCATCCAGGTACTGACCAGGCTCAGCCCTGCTTCGCTTCAGTGGATTAGCTTCAGTAGTTTCAGATAAGTGATGCCTTTATTAATGCCGAAATTTCAAGTGCCCTTCCAACCACATTTACAACATACCATGCACACTAACATAAATACTCACACGCATATCATATAAGTAGAATTGCACTGATACTGTACTGTACATTGCACAAGTACATTAATAGAATGGTAGATGAACCAAAAGATTCAGCAAATGTTCTTTGACCGAAGCATTCAGACATGTCCAGCGTGGTGCTGTTCGGTGCCTGCATCGAGGGAACCGTCCTGAGGGATAAGTATGTTATTCACACTCGGTCTAACTTATAAATATGTCATGTGATTTAGTGCATGAGGAGATACAGGGTAAGATTTTGTAGTGCTCTTAAAAAAGCATTTATTTGATCAGAAGTACAGGAAAAACTGTAATATTGTGAAATATTATGTTTTCTATGTAATTTAATATAATTTATTCCTGTGATCAAAGCTGAATTTATCTTCACTACTCCAGTCTTCAGTGTCACATGATCCTTCAGAAATCATTTTAATATGATAATTTGAGCTCAAGAAACATTTATGATTACTATCGTTGTGGAAATGGTGATACATTTTTTAAAGGATTCTTTGATGAATAGAATGTTCAGCATTTATTTGAAATATAAATCTTTTGTAACATTACAAATGTCTTAACTGTCACTTCTGATCACTTTGATGCATCCTTGCTGAATTTATTTCAGGTTTGGTGAGGCGGTCAGGGGTAATCTGGTGATCGGGACACTGGCGTGGCCGTCGCCCTGGGTCATCGTCATCGGCTCCTTCTTCTCCACCTGCGGTGCGGGGCTTCAGAGCTTGACCGGCGCTCCTCGTCTCCTACAGGCCATAGCACGAGACGGCATAGTGCCGTTCCTCAGGGTGAGGAGCCAGACTTCAAGCCAGATTCACACTGTCCTCGTGTTTAGCTGCTCATGTGTGTGTTGTGTGTGTTGCAGGTGTTTGGCCATGGAAAAGCAAACGGGGAGCCCACCTGGGCATTGCTCCTGACCGCTTGTATCTGTGAGAGTGGAATTCTCATCGCTTCCCTGGATAACGTCGCTCCGATCCTCTCCATGTAAGAGGCATCACGCACACAAACACACATGCACTAAAACATACAGCGGACCCAGAGAGTGTTTGCACACTTGAGTCACATATAAAAATGTCTGAATATGAATGAATGAGATACATTTAAAAACAAATGGCACCAGTTTTGTTATTGCTAACGAAGACTAATTAAACTAAGACTATTAATATTTGGGTAACACTGTATTTTAATGTGCCCTTGTTACACGTTACATGTATTTACTATAGTAATAACTATAAATTATGCATAATTATATGCAACTAACCCTAAGCCAAACCTAAACCTAATCCTATAGTAAGTACATGTTGTTAATTAATATTACTCATTACTTAAATGTATAATTACACTGTAACGGGAAACATTAAAATAAAGTGTGACCAAAATGAGTTTGTATCAATTGAAACAAAGCTGAAATAAAATAAGATATAAATATTAGATGAAAATTAGAAATGTTGCTTGGCAAATAACTAAAATTACTAAAACTGGAATAAAAACAAATTAAAGCTAAATAGCATTAAAAAAATAACTAAAATTAAAATGAAAACTAAAAATATAAAAGGTATTTCAAAATGTTAATAGATACTATAATAGTAGTATAAGAATACAATATTTAAACTTTATTCAAATAACATTAACAAAGATGATTTTTAATAGTTTAAGTTCTATGTTTCAGCACTACATATGTTTTATTTTGCTATTTTTGTGCCTTTTTAGCTTGAAAAGCCTGTTTGGACTTTTAAAAAAAAAGATATTTACTTCAATATTCTGTTGTTTAAAGCAATCACGTCAAGCATGGCTTAAGGGCCAGATGTGGATAAGCTCCAGCGCACACCCTCTTTTGCCGTTATAAACTACTGTCAGGATTTACTAAACACACGCAGTGATAAATTAGCGCTGAAAAGGCGTGGACAGGGTTATTTTTGTGAATGAACACTTGTAGGAGTTTCCCTTTCAGACACAAAATTTATGGGAGGAGAGTATTTAAATGAATCATGCAAGGTGATTTACTGAGGTTTGTGCCCGTCAATTTACTGGTGTTTGTGGCATTATTTACAGCCCAAGAAAAGCATGTCTTAAACCAGACGCTAACTGGTAGATTGTGTTGGTCATTATGGAAATGATCGGCTGCGTCTGTGATCTTTAATTTAGTCGTCATCAGTAGATCACACGCAGCACTGTCCACTTCCATCGGCTCTTTTAAGGGATTGCGCTCTCACGCTAATTTGCCCTGTTTAGTAAATCTGGCCCTATGTGTCCAGGCACTTTTTGAGGCCACTGTTCTTCATCTGTTTGATCGTGGTTGTTTTTCTCGTGCTGCTGCAGGTTTTTCCTCATGTGCTACATGTTTGTGAATCTGGCCTGTGCTGTTCAAACTCTACTCAGAACGCCCAACTGGAGACCACGATTCAAGTTCTACCACTGGTGAGCTTCAGACCGGCACGTCTTGCCGTTTACTGTGGCTTTACTTGTGTTTGCACACTAACATTTGCCTTCCTCTTCTCCGGCAGGACTCTATCCTTCCTCGGCATGAGTCTTTGTCTCTCGCTCATGTTCATCTGTTCTTGGTACTACGCCATCATTGCCATGGGGATCGCCGGCTGTATCTACAAGTATATCGAGTTCCGAGGGTAAGTGGATGGTGACCCGGAGTCGGGGGAGGCCGGCGGGGCGGAAAACCAAGAAGATGGATTAGAATTGAGTTTTAGGCGTTTGGCCCGTCAGGATTCTTAGATCCCTCATAATCCGCCCGGCCAAGAACAGCTGAAATCTGCTCCAGGATTTGATTAGTTTAGTGCCTTTCCTTTGGAAACACTTCAGTGTCAAGCCGAACAGTGACCCGAGTCTGTCGCCGGAAATTAAAGAGGAAGGGCAAATTGGCTGCAGGATTATGGAGGTCTGAGGCTGTGCTCACAATGGAAAACACTGCACTGTATACTTTAAAACAGAACAATATACATTTTAAATAGTAGTATGCATATGTTGTAGTGACATTTATGCAAATTTGAACTTTTTGCAGTCTAAAAATGAATCAAAATGCAAAGTTAAATTGAGTGGATTGCATTGTGGGATGCATGCAGTACCCAGTTGCAGGAAGCTCTGTTGCACAGTGCACTTTGCCAAATGCAAAGGTACGTGCAACCTGAAAATTAGCATGCTACACCCAGTATAAATGTGTACAAAATACTGCAGATATAGTAAGAGTACTATGTTAGTATAAAACTGTTTGTTTTTCGCCATTCTGGCCCTGAAGGAGTTTTGGTTCCTTGCCTCGGTCGCCTTTGGCTTTTGGCTTGCTCAGTTGGGGTCACTTAAATTTCAACTATATTACCGATCTGCCCGTATTGACACTATGATAACTGAAATTAGCTGGATAACATCACCGTTTCACCAGAACGGCTGTACAGCCAAATCAAATTCTGTTGCATTATTTTCCTGTTAACAATGTGAAGCTGCTTTGAAACAATTGGACTTATAAATAAAGGTGACTGACTTAGTATGCCATTCCAAAACTGTGTGTGTGTGTGTGTGTCTGTGTGCGCTTACAGGGCGGAAAAGGAATGGGGTGATGGAATAAGAGGTCTGTCCCTCAGTGCGGCCCGCTTCGCCCTCATGAGGTTGGAAGAGGGACCACCACACACCAAGAACTGGAGGTGAGTGCATAAATATTTTTATATTTATATTAATACTGTAGATTTTTTTTTTATATTTACATATATATTTAGGCATATATTTTTATTTATATATTAAAATGTTTATATATTTTTTCATATTTAGATTAGTATATTTAAATAGTGTGTGTGTGTATATATATATATATATATATAGATTTAGATTAATAGATTTAGATTATATACATTATGCTAAATTTTAAGTACAGGTGTTATTTTAATTGTAAAGTTTTGCGTTTATTCTTAATGGAGTCTGAGAAATATGTTGTACATTCTCTCCTGTTTCCGTTCTCCACAGACCTCAGATATTAGTCCTGGTCAGTGTGGACGCTGAACTGAATGTGGAGCAGCCCCGTCTGCTGTCTCTGACCAGTCAGCTGAAGGCCGGGAAGGGTCTGACCATCGTGGGCACAGCGCTGGAGGGAACCTACCTGGACAACCTTCCTCAGGGGCAGCAGGCCGAACAGGTGACATTCATAGAAACACACATTTAGTGAGGCACCTACCCAGACAGCATTTCTGGACACCATAGGTATGTTCAAATCAGGATTAATGTTCTATTTGCCATCTCACAGTCTCTGAGGAAGCTGATGGAGACGGAGAAGGTGAAGGGTTTCTGCCAGGTTGTTATCTCCTCCAACAAGAGGGACGCCACATCACACTTGATCCAGGCTGGAGGGTTGGGTGGTCTTCAACACAACACCGTCCTGGCCAGCTGGCCACGCAACTGGAAACAGGCCGAGGATCATCAGTGCTGGAGAAACTTCATTGGTGAGGGACAGAAGCACCATTTCCTGTAAATGAAATAAAAAATAATATTTAAATGTTAAAAGCGCCCAATTAAACACCTATTTCTTCCTATTACAAGGAAGAATCACAAATGAGATCTGTTTGATTGCTCCAAGTGTTCACACTTGGCATGTTTGGTTTGATTAAAACGAACCCTGGTGCAATTGCTCTGTTAGTGCGGTTCATTTGAATAAGTGTGAACACATCCTAAAACAAACCCTGGTGCGATTGCTCTGTTAGTGCGGTTCAGTCAAATAAGTGTGAACACTGCCATCAGAACCACACAAGCAGAGACCGCTGAAAAGATGGGTCTCACTCCGCTTCCAAACCAACTCTGATGCGGTCTGACTGAAACATGAACACAACACGGCCCAAAGACATATAAACGAACCAAAAACAGGACGTGATGTCACAAGATGCGACCCTAAACAGGGCAGAACGCTCAAGCACACCAGTTTTTTCTCGTCATAGTCTCGATGCTGCCCATCACAGTTCGGTACAGGCGTCAGACCCGCGTCTCCTCGCAGCAGATCTTGGTTTGTGTGTGTGACGGAGGGATTCCTGCGGCTGTTTTGACTCCTTTACACATTTTATAAGCTCTTCACGAGTTCTCAGCTGGTCAAAATACCATCATATGTAGCTACGCACATACAACGAGCGCATTCATCCCAGAACACAGCATTGATTTGGATGTTCGGGAAGTTCTGTCACGAAATATACTCAATAAAAGCCGACCAGTCAGGTTGTGAACATATCCCTATGCCTTCAGGTTCAGTGTTAAAATGCCAGGACTAAATGGGTTTTTTTTGGGGGTCCGGACCAAATGAACCAAGCGATAAGTGTGAACACACCCTCAAACATCAATGCAATTAAAATGATAGTAAATGGCAATGTTGGAAATAGAGATTTTTCTCCTGATAAAAAGACTGGAGTTCATCTCAATATGTGCTCAGATTTGCCAAGATAACAAAGTCTGCAATCAAAAGTCAGAGATCTGAATATGAACTCATGAAATCATCTGTTACTGTATGACAGCTATTGACTCATTTGTGTCTATTTGTATTCTTCCTAAAGTATTTAAGGAAACACATCTGAGACAAAGTTGATAGAGAAAACATAACTGAGCAGTATCATTTTCCTCTGGCTTTGTGAGATTGAATTTACACGTGTTGAAGTCACTGGTTTGTGCAGTGGCAGCTGTGTTAAATTCATTACATCATATGTGTAAGTGCGAGTTGTTCAGTGTTACTGAAACTAAAGCGTGAGCCACTAAAGCTGCCAGACAGAGCAGGTGCAGCTTCACGTCTCACACCACAGATGTTGAAGAAATGAATGACGGTTTAATTCTGTCTGATTTTAAATGGATCCTGAAATAGTGTGCTGCTATATACAAGTGTTTGAAGAAACGTTTATTATCAGCTGATCCTTTTCAGGTGTTGATTCTATAGAAATACAGTCGATTAGTATGGATGGGTGGGATGAACAAAATCAGAAATGGTTTGACGATATTTTACTTTCTTATTGTAGGGCTTATTGCAGTTAATCTTTTTAAAGTTTTGATCACCATTAAATAAGTTTTCTGTTTATTAAATATAAATACACAGGCTTTCCTGTAGCTCAAACAATAAGAGCGTGGCGCTAGCAATGGCAAGCTCATGGGTTTGATTCCCAGGGAAAGCAAGAACTGACAAAATATAAAAATGTGTACCTTGAATGCAATGTAAGTTGCTTTGGATAAAAGTGTCTGCCAAATGCACAAATGTAAATGTAAATCCATTGAATTAAATACAATTTCATTAAATATATTTTACTACATAAAATTAATGCTGCAGTCCGTAACTTTTTGCACTCTAGCAATGCATGTGTCTCGTGGAAGAACATTGCAGCCGGATCTACTTTTCTCTGTTTATGTCTATGGCGAGTCACGCAGGGCCTGTGCTCCTCCGGTTCCTACCAGTCCGGCCTGAAATAGTCCCAATATAAACACTTATTATAAGTGTAGCATAATGATTCATGGTGAGACAATAACTCGGTTTGGAAAATGGATTCATGTTGTACATTCTCATTATATAATTTTTGTAAATCTTGAACACAAATAAAGTTACGGACAGCAGCTTTAACTATTTTTAAATAATATGTGCTTAATTTTTGTATTTGTAACTTCACAGACATGCGCCAAACGATCAGATTATGCATAACAAATGAATGATAAGTCTGACATCAGAGCAAAAACAACTTCAAATGAATGAATGAAGAGTAAAAATAACAAGTGTCATTAATAAATATAAAAGTGTCTTCCTCACAGAGCTGGTAAGAGAAACCACCGCTGCCAGTAAAGCCCTGCTGGTGCCCAAGAACATCTCGGCCTTCCCATCGAATGGAGAGCGTTTCACAGAGGGTCACATCGACGTCTGGTGGATCGTACATGATGGAGGCATGCTGATGCTGCTGCCATTCCTCCTCCGCCAACACAAGGTACATCCTTTGACTCTTAGTGAAGTCATATCATACAGTAGCAGTGTGCAGCTCATATGGTGGCCGTTGTTGACATCTGTGGATGATGTTCTGTAGGTCTGGAGGAAGTGCAAGATGCGCATCTTCACTGTGGCCCAGATGGACGACAACAGCATCCAGATGAAGAAGGATCTGACAACCTTCCTGTATCACCTGCGCATAGACGCCGCCGTGGAAGTGGTGGAGATGGTAATCAATAGCATTCTGCGATATTGCATAAAAAATCAATAGATGGAAACACCAAGAGCATCAATTCTAAAAATGTGCATAAAAAATTAGGCAAATAATTTTTTTATCTGATAAGAAGACATGAATGGAAGCTTGTTTCTGCTACTGAAAAAAAATTGAAAAAGGTAATTGCGACAGAATTGTGTGATATAAACTTTACCCTTAAACTCACCCACACCAGCACACCTGTCCCTAACTTTACCCTTAAACTCACCCACACCAGCACACCTGTCCCTAACTTTACCCTTAAACTGACTCACACCACCACACCTGTCCCTAACTTTACCCTTAAACTCACCCACACCAGCACACCTGTCCCTAACTTTACCCTTAAACTGACTCACACCACCACACCTGTCCCTAACTTTACCCTTAAACTCACCCACACCAGCACACCTGTCCCTAACTTTACCCTTAAACTCACCCACACCACCACACCTGTCCCTAACTTTACCCTTAACCTCACCCACACCACCACACCTGTCCCTAACTTTACCCTTAAACTCACCCACACCACCACACCTGTCCCTAACTTTACCCTTAAACTCACCCACACCAGCACACCTGTCCCTAACTTTACCCCTTAAACTGACTCACACCACCACACCTGTCCCTAACTTTACCCTTAAACTCACCCACACCACCACACCTGTCCCTAACTTTACCCTTAAACTGACCCACACCACCACACCGGTCCCTAACTTTACCCTTAAACTCACCCACACCAGCACACCTGTCCCTAACTTTACCCTTAAACTGACCCACACCACCACACCTGTCCCTAACTTTACACTTAAACTCACCCACACCACCACACCTGTCCCTAACTTTACCCTTAAACTGACCCACACCACCACACCGGTCCCTAACTTTACCCTTAAACTCACCCACACCAGCACACCTGTCCCTAACTTTACCCTTAAAGTGACCCACACCACCACACCTGTCCCTAACTTTACCCTTAACCTCACCCTCACCACCACACCTGTCCCTAACTTTACCCTTAAACTTACCCACACCACCACACCTGTCCATAACTTTACCCTTAAACTTACTCACACCACCACACCTGTCCCTAACTTTACCCTTAAACTGACCCACACCACCACACCTGTCCCTAACTTTACCCTTAAACTGACCCACACCACCACACCTGTCCCTAACTTTACCCTTAACCTCACCCTCACCACCACACCTGTCCCTAACTTTACCCTTAAACTTACCCATACCACCACACCTGTCCCTAACTTTACCCTTAAACTTACCCACACCACCACACCTGTCCATAACTTTACCCTTAAACTTACTCACACCACCACACCTGTTCCTAACTTTATCCTTAAACTGACCCATACCACCACACCTGTCCCTAACTTTACCCTTAAATTTACTCATACCACCACACCTGTCCATAACTTTACCCTTAAACTTACTCACACCACCACACCTGTCCCTAACTTTATCCTTAAACTGACCCATACCACCACACCTGTCCCTAACTTTACCCTTAAATTTACTCACACCACCACACCTGTCCCTAACTTTACCCTTAACCTCACCCTCACCACCACACCTGTCCCTAACTTTACCCTTAAACTTACCCATACCACCACACCTGTCCCTAACTTTACCCTTAAACTTACCCACACCACCACACCTGTCCATAACTTTACCCTTAAACTTACTCACACCACCACACCTGTCCCTAACTTTATCCTTAAACTGACCCATACCACCACACCTGTCCCTAACTTTACCCTTAAATTTACCCACACCACCACACCTGTCCCTAACACCTGTCCCTGTCCCTAAACTTACCCATACCACCACACCTGACCCTAACTTTACCCTTAAACTTACCCATACCACCACACCTGTTCCTAACTTTACCCTTAAACTGACCCATACCACCACACCTGCCCCTAACTTTACCCTTAAACTTACTCATACCACCACACCTGTCCCTAACTTTACCCTTAAACCTACCCACACCACCACACCTGCCCCTAACTTTACCCTTAAACTCACCCACACCACCACACCTGTCCCTAACTTTTTACCCTTAAACTGACCCACACCACCACACCTGTCCCTAACTTTACCCTTAAACTGACCCACACCACCACACCTGTCCCTAACTTTACCCTTAAACTTACCCATACCACCACACCTGACCCTAACTTTACCCTTAAACTTACCCATACCACCACACCTGTCCCTAACTTTACCCTTAAACTGACCCATACCACCACACCTGTCCCTAACTTTACCCTTAAATTTACCCACACCACCACACCTGTCCCTAACTCCTGTCCTGTCCCCTTTACCCTTAAACTGACCCACACCACCACACCTGTCCCTAACTTTACCCTTAAACTTACCCATACCACCACACCTGACCCTAACTTTACCCTTAAACTGACCCACACCACCACACCTGTCCCTAACTTTACCCTTAAACTGACCCACACCACCACACCTGTCCCTAACTTTACCCTTAAACTTACCCACACCACCACACCTGACCCTAACTTTGACCTTAAACTTACCCATACCACCACACCTGTCCCTAACTTTACCCTTAAACTGACCCATACCACCACACCTGACCCTAACTTTACCCTTAAACTGACCCATACCACCACACCTGCCCCTAACTTTACCCTTAAACTTACTCATACCACCACACCTGTCCCTAACTTTACCCTTAAACCTACCCACACCACCACACCTGCCCCTAACTTTACCCTTAAACTCACCCACACCACCACACCTGTCCCTAACTTTACCCTTAAACTGACCCACACCACCACACCTGTCCCTAACTTTACCCTTAAACTGACCCACACCACCACACCTGTCCCTAACTTTACCCTTAAACTTACCCATACCACCACACCTGACCCTAACTTTACCCTTAAACTTACCCATACCACCACACCTGTCCCTAACTTTACCCTTAAACTGACCCATACCACCACACCTGTCCCTAACTTTACCCTTAAATTTACCCACACCACCACACCTGTCCCTAACTCCTGTCCCTGTCCCTAACTTTACCCTTAAACTGACCCACACCACCACACCTGTCCCTAACTTTACCCTTAAACTTACCCATACCACCACACCTGACCCTAACTTTACCCTTAAACTGACCCACACCACCACACCTGTCCCTAACTTTACCCTTAAACTGACCCACACCACCACACCTGTCCCTAACTTTACCCTTAAACTTACCAATACCACCACACCTGACCCTAACTTTGACCTTAAACTTACCCATACCACCACACCTGTCCCTAACTTTACCCTTAAACTGACCCATACCACCACACCTGACCCTAACTTTACCCTTAAACTTACCCATACCACCACACCTGTCCCTAACTTTACCCTTAAACTGACCCATACCACCACACCTGCCCCTAACTTTACCCTTAAACTTACTCATACCACCACACCTGTCCCTAACTTTACCCTTAAACCTACCCACACCACCACACCTGCCCCTAACTTTACCCTTAAACTTACTTATACCACCACACCTGTCCTTACCTTTACCCTTAAACTTACTCATACCACCACACCTGTCCCTAACTTTACCCTTAAACCTACCCACACCACCACACCTGCCCCTAACTTTACCCTTAAACTTACTCATACCACCACACCTGTCCCTAACTTTACCCTTAAACTTACTCATACCACCACACCTGTCCTTAACTTTACCCTTAAACTGACCCACACCACCACACCTGTCCCTAACTTTACCCTTAAACTTACCCACACCACCACACCTGTCCCTAACTTTACCCTTAAACTTACCCACACCACCACACCTGTCCCTAACTTTACCCTTAAACTTACTCATACCACCACACCTGTCCCTAACTTTACCCTTAAACTCACCCACACCACCACACCTGTCCCTAACTTTACCCTTAAACTCACTCATACCACCACACCTGTCCCTAACTTTACCCTTAAACTTACCCACACCACCACACCTGTCCCTAACTTTACCCTTAAACTGACCCATAACACCACACCTGTCCCTAACTTTACCCCTTAAACTGACCCACACCACCACACCTGTCCCTAACTTTACCCCTTAAACTGACCCTCACCACCACACCTGTCCCTAACTTTACCCTTAAACTTACCCACACCACCACACCTGTCCCTAACTTTACCCTTAAACTCACCCACACCACCACACCCGTCCCTAACTTTACCCTTAAACTGACCCACACCACCACACCTGTCCCTAACTTTACCCTTAAACTTACCCATACCACCACACCTGACCCTAACTTTACCCTTAAACTTACCCACACCACCACACCTGTCCCTAACTTTACCCCTTAAATTTACCACACCACCACACCTGTCCCTAACACCTGTCCCTGTCCCTAAACTTAGCCATACCACCACACCTGTCCCTAACTTTACCCTTAAACTCACCCACACCACCACACCTGTCCCTAACATTACCCTTAAACTTACTCATACCACCACACCTGTCCCTAACTTGCCTTAAACTGACCCACACCACCACACCTGTCCCTAACATTGCCCTTAAACTTACCCACACCACCACACCTGTCCCTAACTTTACCCTTAAACTGACCCACACCACCACACCTGTCCCTAACTTTACCCTTAAACTTACTCATACCACCACACCTGTCCCTAACTTTTACCCCTTAAACTTACTCATACCACCACACCTGTCCCTAACTTACTCCTTAAACTGACCCACACCACCACACCTGTCCCTAACTTTACCCTTAAACTGACCCACACCACCACACCTGTCCCTAACTTTACCCTTAAACTTACCCATACCACCACACCTGACCCTAACTTTACCCTTAAACTTACCCATACCACCACACCTGTCCCTAACTTTACCCTTAAACTGACCCATACCACCACACCTGTCCCTAACTTTACCCTTAAATTTACCCACACCACCACACCTGTCCCTAACTCCTGTCCCTGTCCCTAAACTTACCCATACCACCACACCTGACCCTAACTTTACCCTTAAACTTACCCATACCACCACACCTGTCCCTAACTTTACCCTTAAACTGACCCATACCACCACACCTGCCCCTAACTTTACCCTTAAACTTACTCATACCACCACACCTGTCCCTAACTTTACCCTTAAACCTACCCACACCACCACACCTGCCCCTAACTTTACCCTTAAACTTACTCATACCACCACACCTGTCCTTACCTTTACCCTTAAACTTACTCATACCACCACACCTGTCCCTAACTTTACCCTTAAACCTACCCACACCACCACACCTGCCCCTAACTTTACCCTTAAACTTACTCATACCACCACACCTGTCCCTAACTTTGCCCTTAAACTTACTCATACCACCACACCTGTCCTTAACTTTGCCCTTAAACTGACCCACACCACCACACCTGTCCCTAACTTTACCCTTAAACTTACCCACACCACCACACACCTGTCCCTAACTTTACCCTTAAACTTACCCACACCACCACACCTGTCCCTAACTTTACCCTTAAACTTACTCATACCACCACACCTGTCCCTAACTTTACCCTTAAACTCACCCACACCACCACACCTGTCCCTAACTTTACCCTTAAACTCACTCATACCACACCTGTCCCTAACTTTACCCTTAAACTTACCCACACCACCACACCTGTCCCTAACTTTACCCTTAAACTGACCCATAACACCACACCTGTCCCTAACTTTACCCTTAAACTGACCCACACCACCACACCTGTCCCTAACTTTACCCTTAAACTGACCCTCACCACCACACCTGTCCCTAACTTTTGCCCTTAAACTTACCCACACCACCACACCTGTCCCTAACTTACCCTTAAACTCACCCACACCACCACATCTGTCCCTAACTTTACCCTTAAACTGACCCACACCACCACACCTGTCCCTAACTTTACCCTTAAACTTACCCATACCACCACACCTGACCCTAACTTTACCCTTAAACTTACCCACACCACCACACCTGTCCCTAACTTTATCCTTAAACTGACCCATCCCACCACACCTGTCCCTAACTGCCATGCCTTAAACTCACCCACACCACCACACCTGTCCCTAACTTTACCCTTAAATTTACCCACACCACCACACCTGTCCCTAACACCTGTCCCTAAACTTACCCATACCACCACACCTGTCCCTAACTTTACCCTTAAACTCACCCACACCACCACACCTGTCCCTAACATTACCCTTAAACTTACTCATACCACCACACCTGTCCCTAACTTTACCCTTAAACTGACCCACACCACCACACCTGTCCCTAACATTACCCTTAAACTTACCCACACCACCACACCTGTCCCTAACATTACCCTTAAACTTACCCACACCACCACACCTGTCCCTAACTTTACCCTTAAACTGACCCACACCACCACACCTGTCCCTAACTTTACCCTTAAACTTACTCATACCACCACACCTGTCCCTAACTTTACCCTTAAACTGACTCACACCACCACACCTGTCCCTAACTTTACCCTTTAAACTTACTCATACCACCACACCTGTCCCTAACTTTACCCTTAAACTTACTCATACCACCACACCTGTCCCTAACTTTACCCTTAAACTTACTCACACCACCACACCTGTCCCTAACTTTACCCTTAAACTGACTCACACCACCACACCTGTCCCTAACTTTACTCTTAAACTCACCCACACCACCACACCTGTCCCTAACTTTACCCTTAAACTGACCCACACCACCACACCTGCCCCTAACTTTACCCTTAAACTCACCCACACCACCACACCTGCCCCTAACTTTACCCTTAAACTCACCCACACCACCACACCTGTCCCTAACTTTACCCTTAAACTCACCCACACCACCACACCTGTCCCTAACTTTACCCTTAAACTCACCCACACCACCACACCTGTCCCTAACTTACCCACACCACCACACCTGTCCCTAACACCTGTCCCTGTCCCTAAACTTACCCATACCACCACACCTGTCCCTAACTTTGCCTTTAAACTCACCCACACCACCACACCTGTCCCTAACATTACCCTTAAACTTACTCATACCACCACACCTGTCCCTAACTTTACCCTTAAACTGACTCCACACCACCACACCTGTCCCTAACATTACCCTTAAACTTACCCACACCACCACACCTGTCCCTAACTTACCCACACCACCACACCTGTCCCTAACACCTGTCCCTGTCCCTAAACTTACCCATACCACCACACCTGTCCCTAACTTTACCCTTAAACTCACCCACACCACCACACCTGTCCCTAACATTACCCTTAAACTTACTCATACCACCACACCTGTCCCTAACTTTACCCCTTAAACTGACCCACACCACCACACCTGTCCCTAACATTACCCTTAAACTTACCCACACCACCACACCTGTCCCTAACTTTACCCTTAAACTGACCCACACCACCACACCTGTCCCTAACTTTATCCCTTAAACTTACTCATACCACCACACCTGTCCCTAACTTTTACCCCTTAAACTGACTCACACCACCACACCTGTCCCTAACTTTACCCTTAAACTTACTCATACCACCACACCTGTCCCTAACTTTACCCTTAAACTTACTCACACCACCACACCTGTCCCTAACTTTACCCTTAAACTGACTCACACCACCACACCTGTCCCTAACTTTACCCTTAAACTCACCCACACCACCACACCTGTCCCTAACTTTACCCTTAAACTGACCCACACCACCACACCTGCCCCTAACTTTACCCTTAAACTCACCCACACCACCACACCTGTCCCTAACTTTACCCTTAAACTGACCCACACCACCACACCTGCCCCTAACTTTACCCTTAAACTCACCCACACCACCACACCTGCCCCTAACTTTACCCTTAAACTTACCCACACCACCACACCTGTCCCTAACTTTACCCTTAAACTTACTCACACCACCACACCTGTCCCTAACTTTACCCTTAAACTTACTCATACCACCACACCTGTCCCTAACTTTACCCTTAAACTCACCCACACCACCACACCTGTCCCTAACTTTACCCTTAAACTCACCCACACCACCACACCTGTCCCTAACTTTACCCTTAAACTCACCCACACCACCACACCTGTCCCTAACTTTACCCTTAAACTTACCCATACCACCACACCTGTCCCTAACTTTACCCTTAAACTCACCCACAACACCACACCTGTCCCTAACTTTACCCTTAAACTCACCCACACCACCACACCTGTCCCTAATTTTACCCTTAAACTTACCCATACCACCACACCTGTCCCTAACTTTACCCGTACCACCACACCTGTCCCTAACTTTACCCTTAAACTCACCCACACCACCACACCTGTCCCTAACTTTACCCCTTAAACTTACCCATACCACCACACCTGTCCCTAACTTTACCCGTACCACCACACCTGTCCCTAACTTACCCTTAAACTGACTCACACCACCACACCTGTCCCTAACTTTGCCCTTAAACTTACTCATACCACCACACCTGTCCCTAACTTTACCCTTAAACTGACCCACACCACCACACCTGTCCCTAACTTTACCCTTAAACTCACCCACACCACCACACCTGTCCCTAACTTTACCCTTAAACTCACCCACACCACCACACCTGTCCCTAACTTTACCCTTAAACTTACCCACACCACCACACCTGTCCCTAACTTACCCGTACCACCACACCTGTCCCTAACTTTACCCTTAAACTCACCCACAACACCACACCTGTCCCTAACTTTACCCTTAAACTCACCCACACCACCACACCTGTCCCTAATTTTACCCTTAAACTTACCCATACCACCACACCTGTCCCTAACTTACCCGTACCACCACACCTGTCCCTAACTTTACCCTTAAACTCACCCACACCACCACACCTGTCCCTAACTTTACCCTTAAACTTACCCATACCACCACACCTGTCCCTAACTTACCCGTACCACCACACCTGTCCCTAACTTTACCCTTAAACTCACCCACACCACCACACCTGTCCCTAATTTTACCCTTAAACTTACCCATACCACCACACCTGTCCCTAACTTACCCGTACCACCACACCTGTCCCTAACTTTACCCTTAAACTCACCCACAACACCACACCTGTCCCTAACTTTACCCTTAAACTCACCCAAAAACTGCTTCACATTATGAAACTAAAGTCTCAAATCAGTCAAAATAATACATTCTTAAAACCATTCAAGATAGACATGTCCTTGCCCATGTTTCTTGTACTACACGCGCCGTGTATTTCAAGTGCTCAAAAGCAACGCGGCAGCTTTGTGAGACGAACAGTGCGACGTTTAAGTTGAAAAGTTTATCTTACAGGGTTGAGCAGATTGAATCAGATGTTAACCAGGGATATTTATTTAATAAATATAAATAATTATTTATCTTTAAAATGAATAATTTATCTGTTATAGTATAACATTTTATAAAATGTGCCAAAATTGTGATTCAAATGATCAAATCAAATTTATTTCAGTTTATTAATTTAAAGGGTTTGACAACAATGGACAATGCTTTGTGTGTTTTTATATGGTAAGGAAATTATTTTTTAAAACATCTAGGCCAAGAAGTTGGAGCAGATGATGACAAAATGTTTATATTTAGGTCAGCGATTCCTTCATGAGCTGTAGGTTATATTTTCCTTCAGTACAGTTGCATGAGTAAACTGCAGCGTTCTCTCTCTCCTCTCTCTTCAGCATGACAGTGATATCTCAGCGTACACGTATGAGAAAACCCTGGTGATGGAGCAGCGATCTCAGATCCTGAAGCAGATCAACCTCACCAAGACTGAGCGGGAACGCGAGGTAGGCCATCCTCAAAACATTCACTCATGATCGCTTCACTTCCAAGGCAAACCATACTTTATACTCCAAACAGTTTCATTAAGACCAAGGATTCCCAAACATTTTCTCGTCAAATCTTTGTCCTCCTGAGATTTTAAGCTAATATTTCAATAATTTAACAACACATTCTCATGTTCACGGATGTCCGAGGTCTGTTAATGGTCACATGACATATAGGTAAACAAATTCTTTATACATTAATTATTTTATTATTTATTATTAATAATTGGAATGCTTTGCAGTTTGAGCTACAGCCATGAAATTAAATCCATTTCACTGTAAAATGTAATTGGCCATAACTATAATCCAAGGCCATAACAATGTTTTTTTTGTTGTTGTTGTTTTTTCATGGGTGATTGGTCTTATTGGTTTATTTAAAGGAATTCAATTATTAAAGGATTAAAAGGGATTTAAGAATCCCAAATAATATTTTATTTTAATTTTAAATATGCACACATTCACTCTTATTTTCATCTGCCTAATTTGTAAAAATGCCAAATGTTTCTTGTCATGTCAAATCACATTCGGTTGTGATTTACATAAATAATGTAATATTTTCAATTCAAAAATTGTGAAGTAGTTTGCATCACTCGATATTACTGTTGGTCACTGAACGTTTTTATTATAAAATAGTTGTAAAATATTAAATGTTTAGCTACTTACATTTTAGGACGTGTTGGAATTGGCACTAACAGTAAGCCCCGCCTTCTTTGATCTGATTGGCCATCTCACTCATTCTGACAGTGACGAGCGCTGTTAGACCGCTGAGGCAGAGCAACCTAAATATGTAACATTTTACTTTTGTCTTCTTAGCCACAAACAGAGTGGTGCATAATGGAGTACAGCAGAGCAGCATCAACAACATCAAATATTCGGGGGGACAATTTGGC